>OZ010800.1:113620775-113943275 GCA_963932465.1 Maratus speciosus
TGCATAAAGGCTTAGAAAATCCAATGAACTGAAATCTAATATTCATAGATTTTTGTAACATGAACGACATTACATACAATAGAGAATGAATTCGATGTACCATCGCTTACTTTTTTTTTTCTTTCTTTGAGCGAGCTTTACATTGAATCGTTTCTTATGAATACAATATCTCTTATCTCAGATACTTTCAAATATGGTCTTCGATTCTCAATTTATTCTATAGCCAGATCGTGTTTTTAACAAAAACTAGAATTTTACAGAATTCTGAGTACGAATGTACTTCAAAGAGATCAATTGGTATCTTGCTTTATTTACATATATATTTCTTTTCTTTTATTCAAAAATGTTATGTTATATAATATCAGTTTTTCATTGAAAACAATTTTTGAATGTCAGATAAAAATCTGCTTTATTTGCTAAGAAAAAAACTTGTCAGTATATTATTATATTAAAGTAAATCCTCGATAATTTTTAATCTACTGTGAAGTAGCTTATCCTCTTCTGTCCTTCGGTCCCCAAATGGGGACCTCCGTTTTGTCCCATTATATTAATGCTACTTGAACTTAATTGTATTTTAAATATTAGAATAATATGTTCCGAAGTCTAAGATTCAAACTAACGCAAATAAAACAAAAATCTTGTTCTGAAGTCAAATGGGAGAAGAAAGAATTCTTTAATAATTAACAACACTGCATTATACCCAGTAGCGGTTAAACACTCTTTCTGCTTTATATATCTACCCTATATATATAAAATCCTAATGAAGTGAATTTCTGAACTGGATATCATGAAACGACTGAATTGAAATGAATTTATGTAATGATTCTATGAAACGACTGACTAAACAACTGATTATAATTCACGGCGATTTCTACTAAAATATGGCATACTTTGGGATGCAATTAACACCAAAAATCCGTATTGATCCACGGATCTTAACTGGTATTAGAATTTTAAAATTTCGAATTAGTTTTCGAAATATTATTTTTTTTCTAATTTTAAATACTTTTTATTATGATGGCAACTCAAATTTTAATCATAACAAATATGTTTTTTCATATTTTATAAAAGGTTATTATTTTAAACTAATTTGGTGACCAGTTTGGCCTCCCTTAAATCTATGCTAAGAACAATTCTTTTTTTTTATTTCGTTATCATTTTATTTAATACAAAGCTTTCATTTAAAACTGAAACAGTTAAAATTAATGGCTGTCACTTCTTTTTTTTTGTAAACAAAGCGAAAAGAAATATATTAGGCTAAGATGTCAAATACCCACCGGGGTACATAATTGGCGCCAAAATGGCGTTATTTTGCATGACATGGTAACACGGCTATTGTTGCTTATTCATTAATAAATGTTTATTTACATTTATTTTCTTTTTATTTAAAAAAAAATATATAAATTGCTTTGTTCTACAGTTAATAATTAATATTTTTTATTTATTGTTATTTCATTTAAAATATAATAGAAAATAATTTAAAAATACATGTGTAACTCGTATTCGAAAACTAGGTTTACGCCAAATTGTCAAAAAAAAAAAAAAAAAAAAAAAAAAAAAAAAAATCACGCCAAAACCGGTGCTTTTATGACATCTGTGTTAAATATTAAATAATGCAACAAATCATGAAATTTAATTTCAAATTCAAAGCAAATGACGAATATCGCCAAATTATACAAGTTGACGTAATTTTTATTTTAAATAACGATAGAACAAATAAATTAGTATAAAAATGCAAAACAAATAAAGCGTCGAAATAAAAGTCACTTGATGGCGTAAACACGTGTAACTTCCTTACAGTCAAGTGATTGGGACATTTACCATCAACATTTATTGGCATTTAATCTTATAGTCTGGCGATAGATTTTTGGTCAATGGGTACCGTTTTAATTTACCACTCGAAAAAAAGTTACGAGTTAAAAAAAGCTATTGGCGAGATTTGAACCCGGCTAACATAAATGTACCAAGAATGGTTTGCGATCATGGCAACTTTTATGTAGTTTTATTTGAAAAAATAACTTTGATTCTTTAATCAAAATGGAAACCTTTCTTATGAAAAGCGAAGGAACTGTTGCTGATACTCAAATGACTTAGGCTACTATTATAAAGATTCTTTCCAATTCTAAAAACATCGCAAAGTGTAATATTTCCTAACGATTACAAATGCATTTACACATGGCTATTAAAAACAGAAAAAAAATTAAATTACTATGAAATGAGTGCGTGTTAAAAGCAGGAAAATAATGAAAATGATGTCTTAAAAACGGTATTACACGTGAATATTAAAACAGAAAGAAAACTTTAAAATAATAAATACATTAATATGCGTTTAACCCTTTCAGGGTCAAGGTACTTCTATTCGTAAAATGTTGAAATCAGTGAATGGCACCGGAAATTACAAATAAATTTCGAAATAAGAAAATGCTTTTGTTCACATACTTAATAAAAGGAAAATTTACATTTCAATACTCTCGTGTCAATGTGGTAGTTAAGAATAAAAATTAAGTGGTCAAAAAAGGAACCACCGCCCTTGAAGGGGTTAAAGCTGTAAATTGTAGGAATTGTTGTAAATTGTATTATGTCAATCGTTTTAGAACTCTATTAAAAAATACCGGTCGGCAAATACTGTGTTTACTTAATTCATTTTATTTTAGCTTCTTTTCAAATGTTTAACTGCACGAAACAACCATTGGATGTCTTAACAGCAACTGATTCGGCCTTAAATTTTCGCAGTCAAAGGGAATTGAATGGAAAGCTGTTTACAGGGAGATCGTTATACGTTTTTTCATTATAATTCAATCTTCTCTAATCTTTTAAAAACCGATAAAATTAGCGTGATTGTAGATTCTTTGGTGTCTGAACGGGGGTTGGTATACTTATTTAATATATATTTATATTTATTTAATATAATATATATATTTATTTAATAAGCTTGTAAATATATTCTCATATTAATGTAAACCCTTAATAATTTTAACTACTGTGGAATTATTTATAAACTATATTGTTATTTTTTTCATGCATTTATGATTTTTTTATTATATATTCAAACTGCAATAAGTAATATAATTTTATTTAATTTATGGTATAGTTGAAAATTTATTTTTTGTCTAATTTCATTACTAGCTGTGAATTTAATCATGTAATTAATGTGAAAATGTTAACGTATATCTTCAATGTTTTTAAAAATGTCAAACTTAGTTCAAAATGTGCATGACTTCGATTTGTCTATCCGTCTTTCCCTCTGACTATTTGTGCTCTAATTCACGAAAAAAGAAACTCGGCTGTACATGTAATTGAGATATGTTAATGAAGTTAACTACATCATGTCAAGAAAACTAAGAGTGAATCATTTGTAGTTCTTTTATAGGGACTCTTTAAATAATTCCGTTACATTACAGTCTGTGCGGGAAAATATTTTGTAAAGTGCTTTAATGACGAATGAATGCTTCAAAAATATTGAAGCTGATGTACAGCAATCAGGAGCTTTACGAGATGCTTTATGTAGATTGCCATGTGTAACTGGGCATTTAGTTCTTTAACTAAACAGAGAAATTTAAGGTGTGTTATAGACGTTTTTAATGCTGTCCAATATAGTTAACATGTGTATGATTTTGCTTTCTCTGCCCGTCTGTCTCTCTGACTGTTTGTAGTCTAATTCACGTAAAGAAAGTCGGCTTGACATGGAATTGAGATATATTACTGTTATCAATATAATATCAGGTATTGAAAACTACGAGTGTATCATTTGTAGATCGTTTATAGGGGAATTTTACATAATTCCTTTACATTACTCTTTGTGTGGGAAAATATTTTGCAATACACTTTAATGACGAATCAATGCTTCAAAAATATGTACAGCAAAGTGATGTACACCACTGAAGTGCATTACAAGATGCTTTATGTAGAATGTCATGTGAATATCATTTATCGTGTATTTACAGCGCCACCCAAAAACTATTCTGTGAATGTGCTGTCTATCAGTGATAGGAGCGATAATTGTTAGAAGTGCGTTTTCAGTTGCGGTATGTGTTTTTAAATATCACTAATTTTTCGCATATTATTTGGTAAATTTAAATTCTATGGATCGTATGCAGATATGCACGAAATAATTTTAGTACGTTTTCTATTTTTGATGGAAATTGTCGAATGAAACTTTAAAATTAATTTATGCGTTTCTTAACCGTTCTTACTTTTACTGTACTATGTAGAATATATACAAATCTGTAGCTCAATTGAAGGCTTCACAAAACTTTTTCTAATACTATTCAGATTATTGATTGCAGTTGGTAAAATAGAGTTTTTAAACTGTGATGTGTTCTTTCTGCATCTGCTTACTTCGGCATCTTCTTTCGCGCTACTAAATAAAGGAATTTTTTTACAGTATTCTGACTGTGTTTGAAGGTGTTTCAGATCTGTGTTTTATGATTGGTTTTTCTTTCTTGTTTTAAATACACTGGTGAAAATGAATAAAAAAACATATAAAGGCAAGTTATGATATCTGTATTAAGTGAACTCTTAAGAATGTTGGTAATAGAGTGTGAATGATATCACGTAGTCCAATTATATTAACCTTCACTACACATAAATATGCATATTCACAATGGTGTCATGTGTCAAAGTTGTAGAAGTAAACATGTCGTTGTGAAGGGTTCTGACGAAGTATCAGAAATAAAGTTTATATTAGAAAATGGACTGAAGGCTGTAATATTGTAAAACTCTGCAGATTGCCTTTTGTCCAAGTATGTATATAAACAGCTTGTAATTGACTTTTAAATATCTTTTAAAGTTGTTACATGTAGCATATTTTTTTCCTTATTGCAATTTATATCACGTTTTGTATATCACTCTATTATTAATTGAAAAAAATTAACTAACGATGATTTCGCCGCTTCTGCTGTATTTGTATTTATTGTGAATCTTTGTCTTTCTCAGATCACATTAACCCTTTCATTCCCTTGGTAGAATACGTTCTAGAAATTACGTAGTACAGATAATCCGAATTTATACTAGAAAATTTCAATGATAAATTTCACGTTATTTAAATACTGAATGGTCTGTTATTAAGTAAATCATATATTGCTATTTTAGTTTTCTGGTATGAATTTGGAATATCCGAATTAAACAATCCACTAACATCTTGATGCCATTTGGACTCAGTGGGAATGAAAGGGTTAAAAGAAATGGCATACAAAGCATGAAAACTGGTGGTTTATGGAAAAGTGTATAATAAACACAAAAAAGCAAACATTTTAAATCGAATTATACAGATTTTAAGCGCTATTTAATGTTGAAATTGGTTTAAATATTTCAGTTAAATAAGTTTTGTAGTTTTAATAGCTATGCTTAACAATATAATAATTTTTTTGGAACCATATAACGTTCCAGATTTCAGTGTGCAGTGCTCAATCAATTTTTTTAAAAAATTACAAATATTCCTTCAAACAACAATTAGCATATAAATAGAAATTTGTTCATATTTCGAGAAAGTACATTTTTTAGCACTTGCTGCTAAATGTTAAGAAAGCGCAAATGATAAAATAGATAAATTACGATTTCAAAGTTTAGTTACATTTCAATATTACATAATAAATACAATTTTAAACTATTTAAATTATTACGTGCAAAAAGAATAAAATGGGGGAATATTACAAAATAAAAGCCCAAATAGTAATATTTCTAAAGACTTTCTAATGAATATTATATTTACATATGAATGTTTAAAAATAATGAAAGCATTAAAATAAATAAAATATTTTGTGCAAAAAACATTCAGTGGGGAACATTACGTCATATGCAAACAATGTACTTAAAACGATTATCTTCCAGCTCATAACAGAAATCTTTATTATAAATGCCTGGAAGCATACACGTTTTTTGTTTAACAATTTTATACAAGCTGCTTTCAAAGTATGTAATAGATTTACTTAATCCATCGCGTATGCAACCGCCAGCTGTGAAGACAATAGTAGATGAGCCGTTGGAAACCTAAAATTCCCCTAGTCAAAGTAGGGTGCATAGTAACCCGGGTTACAGAAGAAGGAGGATTTATACAAGCTGCTTTTAAAATGCGTGATATATCTTACTCAATCCATCACCGCAAGCTCTCTAGACAGTAATAGACGCGTTCTTGGGAACCTAAAATTAACCCAATCAAAGTGGAGTGCACAAAACCCCGATTACAGAGGAAGACGGTGTTATACAAGTCACTTTTCAAATGCGTGATAGATCTTACTTAATCCATCACATAAACAACCGCCAGCTCTAAAGACAGTAGTGGATGCGTTTTGTGGAACGTAAAATTCATCCAGTCAAAGTAGAGTGCATAGCAGAAGAACGCGATTGGTCATATTCTGCATATGTCAGGACTGACGAAATAAAAATCTGGCGAGTCTTCCATGCTTTTAGTTGAAAAAAATATTTTAGTTACAGGAGGTTTTACGCTTGTTCGTTTACTTTTTCTAGCCAATAAACGTTTTGTAAATGAAATTAAAATTTGTCAATTAAAGAAAAAAAAAATCACTACCATTTTAGTAGGATTATGGAATACCATACTTTTCTAAAATATAATTTATATTGGTTATCACTTTATTGTTATGTGGCAATACATCCGTTTCATACCTTCTCTTAGTAAATGCATACAAGGGAACGAAAAAAATAAAATAAAGTTTGATAGTGGGGACCAAAATAAGCATTTTTTATCATATAACGTGTGTCCGGAAATGAAGCACGTAAGCGTCTTCTATTGGGTTTATATGAGATCTTTTATTGCACCTTTCACATTTTTCTTATTCACCAGCGCATAAACGCGCCATTTCCGAAGATACATTCTAAGGCGACAAAGGATTGTTTAGCTTCCCTCTACCTTCCTTTAAAATTAGGCAAGTTTTTTTTTTTCATCTCCGTATATATATACAGGATGCAATATGTTATCCATCGCCGACCTTTAATTTCTCAACCCTTTGCCGTAAACATATAGTTTCAGTTTCAAATGAGGTAAATATTCATGTTGTGGCATTATTTAAAGTAAAAAATGATTTTGTAAAAATTACGAAATTTAACTTTTTATACGGTCCCCCAGTTCCTATAGTTATATTTAGTAAACTTTTACACATATCATAACAGAAATAACACAAAAAGTTTGATATCTGTACTACAAAAATTGACACAATTATTAAATTTTAAAGTTTGAGATTGTCGCAAATGATTTTGTCTTTCATTGAGGGATCAGTTAAAAGATGAATTAAAGAAATTCGAGATCAAAATCAGGGTACTATCTCCTTTTTACGGCGAAACCACCTTTAGCTGGTATCGCCAAAATGGGGAATCACCAAAGATGGTATTTAATCGAAATATTTGAGCTAAATTTTACGTGTCGAACAACATGCAAACGTCAAAATAGGTAGAATCGACAACCGAAAAATAAAACATACTCACCAAGGACTAGATAAATGGCAGCTGAATTGCACCCTGATTTTGATCTCGAATTACTTTAATTCATCTTTTAACTGATCCCTCAAAGAAAGACAAAATCATGTGAGAAAATCTCAAACTTTGAAATTTAATAACAGTGTCAATTTTTGTAGTACAGATGCCAAACTTTTTGCGTTTTATCTTTTATGATATGTGTAAACTTTTACTAAATATAACTATAGAGACTGGGGGACCGTATAAAAAGTTACATTTCGTAACTTTTGTAAAATTGATTTTTACTTTAAATAATGCCACAACGTGAATATTTACCTCATTTGAAACTTCTTTGTAATTGGAATTGTGTGTTTACGACCAACGATTGATCAATTAAAGGCCGGGGATATATAACATATTGCACCCTGCATATATACCCTATATATATATATATATATATATATAATCCTAATGAACCGAATTTATGAAACGACTGATTATGTTTCACAGTGAATTTTCCTAAAGTATGGAATACTATGCGGTACATTTAACATCAAAAATCCGTATTGATCTGCAGATCTCAAAACTAGTCATAGAATTTTAAAATTTGAATTAGTTTACGAATAATTATTTTTTTTCTAATTTTAATTGATTTTTAATATTAATTGAATTTTTAAATCCATCAGTCATTTTTGGGACACCCGATAAATACTATTAGATGGATATCACAATAACTAGTAGGTGACTACAAAACATACTATAATCACCCTCTAAAAGGTTTTAATTAAGAAATTCCATCTATTGCACATTTTCTATTAACAAAAATTTCTAATTTTGAACTTCACACAAAAATTCATGATTATACACTAAATTATACGTAACTTTGAAACAAATAAATTCCGTACTCCTATAAAACATACTTTTTCCGTTGATTATTCCCAAAAGTAAAAAAAAAAAAAAAAAAAAAAAAAAAAAAAAAAAAAAAAAAAAAGATGGAAAAATTCTGTTTATTCCCTGTATGCATGCGCATTGTCTGTAATAATACCAAACTTCGAATTTATATTTAAAATGAAAACTGAAAATGCAATTGATTAAAATTTAAAATTTAATAAAAAAAATATATTGATTTAGAATTTAATAAATTAGCTATTTTTTCATTCATTTAAACTTATTTGCAATTTATTTTTAGAATATTAAAGATATATTCACATGTAAAACATTTTCTAAACGAACACATTTAAAAAATATACAGTAGTTCAATAAAGTTAAAAAATATATCGATTTTACACAAAAATGCAAACATTTCTTCTGGAATTTAATTCAAATATAATATCCATGTTTTACATCTAACATCAAAATATGTCTTATTAAAGATATGTCTAATATGCAATAATTGATATCTTCTATTATCATATGTTAAAACACCAACCGTTATTTCACAATGGTGAAGTCATCCTGCAATTAAGTTTAAATTTCCAAACTTTCTGAAACAGAAATTTAAGAAGCTTTACCATCTCTCATTCGGAGATAATCATGGAGGAATGAGGACTAAAGGAGACGACATAAATGACGTCACTTGAAACTGTTCCTACACCTCTGTTTCCGCCATATTTGACCGCGGTGAGCTGCGCTGTGAAACAGTACTGCGCAAATCATCTACGGAAAAGTCAAATATGGTGAACGCTGGAGAAGGAGGAAAGAAACCGTCTTTCAGCTCCAACATTCTCCACGAGGCTAAATTGATATGTCGTCACCGTTTAATCCTTATAGCTCCATGGAGATAATCCTATCTACTCGTGTTCTACCAAGCGCTAACCGCCTGAGTGATTAAAATTCTCGATTTGTAATATATACGCTACTTAATTTGAATGTAATTATTTTATGGTTATGACATAACATGACGAGCATTATTTTAAATTATTAAAAACTATTTTCCACAATAAAAACATTCGCGTAGCGAATTTTTCTAAAACAATGCGCTTGTATATATATATATATATATATATATATATATATATGTAGAAGTTATTGTTTGTAAAATGTTAATATATAGATAATTTAAATAAGTAGACGTTTGAATCACAATACGTACACTTTAATACAATTCTATAAGGGTAACTTTACATCACTTCGTTGATACTTTTCTAAATACAGCACCTTTCTTACTTAAAACTTACAACATATTTCTTACGAATAATTTGATTAGGCTTAACAATACCTTCCTTGGCATCTAATGAGCCGCTGCTTCATGCACAACATTATTTTTTAGACTGACTCTTTTCTAATTTTTGAATATGTCCAAACCTTGATCTCGTGATTGTGAATTTTCATTACTCGTGCTTTCAAATTATGGATAATAAAAATACCAGAGCATCAGTTAATTTGTTTATCATGTACGTCATAAAGAAAATAAAGTATGTTTAAATTTAAATCCTACAAATCGGTCATCCTGACATGATGGCGTCCCGACATCATCATCTTGGCTTATTATTTCTTTTTTATGTTTAAACAGCTACACTCTTGAGACTTTTATACATTGTTCTTTCACATGAAATTTTGATTATAGGTTCAGTACACATACACGCATATTTAAT
Source organism: Maratus speciosus (assembly GCA_963932465.1). Taxonomy (NCBI): domain Eukaryota; kingdom Metazoa; phylum Arthropoda; class Arachnida; order Araneae; family Salticidae; genus Maratus; species Maratus speciosus. The sequence goes on from OZ010800.1 coordinate 113,630,777, forward strand.
CTATCCGACTCGTCCAGCAGTTTAACCCATAGACCACGGCTTCATGTGTTCGGCCCCGGTTGACGTCTTCCCTGGACCTTCATGATCTCCTACTTTCTTTACTTCATACCGATCATGATTCTTGGCTGCAGTTATCTCATATGGCCCCAAATATTTTTCTTTAAGTTTGATAGTATTGCCAAATTGCGTCCTCTTTATGGCGACGATATCTCCTATTTTGTATTTTAGTGGCTGTTTTCTTTTCTTATCAAACTGCACCTTGTTTTCTTCTTGTATTTTGAGTATATTTTTCTTTGCTTCTTCTCTCATGTCTTCGCGTTCTTCCATCATACATTCGGTAAATTCTTCTTCCAAAATTTTCTTGATGTTCTGCATGTTACTGTCCTTCATTTTAAATCCTGTCATTAATTCAAAAGCACTATACTTGGTGCTTCTTGTTACTGTGCTATTGATAATTCTTTGTAATTTTGGTACATACTTATACCACTTGGATTCATCATCACTAGATAATTTTGACAAAACGGATATCATCACTCTGTGTATTCTTTCCACCTGTCCATTTCCTCTTGGCATCCCAGTCGTTATCTCTAGAGGTTCAATTCTTTCCTTTGTACAATATTCCTTGAACTCGCTTTCAGTAAAAGCTTTTCCTTTATCGGTTATAATTCTAGCTGTGTTCCCGAAAGTTGTTTGCTGTAGTTCCAATTTCTCTATTACTTCCTTGGCCGACTTTGATTTCACTGGATAAAACCATGCGAACTTCGTAAATGCATCTACTACGGTAAAAATATATTGATATTTTTTATTTGTGAGAGGTAATGGACTTATGTGATCGATGTGATAGGATTCCAATGGTTTGTCTCCTTTTGGTATAGGGTTTAGAAAACCTTCAGCTTTTCCCTGCTTTCTATTATATAAGATACAATCAACACAGTTCGCGATTATTGTCTCTAATTTCTTCCTTAATCCAGCTATGTAAAATTCTTGCTTCACTAGATCTCCCGTTTTTGATATAGCAAAGTGTCCTCTTTCATGAATTTTTCGTATAATTTCTCGTTGCATCTCTTCCGGCACCACCAATATTTCTTTTCCATTCTCGAATCTGTATAATACATCATCTTTTACTAAGTAATTATCGGACGGTCCATTTTTAATAAGCGACTTGATGCATTGTATAGATTCATCTAGCCTTTGCGCTATTGCGATTCTTTTCGTTATTTCTCCTTGCGATCTTGTTATCACTAATACTGATTGTGTTGTCGGGACGTTTCGGCTTAATGCATCTACATGTTTCATTCTTGTTGCTGCTCTATGTTCTATCTCGTAGTTGTATTCCTCGATGAGCAATGCCCATCTTGCTACCTTAGGTGTTAAATCTCTTTTGTTTAATGTTTTCTGGAACGCAGCGCAGTCCGTTACTATCTTGAATTTATTTCCCATTAGGTAATTTCTGAATTTCTTAAGAGCTTCTATTATGGCTATTACTTCAATTTCATAACTTGAATATTTCTCCTGTTGTGGTGAAGTTTTCTTGCTCATGTATTGTAATGGATGAAATTTTCCATCATCTCCTTTCTGTAATAAAACTGCGCCAAATCCTTGGCTGCTTGCGTCAGTATGGAGTTCTAGTGTGGATCCTTGTTTATATAATTGAAGAACTGGTTTTGTTGATAGCATTCTCTTTAACTCATTAAAAGCTCCAAGCTGCTCTCTTTCAAATTTGAAACAATTTGTTTTCCTTAATAAATCACTCAGAGGCTTGGCGATTTTGGCGTAATTCGGGATAAACTTTCTGAAGTATCCTGTTAAACCTAAAAAGGATTGTAATTGTTTTGTTGTAGTTGGTTTAGGGAAATTTTGCACAGCTTTTGTTTTCGCTTCGGACGGTTTTATGGTCCCATTTTCAATTATATAACCTAAGAACTCTATTTTCTTTTTAAGGAATTGGCACTTTTTGAAGTTAATTTCTAAACCATACGCTGATGCTACTTCTAATACTCGTTTCAGCTTCTTTATCCCATCTTCTTCATCATCTGAGGGAATGACAAAGTCATCCATATATACAATGATAATGCCTTCTCGTAGTAAATCATGGAATACTGTGTTTACATATCTTTGAAATTGATTACCTGATATGCACAATCCGAATGGGCAACGTAAAAATTCGTATTCTTCTTCATGTGTTACAAAAGCTGTATATTTACGACTGTTTTCATGAATTTCGACGTGGAAAAAGCCGTTTTCGAGATCTAATGTCGGAAATACTTTTGCCTTCTGCAATTTGTCGATCACTTCCTCAATTCACGGTAGTGGATAGCGATCTTTTAATATTTTCCGATTTATTTTCCGATAATCAATACATAACCGGTGTGATCCATCTTTTTTCATACTCAGGACTACTGGGGCCGCAAAATCTGAATAACTTCGTCTAATGATCCCATCTTCCAACCACTGTTGTATTTGCTTACTGATTATTTCCTGTTCCACTAGAGGTAACCTTCTTGGTCGTTCACAGATAGGTTTTTCATCCGCTAATAGTATTTTCATTTTTAACCCAGTATCCTTTGTTTTATTTGGTTTGTATGATTCTATAAATTCTCGTATTTTTTCTCTGTTAGTTAAATTTGTAATATGAGTCAAATCCACCTCGGCATTTACGTAGTTGATATTAACCATATCTTCCCAAGCTCGATTTTGGTTATCTATACTTGATGCGGCTACTTCATCTGTTTTGGAAAGGACATCATTAATTTTAATGTATCCTACTCGAACTGAATTGTCGTTTACTATTTTAACAACATCTTCCATTACTTTTAACGTCAAGCCTTCGACTGTTTTTCTACCTATTATTAAATCATATTCAGTTTCTTGTACTACGTAAAATTTATCTTGTATTTCTATACCATCTACATAAACTTTATGCAAGAAATAACCCGTTGGTTTAATCTCTTCTCCACCTAAGCCCGATATAGATATACTGTCGCTGGTTAACTTTGGCGCGTTTATTGCCGTATGATATCTTGAATTGGCGATTGAAATATCACTCCCTGTATCGATTATTATGTTTGTTTTTATTCCTTGAATATTCAAGATTCTTCCTTTCTTTCCATTTAACGTGCCCGTATTAACTACTTTTCTTTGCGTGTTTTGGCTCCAATCTTGGTATTTCGTTTCTCGCCAATTTTGATTACGTTGCGGGTTATAATTTGAATATTTTTGTTGTGTTTTACTTCCCATGGTACAATTCTTACTCACGTGATCAGGTCTACCACAATTATAACATATTATATGTGCCTCGTTTCTTCCATGGTTCACATTGTGCCTATTTTCAACTTGGCGCCTTTTCGAATTGGCGTAGTCAGCCACTCTCGATCGTTTATCCTCAAAACTCCCACTTGTATTCCTTATAGCTTGTTTATTGCAAACCCTTCGTGCCGTTTCGTAAATATCTAATTTGTTTACTAATTCGTCTATCTTTTTTATTATTAACAATTCCTCTGCAAAATGTGTCTTTGTTTCTGCAGGTAAATTATGCCTAATTTGATTAACTACAATTAATTCCGATAATTCCTCAAAGCTATCTATTTCAAGGCCGTCGATCCATTGTTTAAAATATACCTTGATCTCATAAGCGAAATCGCGCCAATTAGCCGATGGCTCTTTTTTGAGTGAGAAAAATTTCAGCCTAAACTCTTCTGGCGATAGTTTGTACCGTTTTAAAATAATACTTTTTATATAGTCATAATCCTGCATTTCGGGTTCACTCTCCCTGGTTATTATATTAATCACATCTAATGGCATTAGGTTAATTAAATAGTTGACCCATTCTTTTTTATCAATGCCCGTTTGCGCCATTTGCCTTTCATACATAGCCAAGTATAAACTAATATCATTTGTACTATCGTATTTTGTTAATAATCTAAGCAATTCATATTGCTTACCTGAATTTGTCCTTGTGTCCACATCGATGTGCTGTCTTGAATTTTCTTGTAGTTGTATTTTCTTAATCTCAAATTCTCATTCGCGATCTTTTTCTTCCAATTCTATTCTCCATTTTCTCTCTTCCATTTCCATTTTCAGTTTCTTTTCTTCCAGTTCCGATTGCGCTTTTAGTTTCTTTTCTTCAGTCTCTGCTCTTAATTTCTTTTCTTCAAGTTCTGATTCCGCTTTTCTAGCTGCCACAATTACTTCTAGGCGGTCCTTTATAAAATCTTCATCGTAATCTTCCCAGTTTTTAATTAGCTTTATTAGGACATGGATTGTCGGTTTTTCTGGTGGTTGGATTCCGCATTCCTCACAGAGATCTATTAGATCAATTATTTTAGCTTTATTTAAGGATACCATGTTTTTCAAAGTTGTACTTGGATAAATATGACTACGGTTTTTACACACTTTCCTTGTTCATTCACAATCCATTTTTTGACACTGGCGATTGACAACAATTTCTCTTCGATTAATATTTTACTATTTATTCCACTAATAGTCGCTTAAAATCCCGGCATCGAGCCCCCAAATTTGTAGAAGTTATCGTTTGTAAAATGTTAATATATAGATAATTTAAATAAGTAGACGTTTGAATCACAATACGTACACTTTAATACAATTCTATAAGGGTAACTTTACATCACTTCGTTGATACTTTTCTAAATACAGCACCTTTCTTACTTAAAACTTACAACATATTTCTTACGAATAATTTGATTAGGCTTAACAATACCTTCCTTGGCATCTAATGAGCCGCTGCTTCATGCACAACATTATTTTTTAGACTGACTCTTTTCTAATTTTTGAATATGTCCAAACCTTGATCTCGTGATTGTGAATTTTCATTACTCGTGCTTTCAAATTATGGATAATAAAAATACCAGAGCATCAGTTAATTTGTTTATCATGTACGTCATAAAGAAAATAAAGTATGTTTAAATTTAAATCCTACATATATATATATATATATATATATATATATATATATATATGCGATTTTCGCAACCTTATGGGAGAGTGGAAAGCGTGTTCATTTCAAGCGAGGACTTCGCTGGAGAAGGATTAAACGGTTTCCTAGCTTAGAATTAACCAATATTCATTACGTGTATCATATTTACGTGCCACAGAAGAAAATGGACAAGCCGCGGTAAGGAAGTACCTTAAGCATTTCCGAAACAGACATCAGCCATGTCGTGCTTTCGTTGGACAATTGCATCGCATAATGCGTGAGGCAGGTTCCAATTAGTATCCCCATGTATCGAGAACGCACTACACGCACACCTGTCGTAGAGAAAGCTGTGGTACGTTAATTTTAGAGGAATTCTCAGATGCGAGCGGGAAAGCGAACGAGATTTGGGTATATATTGTTCAAACGTCATGCGCATAATTCACAAGTACAGACTACACTTTTACCACGTAAAAGAGTACATAAATTGTGTGATGCAAATTAACCCCAACGCCCTGCATTCGTACGCTGGTATTTGGAAAAACGACGAGCACAATCGCATTTTTCAGAGTGCTTTTCCTTCCGATGAAGCTTCTTTTCCACGGGTTGATGCCATGATCCTGCACAACCTACACTCGTGGGCGAATAACAACTCAAGGTTTACATGTGGAAAATGCTTAACCATACACTTTTGGGTTGGTATTATCGGTGACATGTTAATTGGTCCTTACCTACTACTTCAACGCTTCGACGGGAATGTCTGTCATATGTTTCTAGAAAGAGTGTTCCCGAATCTAATTGTAAAAGTTCCAGCAGCTATACGCCGAAACCTCTACGTTCAGTATGAAAGATCGCCTGCCCATTTTATAAGAAACGTGCTGGAATACCGCAATAGGATATATCCTGATCGCTGAATGGACAGAAGCAGATGGACACAGCATTCCTCGACCTGACTCCTCTGTATTTTACATGCGGGGATACATGAAATCCATTGTGTACACTGAAACAAAAAACGACATTTTTACAGTACAGAGTACTGTTCATTTCGCGCACAAACTCGATCACAGTGAATATGCTGTATCTTTCTGTGTTTTCCTGACTATATTAACATGGAAAATACAGTAGTTGCGTAAAATTTACAGCACAATGGGCTGGAAATTTGGACGCCAGAAGTTTGTGCTGTAAAAAAATGCGTCCAAATTGCCAGCACATTGTGCTCTTAATTTGACGCAACTACTGTATTTTCCATGTTAATATAGTCAGGAAACCAAAGAAAGATACAGCACATTCACTGTGATCGAGTTTGTTCTGGCAAATTTACAGTGGGTTTTTTTACAGTGTATGAGACGACTGTAACATCAGACATGGATCTCGTTGCTCGGGTCGTGGATCGGCGCGCGGCACATGTCCATGACATACCTGGCCATTTTGTACGGATACGTGAAACAATAAGTCGACGTTATGAAGCATGTATTTGTGGCGAATGGAAGGAATTTTGACCATTTGCAGAAAATCAAACCATGTTTTTTAATAAAAGACATATAACCACAACTTTTGACATCTGTTCTTTCTCCCACTTTACGTCTTTTAACACTTCACTCTAGCGGTCACAGTTTTCATTTTCGCACACAAGTTCCTATGTAATTTTCGTTTCTCATGGCATGGCAGACTATCATGTTAATTTTTGCGACGACCTTTTGAGTAACCCTATAATGAATATGTAGTTAATCGTGCTAAATTTATGTTGTTTTACAAATTAATGTGTAGTAAAGTAGTCCATTGGCATAGATATAAATATCAAATTGTTCGAAAATGCATTTAAAAATTCTTATTAAACAACTTTGGGACAAGCGACACAGATACGTGACGCAAAAGGTGCTTGATTATTTCAACCAGCTGTATTTTTTCGTAAATTTTGCCTTATTTAATCAAGCCATTTTCAATGTTTAGTTGGCCTAAAATTTCTATTATGGAAAAGAGTTGAAAAAAAAATTAAAAATTCTGTAAAATTCGCTCTTTCCCAAGGGGTTAAACAATTTAGGAAAGACAATATAATTTTAAAAAGAATTATTTCATTGAGTTATATAAAACAATAGAATATGAATAATGTATATACAGTGGCATTTGGATGAATTCCAAGATTTGTTTGTTAAATAATTGGCGCAAGTTAGTTAGAGATATATTTAAATTGTATCTCAGGAGAACAGTTATTTATATAATGTAGAACTTTCTCTAAAGGCTTTAAATTAAAAAAAAAGCTTTTTAAACATAAAAAAAAATAATAATGCTATTCAATGTATTCAAATGCGATTAAAATACCATTGAGCTATTTTATTCTTTCAAAATTATTGATCTAAAGGAAATGAATGATAAATTGCGTAATCGTAAATGCGTTATTTTTATTTATTTATTTTTTTACTCAAAATACGGTAGGGTTTAACGCTTTCGAACTAGAATTATGATAAAAAATTCATACTGTTTCATACACTTAAAATTTTATTCTAATATTAATATAAATAAAAGAACCAGGTAAGTAATATTAAAAATAGTTTCATATTTATTAGAAATAATTAATTAGTTCGCTTTTTACGCAGTCGGGTTTTTTGATTTTTTAAATTTAATTTTTACTTATTTAGAAATTATAATTTCGTACTTATAGAACTAATGTAAATGTACCATAAAATGAAAATTGTTATAAATAATTTCTACATATTCCTTGCTCGTATTATAATTTAATACCTATACAGATACTTCACTTTATCATATTTTTAAAGCATTGTATACGAAGTAAAAGTATTCTTAAATAAACAATTCATTTTCTAAATGTAACTGTTCTGCTTCTCTGATATTCAACCATTCATCTGTTTGTGATAGATAATATGAGTACTAAGGGTGCTTGTCAACTAAATACTAAGGACCAGGATCAAGAAAACAGGGTTGGGTACTGTAGGCCCAAATCCTTCATGGATCGCATAACAACGTTAGTTTTTTATGACACAGCCTATCAAAACCTTATAAACTGCCCGCAGGTTCTGTATGCAAGTGCAATGTATGTAGAAACGTCTGCAAGCACGTAACACGATAACTCTTGATAGAAATATACGATTTTCCTAAAATTTTGTAAATAATTTAACTCTGATAAGACGCTTCTCTGATTAGTTTTGGGGGTTGATTGGTTAAGAATAAATTGGTGAAAGGGAGGAGAGGAAATTTTCCTTAATTTAGATAAATGGGTTTTTCATGCAAAATAATCCAATTTGCTTCAAATTTGGTTTACTGGTTTATTCTGATAAGGCGCTTCATTGATTAGATTTTGAGGTTCATCGGTTGAGTATTACGGAGGGGAACGTGAGCCTAACAACATCCCTTAACTTAGATAAATGGTTTTTCTATGCAGAATTATCCGAAGGTTTTTCATGCAAAATAATCCAATTTGCTTCTAATTTGGTTTATTGGTTTATTTTGATAAGGCGCTTCACTGATTAGGTTTGGAGGTTCATTCTTTAAGTATTAAGGAAGGGAACGGGAGCCTAACCACCTTCCTTAATTTAGATAAATGGGTTTTCTATGCAAAATTATCCAAGGTTTTTTCATGCAAAACAATTTTATTTGGTTCAAATTTGGTTTACTCGTATATTTTGAAAAGCGCTTCACTGATTAGATTTGGAGGTTCATTGGTTAAGTAGTAAGGAGGGTAACGGGAGCCTAACTACCTCCCTTAATTTAGATAAATGGGATTTCTACGCAGAATTATCCGACTTGCTTCAAATCTGGTAAACAGGTTTATTCTAATAAGGCGATTTCCTGATTAAATACCGTTCTGCTCAAAAAGAAGGAATTCTATTTTATCAAAAATAGACATAAATAAGGGTATAATATAGAATTAGTATGAATATCCTCTGAGGAAAATGCCATCAGTTTAACTGGGCACTTTTCTATTTATTTTTTAGCTGTCTCGATATTGATAAGGAGAGCAAAATTTAAGTTCTTAAGAAATATTGCGCTATCATATGCTACCGATTGTAAAGAAAAAAAAAGGAAATTTGAAAGAGTAAGACAAAAAGACGGAGAAAAGAATATGTAAAGAAAAACGTAGTGAGAAGCAGATTCAAACCCCTGTTTTTATGATTAAAAATTGGAGTCTGATAGTTAGACGAGCGAGATTGTTAAGCATATAACTTAATTTTAAGAAATATTTTCGAGATACAACATGACATAGAGTAAAAATATTTAAAAATATATTATGAATATCAAATTTTACAATGTATATATACGTATAAGGAATTTTGCGGGAAAGGTCATGCTTGGATGCTGATAAAAATATTTTTAGTTATATGATGTTGATAATTATTACTACTAATCGCATTCAATTGCTTTGAAATTCTCTGAGAGCAATTACGTTATAATATGAATAGATTATATAAATTGGCATTTGGGTCTGTTTCAAGGTTTACCCTTGTAATGTTTGGAATAACTTAATTTGTGATTCATTTAACTGGTACTCATCTCATCAGAGTCCATTTTCACCACATAATGCGAAATAATAGATACAAAGTTTATAGTATAGGTAATAATCTAGCTATTCAGTATGCAGCACTAAGTGATTTTAAAATGAAAGATGGCATTATTAGTTATAAGAATATCAAAGACTAAAGAGGATTGTTTATAACCTATCTGAAAACCAGTGTTATTCATATTGCTAAATTTTGTTTATGCACAAGAAAAAAAAAATGTTAGGTTTATTTATTCTTAGTTTATTTATGTATTAAGGAATCCCCAGTGTGCTAAAAATAACGAGAAATTTTGCAATATCTTTTATGAAAAAAAAGTTAAAGACAAAAGCAATATTACTTCTGAAATAACTCTAAATAATACTTGTGTGATATGTCATCCTGCGTTTGGAAATCATTCATTCAGTTTTTCTCTTTCTACTATTTACTTCGGGTTTATACTTAGGCTGTGGCTTTAAATGTCTAGGTCATGATATGCATGCTATTATTTTTCTGTAAATTTCTAATTTATTCCTTTTATATCTACTCAGGATGCTTTTGATATTCCTATTACTTCTTTTTGTTATCTGTATGGGAAAAAACTGTGTAAACTTTGAAATGCAATAATTTTCGCAGAGATTTTTCATGTGCGATCAATAATCGTATATTATTGATAAATGAATAATAATAGTTGCATTTTTATTGTAAGCGCTATACAGAAATTGTATTTTGTCCATATACGTATTCTTAAAAGTATAATTTCAATATATATGTCGGAGTTTCCTCTTAGCCCGCACAATTTCGAAGAAATCCTTTGCTATTTATATGCTGCCACCACCGATATGATTACGTGATATCGGTCACGCTCTGAGAGAATTGTTTAAATGAAATCCAACTCTTTCAATTGATTAAATTAACAGTTTATTTACACACTATTTACAAGACACAAAACACTATTTTACACTTAAAAACTCAGATGTAGGTGATCCGGTTAAACATTAAAATAAATACAGTAAGTGCTGGCTGTGTGCTGTTAAACTACGTTAAATCACTCTCACTCTACACTCGTTAAACTCGCTTTTTCGGAGATTACTCTTAATCTCCTAACACATAGTCTCTAAGCTCGGCGAGCTTCACTCAACCCTACGCTCTATATACGAGCTATACACAGGAACAACATTCCACTTTGCACGCCAGGCTTCAACTGCATTCTGCGAGATAGCTGACGATCACCATCAACTCTGTGCCTTAACTGCGTCATTCCTCTTCCCACAACATAAAACGGTGTTTTCCACTCTGAACCCAATGTCAGCTCTTTCCCTCTCTGGTGAAATCCTTGTCTCCTTATCTCAGGCAGGTACCTGAATAGCAGGGCAAACCCCTTTCTATTATAACTAGTTCCCTTCACTCACTCTGTCTAACTCACCAGCCCGGATTAAGTTTTAGATAAGAAAAGAATGTTACTTTCCAATTCCCAGTACACAGACCACGCGACATGAATACATTATACAAGTAAAAAGAATAATATATAACCCCAGTTCCAATAGCAGATGATTCTCAGAACCTGACATACCCACCTTAGTGGAAAATATGCCATTTAGGGGCCAATTTTACCGAACATATAGTAATATCACAGAAGAGTTCAAAAGTCTCTTTGCAGGTTTCTTCATTATTATTATTACATATATATTTCAAGGTGTCTGAACATTATCTACTGACATCTCTAATGAACCGTATACTAATATGATTATTACAGAAAAACTACACATGCTAATACACTATTATAAACAAAAGATTAAAATACAATTACAGATACACAAAAACAATTTAAAACGCGATGACACCCCTTTAAGGTTTGTCCACTATTAAGTCACTGATGCCGATGGACTAGATACTGGCTGTTCTTCCCAGCTCTTCCTATGTAGCCTAGAAATTGCATCAGCTTTCAAATGTTCCGCTCCTGGACGATGAGAAACACCCAGGTTCCAGCGTTGTAAGGCAAGAGCCCATCTAGTAAGTTTGGGGGACCTTGGGGTTGTTTCAGTGAGAAATTGTAATGGATTATGATCCATTATGACTTCAATTTGAGATCCATAGATTCATTTTTCAAACTTCCGCAACCCGAAAAGAACACTCCAAGCCTCTTTCTCTATACTCGGCCAAGCACGCTGAACCCCTGATAATTTCTGACTGGCAAAAGCTATCGGCTTAAACTGACACTTTTCTTCTTTTTGAGTGAGACATCATCCTACTGCCAGGTCTGAAGTATCGACGTGAAGCTGATATTCCAGGCATCCGGTAGGTGTAGCCAAACGCGTCACGTTACATAACTCATCTTTAAGGGTATTAAATGCTTCTTCTGCCCTTTCATCCCATGGTACAGTATTTTTAACCTTCCCTTTAGTTAATTCAGTCAATGTTATATCAATTTCTGTATAATTTGGAATGTAAGATCTGTAAAATCCCTTTAGTCCCAAAACAGATCTAACTTCCTTTTTAGTTTTTGGTCTCTTTAAGTCCCTTATTGCTACTATTTTCTCCTCATCAGGTGCATGCGTTCCACTCCCAATTACATGACCTAAAAACTTAGTCAGTTTCTCTCTAAATTTACATTTATCCATCCTAATCGTAAAATTTCTATTTTTAAGTTATTCTATGACATCTATAACATGCTCACAATCTCTTCCCAAGTGTCGGAGAAAATGATGACATCATCAATATATGCTTGTGCATACCTCCGATGAGCTTGAAGGACCTCATTCATATCTTTTTGGAAAGTAGCAGCCGCCCCTTATAAACCAAAACGCATAGTACGCCACTTATAAGTCCCATTATGAGTTGTAAAAGCTGCCAAATGTTTAAATTCCTTCGCCATTTTAATCTGGCAATAACCCCTCAATAAATCAATGGAATATAAATATTTAGCTGCCCCCGCGGTATACATTATTTCTTGTGAATCTTTCATAGAAATGTTGGGAGCTGCGTTACTGAATTTAAAGCTCTATAATATATGCAAAGACTAACAGTTGAGTCTTTTTTCGCCACGCAAACAATTGGATGACTAATTTCTGCATTTGACACTTCGATTAGATTTAATTCTAATAACTCCTGAATCTGCCTGTCTACTTCCTCTTTATAAGCAACCGGTACACAATATAACTTTGGTTTTTTCCTTGCCACACCTGGTTTCAAATCAATACGGTGCTCCCCTACTTCCGCTGGCCGTACAGGACCCATAAATACCTCTTTATTCTCCCTAAAAATGGACTTTATATCCTTGACTTGACTATTAGATAACCCTTTTATTTCGAACCTTTTTATGTCCCGTTCTACCTCTTGTTCCTCGTTTAAAATAGGAATTTCCCAACTTCTCCAAATTCCTCAGCACCTTCTAAAACAATATTTACTATAAACTTAGCAAGAAATTCACCTTTAATTTGATCCACATCTTTTTGCTACCATCCGTCATCTCAACTAAGACTCTATCACGCACTTTCACTTTTCTAGATAATTGACATTCTAGACTTGATTTACAGATTTTTTTAGCCTCTTTAGCCATACCTTCCCAATAAAAAGATTGCCTAATTCTCGCTTTGGTTTACTTTGCCACGTGATGTTCTCCCTCATTAGAAACATGTGCTGACTTTAAGATTCCTTCTGTTTTGACTTTACGCACTACTAATTGAGCTATAGCTTCTTCTACAAATTTATCTTTATCATACAATAAGTCCTTTTCATTATAATAACCCCTTTATCAATTTTAGCTAATTCCCAAACTCTCTCTAAATTTTCGCATTCCAATTGGGATTTCTTATACATATCTGAATTAGTAACGATAACTTTATTATTGTCCTCTACTTCCATTTTTTCTGCATTTTGACCTTGTAAATTTCTCGATCTCATTTCTATTGCGTAAACATTACAATTATTTCTACTCATATCTTCCTTTTCACTCGAGTTACTAATACTAATTTCCAAACTTTCTAATTCTCGCGATTGACCCCTGACAACTCATTAATCACTTCGGGATGTAAAATTACCTGCTCATTAATATTATCGGTCACCGCGCAAAGTACTTCCTGATGAATTATATTAGATTGTCCGAATTGCGGAATAGCTAATGGTAATTTAACCAACGGTGATTTAACTGCTTCACCAAATAAGCCTTGTAAATAAATACTACACGCTTCTTTTAATTTCTCTTTCGGTACCAAATCTTTATGAATTACACTAATTTCACGTCCAGAATCAACCAATCCTTTCGTTTTCTGCCCATTTACTCAAACTTCAATTTTCCCGAGTTTATTTAAATTCTCACCAATAACATTAGTTCTCTGTTCGGCCTTTGCCGATCTCCTCGCCACAATAGCCACTTTAGGTAATTCTTTGTTTCCTTTCACGACAATCTTATTTACACCCGCTTTCTGTTCACGCCTTTTACTAGCATTATAATTTCCCTCATTGCACACTTTATTTCAAAAACATTGGTAATGACCTCTTAAACCACATTTAAAGCATCTAGGAGCTGAATCATCACTAGGTTTCTTAAAATCAGTTTTCCTACACGAAAAAGAATTAATCTCATTACTCCCGTTTTGCCTCCAATTACCACTAACTGTACTATCCTCCCTCGGTCTCACTTTTTCACTGTTTACATACCTATCTTTACCCTTAAAGCTTTTATACGTAACCGCATAAGACTTGTGCTTAGAGTCAAAATAATCGTCACATTCTTTAGCAATTTTAGTAGCTTCTAGCCATTTACTCTGCTCAGTTAACCCAATATATGATGCGGTTTCCTCATCTAACGTGTTTAATAATTTATCAGTAATTATTAACTGGTTGATCTTTTCATATGAGTCCGCACCTCTAATCTTACAATAATTTTCTCATGTTGCTAATAAACGCGATGCAAATAATACATGAGCTTCATTCTGGTTTCTTCTAGCCTTCTTAAAATTTTCTAAACACGCCTTCGGTGTCAGCTCGTGTTCCCTTAGAACTAACTCCTTTAATTCATCATAGCTCTCAATTTGTTCCTTAGTGGTATATATTAACAAATTATGTGCCTTATCTCCTAACATATTTAGTAGAGTTTCGGCCTGATGGTTTTCCGGTACATTTTTAGATTTTAATGCCCTTTCTAAACTGTTGAAAAATAAATTCCATCCCTCAGTTCCTTCTGGTACTTTGATAGACAGAGTTTTAACACTTTTAATGAATTTTTCTATGTTACTTTCATTAATAGGTTCCCTAGACCCATTAGAGTTATTTGACGAACATTGCATCCTTAGCCTCTCTATTTCTAATTCATGTTCCATCGTCAATTTTTCAGACCACTCTTCTCTTTCAAACTTGTCCCGTTAAACTTTTTCTTCTCTTTGTAACCTTTCGCGCTCTAAATTTTCCTGCTCTAATCTTTCATTATTTTCTAACTTACCGCGCTCTAATTTTTCATGTTTTTCTAACTTTTCGAGCTCTAGTCGTTCCGCAACAATAGTGTTAGATAATTCCTTAATAACCCCCCTCGTCATAGTCCTCGCTGTCCGTTATCCTTTTCCTAAGCTGAATTCTGGTATCATCTTCCATGAATCCAACCCCCAATTCTTCGGTTATCATCTGATGATCCACCGTTTTTAATTTCAATAAGAAAGCCATACCTTCCACCGATTACTATTACGACTCTACAATAATATTTAAACCTGCTAAATTAATATTTCCTAAATTTCTACTTTAGTACAGTTACCTCCACTTATTATACTAATTAATACCTTTCAGATAATTGGTGTATTATATTTCTAATTTAACATACTGTATAACCTGATTATCCTCAACCAATAATATCACACAATTTACTTCCAATAAAAAAAAGGTAAAAACAATAATTTCGATTTGATTACTATGCAATGCAGATTCCAATTTATACAATTATATAATAACATACAATTTACATAATAATACTGATACGTTGCAAATTGAATAGAGTATTGATGCCATAGAAACATCCACATAAAGAAAAATTGTATTACATACGCATATAAATTCTTACAATTATTATATACTCAATAAAATATTTCCAAATTCAACACTGGATCTCACCCTTAAAACCACTAAAATCAAAACCCTCACTTTTTTTTCCGAAATTTATTTCCAGCCAATTAACATTCTATGCAAATGTTCATTGCTCGTTTGTTATCAACTCTTCAAACTTAAAACAGTATTGTTTCATTTAAATATTACTTTAATAATAATTTAAATTTAAGTAAATTCAATTATTCCTTCCAACTATTATTAACACAATCCGTTAATTTTGTCCGTTACCATTATTAGTAAAAAAAAAATACAAAATCAATTTTAGCACAAGCTATTATGACCTTTTCTTAAAACAATACTAAATATGGCTGTTAATATTTCCTACCTATCTGAACAAAATTATTTGATTGCACATAAATTATGAAGATTTAGACAATTTATCTTAAATTTCTATTAATTATACAACAACAAATATATTTGGTTCGAGAATGTCAGCAGAAAGAAACGATCAAAACACCTTACCTTATACTTTATCTAGTGGGGTACTCCGCTGCTCATACGTATTTCCACGATGAACTCAATATTTCACACTTTAAAGTCACTCCGATGATATTCAACGCTTGGGCTGTAACACAATGTAATTTGATTCACTGTAGCGATTATAGGGCACAAACACTAGTTCGGTTCTCTGTAACGACGATTGGGCACAACACATTAGTTCTGTTCGCTGTAACGACGATAGGACACAACACTTTAGTTCGGTTCGCTGTAACAACGATAGAACACAAATACTCTGTACTTCCACTCGACACGTGGTTGTTATCTCTTTAAAATTCCGCTCGACAATCCGGCATTACCACGCAAGAATTCCACTGGGTGCTCCGGCAGTAACACACTGCATAACACGGATCGCTTGTCACTGGTCTCAGGTGATTCTATCCCACCGCTGCCACCAATTTGTCGGAGTTTCCTCTTAGCCCGCATAACTTCGAAGAAATCCTTTGCTATTTATATGCTGCCACCACCGATATGATTATTTGATATCGGTCACGCTCTGAGGAAATTGTTTAAACGAAAACCAACACTTTCAATTGACTAAATCATCAGTTTATTTACTCACTATTTACAAACACACAAAACACTATTTTACACTTAAAAACTCAGATGTAGGTGATCCGGTTCAACATTAAATTAAATACAGTAAATGCTGGATGTGTACTGTTAAAATAAGTTAAATCATTCTCACTCTACACTCGTTAAATTCGATTTTCCGTAGATTACTCTTGATCTCCCAACACATGGGTTCTAAGCTCGGCGAACTTCACTCAACTCTACGCTCTATATACGAGCTATACACAGGAACAACATTCCATATTGCACACCAGGCTTCAACTGCACTCTGCGAGAAAGCGACCACTCACTATCAACTCTGTGCGTTAACTGCCTCATTCCTCTTCCCACAGCATAAAACGGGGTTTTACACTGTGACCCCAATGTCAGCTCTTTCCCTCTCTGGTGAAATCCTTGTCTCCTTATCTCAGGCAGGCACCTGAATAGCAGGGCAAACCCCTTTCTATTATAACTACATCCCTTCACTCACTTTGTCTAACTCACCGGCCCGGATTAAGTTTTAGATAAGAAAAGAATGTTATTTTGCAATTCCCAGTACACAGACCAAGCGACATGAATAAAATATACAAGTATAAAGAATAATATATAACCCCAGTTCCAATAGCAGATGTTTCTCAGAACCTGACAATACATATCTTTCAGAAAATTAATGAATATCAGTACGATATTCAGCATGAAGGTTCTTTGCTGTAATATTTTATAAAAATATATACAAATTCTCAGTGTGAATATTCCTTATACAAAAGTAATATTACTTCCAAAATAACTTTAAATAATATTTCTAAGCTATATCATCTTATGTTTGCGAATTATTCATACATTTTTCTCTCCATTAACAAGATCTCCAGGGTTTAATCTTCGGCTGCAGATCTAAATTTCTTGGTCACGATATGCATGCTATTAATTTGCTATAAATTTTTAAACTTTATCGCTTTTATATCTTCTCAAGATACTTTTAATATTGCTAATATTTCTTGCTGCTTTCTTTATGTAAAAAAACAATGAAAAGCATTAATTCCTAGATTTTCAGCAGGGATTTTTCAATGCGATCGCTAACCGTATCTTATTGATAAATGGATAATTACAAAACATATATTTTTTTTATTGTTAATGTTATGCAGAGAAGGCATGAATAATTGAACAATATTCAACTTGGAGATTTCTGTTGTAACCTTTTAAAAAAGTATTGACAAAGCATTATTATTTTTTAAATATCAAGTATAGACAGGTCTCTTTCAGAAAATATGTTCAAGAAATACTTTTTTTTTCAATAAATCTAAATATATCTAAATATAAATATAGATACAAATATAAATAAGAAACTTCCCTCAATTTTCATTTATTTGGAGAAACCTATAATACCCTCGAAATAGTATATACTATAGTGCATGCAGATTTTAAAAGTAAGTAGAACAATCGCATTGTCATTACTTCCCAACCAATCTGCAATATATTCCTCTGAATTTAGTATCTATCAGTGTTTTCATTATATTTTTGTTTTTCACATAATAATTTTAATGGCTTTAACTTTCAATGTTGGGATTTGTGCAATGAGGGCACAATTAACTAAATATAAAGATAGCCTATACATAGAATTTTTTTTGGCTAGATCAGCATCGAAAATGTTAAGATATTTTTTATGACTGAATATAAACACATAAAATGAAATAGAATTGTGAAAGCAAAAGCCATTATACTACCCATCTCAATTATTACCACTGATTGACTCCAAAATACTCCCATTAAAAATAAGGATTGATCCTTATAGATTTCACTTCTTAAATCAAAATACAGAAATAGGAATATTGTATCATATACCCTATTTTATATGAGGTGGTTTGATTTTAAAATGAAGGCATTTTATATATTACTAAAACTTATATACAAAGGTGTATTTCCAATGGCAATACAACATTACATTATTTTTTCAATTATAAATTAATACATTAATTTTCAGGTATTTATTTTTCAATTAGGCGGCCACAGGTGATAATCGCAAATCCGAAGCCTAGCTAGATGGGTTTCTCGTGTTCGAATTAGTATAAAAACACATTTCGTGTAAATCGTTTGATTATTCTTCCATTTATAGTAAGAAGCATTTTTAGGGCTGAGTCTGCAGACTCAGCGGTAAAAATGTAAATACATAAAAATGTAAAACATATTTTACCCTGTAAAAACGAATTTTCTTGTATTCGCTAACAAGCTAGATCTTTTTTTCATGCTTGATTTAGTATATAACACATGTTTCGTGAAATAAGCCCCAGTCGTTCACATAATCGGGACTATCTCTTGTTCGTTCAATATATATGAATGATAAGTGGATTTTTTTTTAAACAAAATAGGTATATATTAATATGTAAGAAACATATAAATAAATGTATACTATGTAGACACTGGCGTAGATACAGTGAAAAAGGGAAGTAAAATATTTTAGTTGATACTTTTAAGCACAAAACAGACACTGCGCAAAAATTAAATAAATAAATGCTCGAGATAAATAACAACAAAATATATTTTAATGACGTATTCTTTTATTTTTTATTTAAGTTTGAAAGTAATCTTCATATGATTTAAATTTTACGTAGCATTGTAAATTGATATAGTAACCCGTTATATTATTATAAGAAGATATGTCTGAAAAACGTTATACGTAGGAGAAATGTTGCTTCATAATTTAATTTGGGAATGGTAGATATATAAATTTCACATATTTATTTCGCAGGCAATATTTTATTTTAAATAAATTTACCGACAAGAGTAGCATTTAGTAGTTAATCTTTCAACTTTTCAGGAAAAATGTCAAGAATGCAAACTTTTTACGAGAGAAAATTCCCAAAACCTTTTGTTTTTAAACGAGTGAAAAATAAATAAATTGAACCTTTACTTTAGAAACGCTTAATTTAGGAAAATGTGGATCTCGTGGTATTTTAAAAATATATCTTTGCTTATATCTACAAAAATACGTAAATATCAACAATAATAAAAAAGTATCGTAAAATGTTTCTTGTTTGTGTCACATGTTACTATTGCCTCCGCGAATGTCAACAGCATTTCTTCATGCTGTATACAATAATGAGAATGTTAAATTAAAATATACTATAACTAAAGCGATGTTGACTTATTAAACAGATAGTTTAATTAATATATATATATATATATATATATATATATATATATATATATATATATATATATAAACCCTTTCAGGGTTCTATTAATAAAATACTGAAATGATTGAATGACTCCAGAACTTAAAAATAAGACAAGTTTATAAGACAGTTAAATGTTGAAAATGTCTTTGATACATTAAGTTTCTATAAAATTGCAAAACTTATTTTTTTATACAGATCATTTAGAATTATATAGACATTTTATAACCCTATGACTCGGTATCACATTACATTAGTTTTTATCTGCGGGAATACTGATAGAGACTACGGACACTAGATGACCATTGATAGAGAGACTAAATGTCTATGACTACTTAAAATACCACCCCCACAATGAGTTGTATCTTTTTCTTTTCGGTTTATTTTTTTATATTCAAAGTAATAATAGATAATTTCGTAAATCGATTCATACTGCTCAGGAATGATACAGCCTGCTGTGGTGTCAATTGACATACAAAATATGGTTTGGTCTTTTACCATATATATACATATACATATATATATATACATATACATACATACGTATATATATATATATATATATATATATATATTTATATATATATATATATGTGTATATATATATATATAGAGAGAGAGAGAGAGAGAGAGAGAGAGATATTTAGACGACATTTTTTCAAAATATCCAATGTCTGATGAAGGATTTAATAATACTATGACAGGTTATTATATATATATATATATATATATATATATATATATATATATATATATATATAGCACATTATGTTTTAAATGCGTCTCTCGGACCCAGAATCCTGCACCATAAATAAATTAAGTATAACCATAAAACATCCAAGAAATTTAAACAGATATAGCCTGAACAAGAAAAACAACAAAAGGCTGTGGCCTCTTCAGCGGTGGGCATTTTAAAAAGCACAGCAATGTTTCAGACTAATTACAATTTACAACAAACTATTATTCAGTAGTGGCAGTGGGTTTCGGCCAGAGTGTCGCAAAGCATAAATCAAATGCATAAAAACAATTGAAAGCATATCGCGAACACTCCCCCACCGGACCAGACGCCACAATAAACAGTGCATCTCGAAGATACAACTGATTCAGAACGTATGTGTAATGTATACTGAAACAATAAAATTATTTTACCCAAATCCGAGCAACACAGCCACAAAAAACAATAACCAAAATCCAGTGATCCATAATCTGTCCATAAACGTTCCATGTCTGTTGCCACACAATTGCAGACATCCTTGTAAAACTGTCCAAAAAAGGCTTTAAGTTATACAAATCATTAACTGTCAATCGCATAGCATCTCCTCAAAAATGAAGACTGTCTGTAAAACTAGTATATTTATTAATGAAATTCAAAGGTATATTATTTTTATAATACAAAATGCTGGTTAAATTAGAAAGTTCTTTAAAAAATAAATTTTTATTCGAACAGAGTTTATAGTAGCGAAAAATCTGACCTATTATGATATTGACATAAACGCGTTTATGGATATTTGAACTCAAATTAACTAAATGGTTAACTTCAAAATTAAAGTTATCCCGTTTATTATAGATTGATATGTGTATACCATTTGAAATGTTTATTTTCAAATCAATATAATCAGCAGCACTATTATTTTCATTTGTTTTTTTCAAAACCAGCATATCGGGATAAATGTTACATGATATCCCCAAAAAATCGCGATCACAGTTCAAAATTATCAAATCATCGATATATCTGACAGCCAGAAAATTAACATCGTTATTGACACTACAAAATTGAAATTCATAATAAAATAATAATAAGTTAACTGCCGTTGAAGAATAACTTGTTCCCATTCCTATTCCATTATTCTGTAAATAAATATTTGATCCAGTATAAACATAGTTGTTATATAAACAAAAATTACATAATAATTTAAATAAATTAAAATCTAAATCGGTGTCAGCTATAATTAAATCGACAACTTTTAAAAGGACATCATTTAACCCTGCAATAGGAATATTTGTGAAAAGATTCTCAAAATCATATGTCTGGATACTTTGTATATCATCTTTAATTAGTTCATTCCTGATCTCATAACTATTCAAAATAATCCAATACATATTACTATTTTTATACTTAAATTTTAGGATATTCAAAAAAAATTTTTAACACTTCCTCAAATTTGCGATTAAATCCGTTTCCAATGCTGTTTACATTGCTACAAATAAATCTGTATTTAATTGGTATCTTATGAAATTTAGGTGTTACGAAAAGAAAAGGAAATGACAATTTTTTTACTTTAGGCAGAGGAATATTAACCTTTTTTGAAAAGGCCAGATGTTTCTTAATCAGTGTCTGAATAGTAGATTTATACAAACTGTAGGTGACATTATTGTTAAGCTCAGTAAATATCATATTAGCATAATAGCTTTTTCAAGTAACTGCAAAATTGTTAGATGCTTTATCGACTGAACAAAAAACAAAGGTATTTTTCAATTTCGATATTTCCTTCTCTAAATTTGCATTTATTCTGTGGTAAGTGTAATTAGAAGAATCATTCATGTATTTTATTTGAAATGATTTAAAATCATCCAAAATTTTAAATTTCCATTCATTGAAAAGGGGGATAGGTTTATTGAATTTGTAACTTATATTGAGTATAAACATATGTAATGTAATTCAGATTTGAATAGATTGAAAGATTTTTTTTAAATTCATATTCTTGTTTAATCTAAATTTAGTACCGTATTTCATTAATTGCTTCAACTCATCGTTGGATATAAAATCAAGGTCACCTGTAACCACGTGCTTTGCATTTTTATCGTAAAAGGATGATTTCTGAAAATTCCCACATTCTCAAGACAAATTCAAGTAGGAGTCTAAATCCTGTGCAATTTCTCTATAATTAAATAATTTATTACCCAAGGTATTTGCATATGTGTAAGTTGAAATAATAGACACATTTTTAACTGGAAATATTTCATTGTGTCTGGTAACAATTTTATTTAGATATAAGTTATCAAAACTTGTTTGCTGAAATGTACAAACGAAGTATATTTTATCAGTTTTACACTCTTGATATTTACCTATTTTATATAATAAGAAGTCTGTTAATAAATCGAAGTTTAAAAATTATTAAATTTTTTTTTCATCAATTTGCTTTAATTATTGAATTAAACAAGTGTACAGATAAAAGATGAAAAACTTGCCCGAATGAGGATTTGTCTGAAAACATTTATGCCAAAAGTACAATTAATTTGAATTATATTTTTGAAAAATTACTCACATTATATATTTATTAACATGCTTGGTTTGAAATCAGAAATATGTGGGTGAGACTTCTCATGAACTACATAAGCGAATCAATAATCATAGATCATTGTCTGACAGAAATGTGGCTGGTTCATCTTTCGAAATAAAGTATTTCCATTTACATGGTTTTAAAAATATCAGAATAAAAATTTTTGAGTAGGTTTTTGATTACGCTTTTAGATTGCGTAGTGAAAGTTTTTATATTTTGCGTGCAAAATCATTATATCCACATGGGTTGAACACTAAAATTTGCTATCATACAGAAAGTTCAATATGTGTTTATAATCTTTTTTCATCAGTTTACAAACCTTCATTTTCTTACAATAGAGGGAAAAGAGGGAATCACTCAAATAAAGCACTGTTTGTCAAATATAAAAATATAAATCCAGCCATAGTATAGCATGATTTATACAATCTTTTTAATAAAAATTATAATATTAAAGAAATTAAAACTATTTTATTCAGTTTAAAATTTAAACTTTTACGAAGATTGCAGCAAAAGATTAAAGAGTTTGCTTGTGATACCACACAGATTAAGGATTTATTAACAGACTTTTTATTATATAAAATAGGTAAATATCAAGAATGTAAAACTGATAAAATATACTTCGTTTGTACATTTCAGCAAAAACGTTTTGATAACTTATATCTAAATAAAATTGTTACCAGACACAATGAAATATTTCCAGTTAAAAATGTGTCTATTATTTCAACTTACAAATATACAAATACCTTGGGTAATAAATTATTTAATTATATAGAAGTTGCACAGGATTTAGACTACTACTTGAATTTGTCTTGAGAATGTGGGAATTTTCAGAAATCATCCTTTTACGATAAAAATGCAAGGCATATAGTTACAGGTGACCTTGATTTTATATCCAACGATGAGTTAAAGCAATTAATGAAATACGGTACTAAATTTAGATTAAACAAGACGATGAATTAAAAAAAAAATCTTTGAAACTATTCAAATCTGAATTACATATGTTTATACTCAATTTAAGTTACAAATTCAATAAACCTATCCCCCTTTTCAATGAATGGAAATTTAAAATTTTGGATGATTTTAAATCATTTCAAATAAAATACATGAATGATTCTTCTAATTACACTTACCATAGAATAAATGCAAATTTAGAGAAGGAAATATCAAAATTGAAAAATACCTTTGTTTTTCGTTCAGTCGATAAAGCATCTAACAATTTTGCAGTTATTTGAAAAAGCTATTATGATAATATGATATTTACTGAACTTAACAATAATGTCAACTACAGTTTGTATAAATCTACTATTCAGACACTGATTAAGAAACATCTGGCCTTTTCAAAAAAGGTTAATATTCCTCTGCCTAAAGTAAAAAATTTGTCATTTCCTTTTCTTTTCGTAACACATAAATTTCATAAGATACCAATTAAATACAGATTTATTTGTAGTAATGTAAACAGCATTGGAAACAGATTTAATCGCAAATTTGAGGAAGTGTTAAAAAAATTTTTGAATATCCTAAAATTTAAGTATAAAGATAGTAATATGTATTGGATTATTTTGAATAGTTATGAGATCAGGAATGAACTAATTAAAGATGATATACAAAGTATCCAGACATATGATTTTGAGAATCTTTTCACAAATATTCCTATTGCAGGGTTAAATGATGTCCTTTTTAAAGTTGTCGATTTAATTATAGCTGACACCGATTTAGATTTTAATTTATTTAAATTATTATGTAATTTTTGTTTATATAACAACTATGTTTATACTGGTTCAAATATTTATTTACAGAATAATAGAATAGGAATGGGAACAAGTTATTCTTCAACGGCAGCTAATTTATTTTTATTTTATTATGAATTTCAATTTTGTAGTGTCAATAACGATGTTAATTTTCTGGCTTTCAGATATATCGATGATTTGATAATTTTGAACTGTGATCGCGATTTTTTGGGGATATCATGTAAAATTTATCCTGATATGCTGGCTTTGAAAAAAACAAATGAAAATAATAGTGCTGCTGATTATCTTGATTTGAAAATAAACATTTCAAATGGTATACACATATCAATCTATAATAAACGGGATAACTTTAATTTTGAAGTTAACCATTTAGTTAATTGGAGTTCAAATATCCATAAACGCGTTTATGTCAATATCATAATAGGTCAGATTTTTCGCTACTATAAACTCTGTTCGAATAAAAATTTATTTTTTAAAGAACTGTTTAATTTAACCAGCATTTTGTATTATAAAAATAATATACCTTTGAATTTCATTAATAAATATACTAGTTTTACAGACAGTCTTCATTTTTGAGGAGTTGCTATGCGATTGACAGTTAATGATTTGTATAACTTAAAGCCTTTTTTGGACAGTTTTACAAGGATGTCTGCAATTGTGTGGCAACAGACATGGAACGTTTATGGACAGATTATGGATCACTGGATTTTGGTTATTGTTTTTTGTGGCTGTGTTGCTCGAATTTGGGTAAAATAATTTTATTGTTTCAGTATACATTACACATACGTTCTGAATCAGTTGTATCTTCGAGATGCACTGTTTATTGTGGCGTCGGGTCCGGTGGGGGAGTGTTCGCAATATTCTTTCAATTGTTTTTATGCATTTGATTTATGCTTTGCGACACTCTGGCCGAAACCCACTGCCACTACTGAATAATAGTTTGTTGTAAATTGTAATTAGTCTGAAACATTGCTGTGCTTTTTAAAATGCCCACCGCTGAAGAGGCCACAGCCTTTTGTTGTTTTTCTTGTTCAGGTTATATCTGTTTAAATTTCTTGGATGTTTTATGGTTATAATTAGTTTATTTATGGTGCAGGATTCTGGGTCTGACAAACGCATTTAAAACATAATGTGCTATATATATATATATATATATATATATATATATATATATATATATATATATATATATAATAACCTGTCAGAGTATTATTAAATCCTTCATCAGACATTGGTTATTTTGAAAAAAATGTCGTACCACGTAGTGAAAAATTGCTGCTGAGTCATCAAAATTGTAGAATATTGGCAGTTGTGGACAAACTGAGTGCTTTGCCGTTAACTTGTTTAATCAACTATATCGATTTGTTTTCTGTAGTGAGATTGGCTAAGTCCAATCGAAACACCAGGGATTCATGAAGCAGTCTGTTTCTATTTCGATGATCAGGTCATATGAGTGGTTAGCAATAGATTAAGATATCTGGTAATTTTCTCAATAAAACAGAGGCCAACATCGTTTTAAAATGCTTCTTCAACCACGCATAAAAACGTGAACAACCCCCACATTACAAGAGTTTTCGCAGAGCCTTCAGGCTAGAGCACGAATTACTATTCCATGCTAAAAAGTTCTCAATGCACAAATTTAGATTTTCTGCTTAACGATAATACACCTGTTTACTCAGTTTTAAAACAATCGATCAACACATAATTCTTCTTCTATCCCCATGCAAGAAGTCGTTGTCAGGACTTGCGTAGAAATAACGATAGAAATATTAACTCCAATACGACCCAAACAGATTCAGGTACGAGACACGGAATCAAATGAGCTCGGTTACTCAACCAATAAAGAGAGAGAGAGGATTGTAATAGAGAGTGAGTTCCGTATCTATTCATGGTGCGATTTCGATGTAATACGACAGACGCCAGACAGGTGCGCATGAAGCTGACTCATAGATTAAAATAAGAAATAGTAAATTGGCTTTTAAAAAACTTCTAAAAATAAAAAATTGCTTCTCGCAGAATATTACAGATTTGGAAACTGATAAGAAATAATGAAGGGATCAAAAATTTTAGATAAAGGTGTCGAATAAGATAATTATTAAGATACACAATTTAAGTTCATAGGAATCCAACTAGAAATAAATAATATAGTATATTAAGAAATATGTAAATAATGAATATGGCCGAAATATAGAATAATTTTAATGAATGTTACAAGCAAAACTTTTACATACCTATATACCACCCTCTCTCCTAAAAACCGATGAACTGATTGATCCGTGATCAATAAGTTCATTAGGGATCGGAACGAGATCGGATTACAATACACTTATCAGATAGTCTAAAAAATTTCTCTAATTCTGCTAAAGCCAAATCAATAATTTATATCTTAATCACGAATACGTTGGAATTGTTTTTTAAATACAAGTACGATATATAATAAATTTGCAACATAGAGTAAACTATGATGAAGTAAATTATGTACAAAATATTTTCATTTTCATTTTACTAACAACTTATTATTTAATTTACTTTGAGTATTAAAAGATATTGACAATATTGGAAATTGTCGAGGATTTTTTTTATAAATTTTCAAATCACGATTAAACATTAATTTAATCTCTATAACTGAATCTCTAGAACTTAGAAGTTTTCCTTACAATTTATAAGCTGGGTAATAAGCTAATAAACAAAGAAAAAGCATATATAAAAAGAAAAGACTAAATATAAGAAACAATAATCATAAATTTTAATTTTAACAATATGTCGGTATCAATCTCTTTCAGTTTTTTAACTGGTATGATTTAATGTCTTTATACTATACTAGAGCCATAGAAATTTGAGTATGAGTTCAAAATTGAACATTTTTAACAGTTTCTCATAATAACTGTTAAAACTATAATTCTGTATGCATTCTATAGTATTGCCTTATTATGGTAATAGTGGTAAATTTCTATTACTAATTTTCCATAATTTTTCTAGTAAGTCCTATAATTTCATTATATTTAGATGTTATCAACAATATCAAAAGTCTAAATCTAATTTTTGAGTATA
The DNA here is from genome assembly GCA_963932465.1 of Maratus speciosus. Taxonomy (NCBI): domain Eukaryota; kingdom Metazoa; phylum Arthropoda; class Arachnida; order Araneae; family Salticidae; genus Maratus; species Maratus speciosus. Next base: position 113,658,590 of record OZ010800.1, read on the forward strand.
ATAATTTACTGTCCACCTTAATTTATAACACTTCATATGATCAAAATTACAGCATGAATGTATAAGTATTCACACTACTGAAGATATCATTTCTTACCTCTATTTTAACTTAATATTCAATAACAATATTATCTGAAATTGCTATTATACAATAAATAACAATAGTATTATTAATTAAAAAAATAAACAATAATTTTCAAATCTCTTTTCAATAACTTAATACACTTAAGAAGTTATAGTTTAATTCATTACTAGCAGGAATGACCGAGCTAAGCTCGGTCAAAATTAGCCTTGTGTTTATCTCGATATATTATCCCAACTGAATCATTCTTGCTGTTTTAAATGCAATTAGCTTGACCCTTAGACATAGTGACCCAAAATGACCCACTGATCGAATTTTTTCGAACATGCGACCTAACACAAGCTGTTTTCGAACCTGAAAACGATGGAATACAAAATTTAGTGAAAATCGTTAGTCGTTTTCTAGATAAAATAAGCTTGACCCACGTTGATTCAAAAACCCACTAACCGAAATTTATCGAACATGTGAGCTATTTCAATGGTCTTTTTGTACTGTTAAACGGTATAGCAAATAAAATTGTCAAAATTGTTTGAACCTTTTTGAGATGACGTTAGCTTGACACCGACCCATAATCATGACAAAATAATAGAATTTTCTTGAGCATGTGTCTCAACCTAATGGTTTTATCTTGTCCAAAAACCTTGTAGTACAAAGTTTTGTCAAAAAATTTTTAACCGTTTTTTAGATACAGTTAGCTTGATCCTGATCCATTAGGACCCCAAAATGACCCATTAATTGAATTTTCTTGAACATGCGACCCTGCCCAATGGTCTTATCATGCCCGGAAACGGTATTATACAAAATTTTGTCAAAATGTTTTGAAGCGCTTTTAAAATACAATTAGCTTGACCCTGACCCATTGTGATCCAAAATGATCCACTAATCGAATTTTCTTGAACATGCGACTTAGCCCAAGGTCTTCTCGAGCCCGAAAACGATAGAATACAAAATTTAGTCAAAATCGTTTAAACCGATTTTTAGACACAATTAGCTGGACCCTGACCCAATGTGACCCAAAATGACCCACTAATCCAATTTTCTCGAACATGTGACTTAGCCCAATTCTCTTCTCATACCCAGAAACGGTATAATATAAAATTTGGTCAAAATGTTTTGAGCATGTTTTAGATTCAATTAGCTTGAACCTGGCCCATTGTGACCAAAAATGACCCACTAATAGAATTTTCTAGAACATGTGACTTAGCCCAATGGTCATCTCATGACCAGAAACGGCCGTATATTAAAAGATTTTGTGAAAATGTCTTGTGCCGTTTTTTAGATATAATTAGCTTCACCCTGACACATAATGACCCATAATGACCCACTAATCTAATTTTCTCGAATAAGTGATCCATCCCAATGGTCTTTTTGTGCCTGAAAATGGTGAGATACAAAATTTAGTTAAAATCGATTAAACCGTTTTCTAGATATAATCAGCTTGACCCTGACCCATTATGACCAAAAATGACCCACTAATCCAATTTTATCGAACAGGAGACCGTGTAAAAATTCGTCAAAATCGTTAGAGCCGTTATCTAGATAAACTTAGCTTGACCCACTGTGACCCAAAAATGACCCACTAATCAACTTTTCTGGATCATGTAACTTAGCCTAATGGTCTTCTCGTAATCCAGGACTGTAGAATATAGATTTTAGTGAAAATCGTATGAGCCGAATTTTAGATAAGAATAGCTTGACCCACATTGACCCAAAAATGACCCATTAATCTAATTTTCTCGAACACGTGACCCATCCCAATGGTCTTTTCGTGCCCGAAAATGGTTAGATACAAAATTTAGTCAAAATCGATTGAGCCGTTCTTTAGAAATTAGCTTGAACCTGACCCATTATGACTCAAAATGAGCAACTAATCGATTTTTCTTAAACATGAGACCAATCCCAATGGTCTTTTCTTGTCCGAAAATAGTTAGATATAAAATTTAGTCAAAATCGATTGAGCCGTTTTCTAGATATAATTAGCTTGACCCTCACCCATTATAGCCATAAATGAACCACTAATCGAATTTTCTCGAACACGAGGCCCATTCCAATGGTGTTTTCGTGCCCGAAAACAGTAGGGTGCAAAATTTTATCAAAATTGTTCAAGCCGTTATCTAGATAACTTTAGCTTGACCCACGGTGACCCAAACATGACCCATTAATCGAATTTTCTCGAACATATGACTTAGCCCAATGGTCTTCTCGAAATCCAAAACTGTAGAATATAGAGTTTAGTGAAAATCGTTAAAGCAGTTTTTTAGATAAAAATAGCTTGAATTTAGATACAAATAGTGTGTGTGGAGGGATTCTGCGCAGTGACTCCTTTTTAGAGTTCCATACTTAAAAAGAAAAAAAAACGGAACCATTATAAGATCACACCTGTGTGTGTCTGTCACAGTCATTTTACTCGTAAACTATGGAACGTGGAAAGTTCAAATTCGGGGAAGTAATAAATACTATTGACCCTCATATTTTCAGATTATTAAACATTCATAAATATATTTAGGTAAAACGTAGAGCGGCTAATTAAGTTACTTGAAGAAAAAAAAATATTTTCTTTGTATGTCGTGTGGTGTATCGTGTGAAAGCTGTCGTAATGGTGAACTCAAAAATACATTCCTTTTAATTTTATGTATTATATTTTCAAAATTATCGTCGAAAATGTAGCGCAAGAATATGCCCCCCCCCCATCTAATTTCGAATCTAGGGAAACTAAAATTATGAAACAAATAGAGGTAGTAGACGTTAATTTAATCCTTGCAGGAAAATTATAGCGATTACCCTAGGTCACATAGTTTTTGAGAAATTAACATTTTTCTATTATACACAAATCTCGATTTACGGGCATTAGGAAAAAGGTTTAAGCAGCTCTGGAGGTACCTATCGTAGCAGAAGTATGCTGATAATGATTGCTGATAAGCATTGCTGATAATGATTATCGAAAAAAATCGTCAGTAATTAACCAATATATTAACCCTTCAATATACGGACAGTTTGGACATACATAATTACAGGGGCAGCGTACTCTATCCCTAGTTAACAACTTTTAATGATATATATGTCTAATCTAGTGTCCAGTAGCAGTATAAAATCAATAAACATCAAGTTGTTAAAAACAGACTAATTTCAGGGGTCTCATGATACTTAAAATTGGAAAAAAGAAAAGAAAAACGGCTATTTTCAACATTTACTGTCTTAAAATGTATATAATTTTAAAACGCAATTTATATTGGGATGAAAGATATATGTTCTTTTATTTCATGTATTTAAAAAAAAATTAAATAATGCTGAATTACTATCTACAGAAGGGCTCCATACTGCCAGACATTTGTCGAGCAGATAATTGGCATAACAGCTTACGCGCAGGATTAGAAATTAAATATTGCAACTAGAATGAAAATTATGTCCCAACGTATACTTTGGATTGTAATGATTTCCGTGAACTTAAATAAATTTGTATTTTAAGCACTTTTATATTTTTAATAAAAAGTTGTATTTAGCTAATACAAAATATTGAAAATTTTAAAAGTATAATGGCATAAAAAATATATATTTTTTTTAACAAAAAAAAAAAAGGAAATTTTATGTTTAATTTATACAGACTAATATGAAATATATGTTTTGAAAATTTCATGAAAAAATATTGAGAAGTTTTTGAAGTATCCTGAGCGTTAAGCCCAAAAGCGTCATTTGGAGAAAAATGACTTCAAAGTTTCGGAAACTCTGTTTCAGCTATTGAGCGAGTATAATTTTAAAAGCCATAACTTCCGTTCTAATGAGAATTTCAAGGAAACAATTATATCAAAATGTTCAGAAAAAATAGGAATTTAACATAAAAAAAAATAAAAATTCTAACATTTTGAAGCTTTAAGTGTCCTGAGACTACTTAATTGGATTGAATTACATAAATACTATGAGATTCGCGACTAGTTTGCATTAAGTGGATCAATCAATATGCCTCGAGTGAAGTTAAAAGTTAATTAAAATCCTATTTGGTAAAACGTGGCACGGACCAGGGCGGCATTGCAAGTTTGCGACCTCCTTTCGTTTAACACAATTCCAACTTTGAACAAAGGTTTTGTTTTAGCTATACTGTAGAAAGAAAGGTTATTACTACGCTGAATTTAGTTTTATGAAATGCCAAATGAAGTTTAAATATGTACTACTTATATTGTCAGAACCGAATTAAGTTCATCATAAACATATTACGATAATATTAAAAAATGAGTTATACAGAATAGCTAAATTTGACGTTATTTAGGTGACATATCTCTTTGAACTTTCATGGTATATCCATTTACACTTTTCTAGTATATACAGTTATACACAACCCTACGTTGTATAATTTTTTACAATGTCTTAGAATTCTTTTAGCAACTGTTTTTTTAATAATACAATTACAAATTCGTATATTTATTGTACGGAACCCTCTGTACGCGAGTAATACTCGCACTTGACCATTTATTTTTCTGTTGGCTCTGGTCTATTACGTGATTCCTTTAAGATATATAAACTCGTGTTTCGCCTTTTCAATCAGTCCATAAGCCAGTACTCGAGACTATAACAGAGGGGTTCTTCGAACCCATTTTAAATCTCTCTCTATCTTTTTTTTTTTTTTTTTTTTTTTTTTTTTTTTTTTTTTTTGTCGTGTCTGTACGTTATTTGTGCGTAAAATCGTTGTTAAATATTTTTAGCTATTTTATTAAAATTTGCGCTATGTTTACTCTATGCTTACAGTCCATTTCTATTTCGATGATCAGGTCATATGAGTGGTAAGCAAAAGATTAAGAAATCTGGCAGTTTCCTCATAAAAACAGAGGCAAATATAACTTTAAAATGTTTGTTCAACCACACATAAAATCGTGAGAAACTCCCACATTACAAGAGTTTTCTCGGAACTTTCAGGCTAGAACACGAATTACTATTATATTAAAATATCTTAATGCACAAATTTAGATGTTCTACATGACGTTAAGTCACCTGGAAAGATAGTTTTAAAAGAATCGAACACCGCAAAAATCTTTCTTCTGACTTCATGCACGATGGTTTTGTCAGGACTCACGTAGGAATACAGATCGAAATATAAACTCCATGATGAACCAAACAGATTCAGGAACGAGACACAGAATCAAATGCGCTGGAGGGCGAAGAGGATAGTAATAGAGAATAAGTTCCGTATCTATTCACGGAGGGATTTCGATGAAATACGCCAGACACTAGACAGGTTCGCGGGAAGCTGATTCATGAATATGAAAAGATTAAATAAGAGAAGAGTAATTAATAAGAAATAGTAAATTGGCTTTTAAAAACCTTCTAAAAATAAATAGTTGCTCTTTCATGAATATTACAGTTTTCTTAGCTGATAAAAATTAACAAAGGGATTAAAAGTTTTTGATTAAGATTTCTAATAAGATAATTATTAAAATACACGTTTTAAGTTTATAGGAATTTAGGTATAAATAAGTAAATGGGATTATTAAGAAATAGGGAAATAATGAATAGGCCGCAAATTTAGAATGATTTTATTGAATGTTTTCTGTAAAAATTTTAAATAACATGCAAATATATATATATATATATACACTCCCCGCGAAAAGTTTGATACCACTTTAGAAAAAAAAAATTACTATTAATACATTCTCAAATGATATTTGAAAACTATAAAACAGGAATTCTGTCTGCGTTTTCAGAATATAGTGTCGCCTCCGATGGAAAAAAAAATATATATATATATAAGTAGAACAAAACACATTTCAATTTTAAGACTGTCAGAACATGCTTTTATTTTATGTAAAATGACGTCATCCGAATCCGTATAAGAATTCCAAATTTACGATCCACTTTTAAACATCTACAATAAAACAGGCATAGGATGTCACTTTCACGAAATAATGCACAAATGCAGCAAAAAGATGTCATCATTAAAGAAACTCGATAAAAAACGGTTGTCTAAAGGTTTATAGGCCCTCATTTGTTTGTAACATTACTATAGATACTTTAAATTAAATATAGTTTATAATAACTCCATGTTTTAAGAGAAATCATTCGTTTATATTTTTTTCAAAATAGCAGGTATTTTAATTACATTTTCAATCAGTTGTTATGAAATAATGGTAACAAAATATTATTAATATTTTACAGCTATTTTTCCTTTACTTTCTAAAGAAATTTCTCCAAAAACTACAAAAAAATTAGTATTTCAGAAATAAATGGAGATGAAGTTTTCAAACAAATTGCATTTAAAAGTACATTTTTTTCCCAATATGACGGTATAAAAACTGAAAAAGTGCGATGCTCAGAAGATTAAAAAATTGCTATAGAGTATTTATCGTACTATTTTGATTTACGTCTGGATTCTGTAAGGTAATGTTATTATTTGGAGGCGACATTAAAATAAGCTGGGAGAAAGAAATCTTAAAAACGGGTAAAAAGCAGGAAATCAGCATCAAAACACGGTGTGTAATCATTGTTCTACGTAATGAAGGCAAATCTGAAATCAGGATTGCCGCTCAGATAAATTATTGAAGACATGTATAGTAAAGTGGGGACAGATATTCTTCTAAAATTTACAATAAAGCTAAATACAACAAACTAAGTGCCAGAAATCATTGTTCAAACCCTTTAGAATCTAATTTCTATGTTAAACAAGTTAAAACCCTCTTAATAAAGTAGGCATAATTATTTCCCCACAGGTCCTTTTTTAAGATCATTTTTATGTGCTGGATAAGATGCCGCATGGGGTGTGGGACAGATGTCGCATGGAGAAAAATGCTAGGCTGTTTATTTTTTTTCCAAGCAAATCGCATTTTTATTTCCTCAAACTACTTAAAACGAAAATAAATAACATAAACTTACAAAAATTATATATATCACTAAATTGTGAAAAGTTTAACCAAAATGGAAAAGTGTAATCTCGGTAAACAAAATTTAAGACAAAAAGTGAAAATGAAAAGAAATCACTTGAATTTACATGAATGGATAGCATAATTACTGGAAACAATGGACAGCATAATTTCAAAAAAGATATAAATCACTGGTTTACATCCAGGTGAACATTGCAGTTTGCTCTTAATGCAGTATTAGTTCTATTCTATTTAGGCCCTAGTCTATTTATTTTTTTCCTTTCTTCTCATTCTTTGATTTTGTATTTCCATTCGCCCACAATCACACCACACTACCCGTTGCAAAAGTAAAGTAAGCGTTTTTCATGCAGCTATCGATTGAATTTGATGCACTGAATCCTGTTCGCTTTAGATTTTGCTCCTTGATAAGACTCCAGCCACTCAATATATGCAGAGCCATCAAATTCCAATCCAGTTCTGTCATCAGAATCCATAAAAGGAAATATTTACCCATTGTCGGAAGATGACTCACATTTTAGTTTTTTCCTCAAGAAAGGCGTTTTCAATTTGATCTCTCCCTTCCCTTTTTTACGCATTTTACTTCCACAAAATAGTCGTTCTTTGATGCTTTCTAGTTTCTTCTGTTTTTCATTTCCTTCTTCTTTTTTATTGCTTATAAACTCTGTGTATACTTGTAATATTTGCATCTTTTTACTTTCTCTTATTTGGCTGCATATGTCTTTTGAACTTTTGGGGTAGGAAAGATTTTGTTTACCAGTTTAGATGGTGATAATTGTAAACGGCATACGTTTTCCTTATTCACACATGGTGAACCAACATTGTTGCTGAGAATATTTTGATAAGTAGCAGAATGCGCTAATATACATTCATTTAAATGTAAGCTCTACTTAAATCGCAGTGATGAATTTATTGAACCGAAAAACAAAAATATATTTTGCGGCATTTGTCCCTCCCCCTCGGTGCGTCATCTCTCCCATAGTGGCGGGTAAGATGCCACGCCGCCATTTGTATGATGTGAGTGACGCGAGAGACAGGCAAGCACATGTCTGTATTTAACGAGGATCAAGTCTATAATTTCAATCGATTTTGGGATGAAATCTCTGTTTATTTTTCTTAAAATGAATATTAAAACTTCATTATAATAATTTTAGATACTTATCACGCAGGTTCGAGCCATACAAACTGGCATAAATATCTAAATACTGACAATTTATTGGTGGAAACACATACAGCACATCACACAGTACAGAGGAACACTACGAACTTCTAAAATTGGTCTAAGGAACGCTAGTGTCGCCTACACAATCCCACCGTATCGTCTGTCCCCACTTTACTGTATTCATCGCACAATCGTACAATTCAAGGAAACCGGTAGTAATCAGGATCTTTGACACACAGGAAGACAGGATCAAATAGCGTAGATGATTTCATTGTTGTTACTAGCAAGCGGAATAGACGCCTAACAGCGCCAGAAATTAGCGCTCAAATAAACAAATCTCGATCCAAACCTTTGCCACTTTCTGCTGTAAAAAGACGAGTGCGAGACGTTAATTTGTTTGGCCGCGTTGTTATCCAAAAACGGCTATTATAGCCATAGAAAAAGAAGAAACGAATGCACAGAGCCCTTACCTATCGAGATTGGAGAGAAAATTTTAAAACTGTTATTTTGAGTGACGAATATAGGTTGGAAATATTTTTAACAAAAACGAGAATTTTTGTTCAGCCTTGTGCACGAGAAAAGGTGCTGCCCGATTGGATGATGGCATCTGTAAAGTATGGCGGGGTGTCTGTTATTGTCTAGGTCCAGCAAACACAGAACTATCGGTCTGCAATCGGCTGACAGCCGCTTGCCACTAAGGCGGTATTGGCACGATACCTGTTCCGTAACTTTTTGATACGCCGCGTAAATACGGCTCGATTCAAGAGGTACGCGGCCAATCTGGTATCGGCAGAACACATTGTTGACAGCCTGCTGATAGCTATCCATATGAATGCCGGCCGCAGTCCGACATCAGCATGAGAAAATATAATATCTTTTGATGACGCCATATTTGATGCATCGTGTTATGTACATTTGAAAGGAACGCATTAGGCACTGTAAAAGCCTGAGTTTGGTTCAACGACCTCGATCAAAAAAGGTAAAAGCCTTAACCTCTTGGCCGCTGACCCTTGTTCAGAGGAGGATTGAATGTGGTAATAAGGGGAAAACATTTCGATAGAGGATAGTTTGTGGTTGATGGTAAATGATGATGGAAAAATTGGAATTTTGAAGTGTTTTTATTTTATAACTTATTTATTTGTAATTGTCATGCGCGTGTATTTAAAAGTTAATTTAATATTTAAATGAATGAAATAAATGGTTTAGTGAATTAGTTAAAGCAAACAAATTTGTTTTTCTTGTAAATTAAGAATAATTAAGTATTAATAAATAAAATTATTTTAGAGGTTTTGTTCATTTAATAAAATTTTCTTATTGGGAATTATAATTTAATTGCACGCGTTTCGTTAATTTATATAATATATTTTTTTTAACATGGAAACAAATTATTTTAATAAACAATATATTGGTAATTAATAACTTTTAATTAGATTAAGAATTTTATGTCTTTTGACGATTTAAAGTAGACTATATTTTTAATGATTATATTGCAATATTAATCTGTTAATTATGCATATTTTTAATTTAAAATAAAATAAAAATATTAATTTGCATATTTTATTTTTTTGGAAGATAATTTTTAAATTGGGGGATATTTCTGATTTTTTTTTTTTTTTTTTTTTTTTTTTTTATAAATTTAAGAATGCTTGAGCATTAAATAAAATAATTTAATTTTAAAGGTTTTCTATTAATAGGATTTTCTCTTTGGGAATTTTAATGTAATTAAATGTGTTAATTCAAGAAATATATATTTGTAACATAGAAAAACTAATTTTAATAAAAAAATAAATTGGTAATTAATGGCTTTTAATTAGAATAAGATTTCATTTTATGTCATTTACGGATTTAATGCAGAATATATTTTTAATGATTATGTAGAAATAATAATTATTTTACTTATCAACATTTTTAAATCTTAAAATAAAATAGAAATAGTAATTTATCATTTTTTTTGTAAATATTTTTTTTAGAAGCAGGAGATTTCTGAAGCTTTCTTTTAAATTTTAATCCTAAAGAGATGGGTAGATTTTTTAGCTTGTAAAATAATTTTAAACACTTTTTTATAATTTGATTTTTAAATAAAATAAGAAACATCGCTATTGCTGTTAAAATGAATATATAATTAGAAAATAAGTTCAATTACTTTATGAAGTTTTCTTTTCTTTCTACACGATTAAGTGTATAATGAATAACAATTTCAGGGGACGATTTAAAAAATTATTCAAAAATCACACATTGTTCCTTCATCAGTTGCCGGTGGAAGTCTCTTTCCAATTTATAACAATAAAGGGACAACTGATTACTGTAACAGGCAGTCAAAAAAGCAGATTCTTCAGTTTCAGTTGCTGACGTGCTCCCGACATTTCACCGAAACCACTGTGCTGACGCAAACAATTAACCGACGCTGCCGGCTGCGGTCCAATCCTGCGGCGAAAGGTATGTGTTTTCTGGGGAGTTGGTTCTCTGTGTAAGAAACTGGAGATTTTTATGGATCCAAGAAATTATGATAAAAGAACAATACAAAACGATTCTCCAAACAAGTGATATTTCCTCCTGGTGGAATCTCATTGGAAATTTATTCATTTTCAAACAAGATAACGAACATAAACATAGTTCGAAATTATTCAGAGGTTATTTAGAACAAAAAGGAGAGGAAGGTGAATTAAAAACAATTTAAAAATGTACCTATAAAGCAATAATTAAAAATTTGTCTATACTTAGATTCGTTTCATTTCTTTAGTTACATATTATGTGACAATTAAACACTTTTTTCTGAAAATACCAACGAGTTTTTAAATATTATTTTCTTTTCTTGTTTTCCTTTGTATGGTCTCAAACATTTGGCTTGCAGTGTATATATATATACATATTTTTGATTATCCCACGCCAATTTAAGAGTATTTACAATGATTACTTACCGTTTATTTTCTGGATACAAAAATGAAGATGTTAAAATACTTAGTTTAACAATAAAATAAAATATAACACTGGTCAACAAATTTGAACTTTTGCTCTGTCCTAAAACAGGAATTAGTTGTTTTTTATGCGGTTTTTTGTGCTGATTCCGAATCTAGTTTTAAATTTACTCCAGCACGTCAAGTTTGAGAGATATTTGTATATTTCAATTTATGCAAATTTAGTAAATTTTATACAATTAATTTCAAATTTAAGGTATAAAGCAATATCCCACAGGGTTTTTTGCTTTATGTTATGACTACTACCTAATTTATTTCACGAAAAAGTTGTTTCTGAGATTATACTGACATGTCACTGCGAAATACTGTACCTAATTTGCATATTTTTCATGTTTTTCTAATAATGTTTCTTGACGTTTAAATATTTATGCCACACGAGTACGCTAATATATTTATAAACCAGTTTTTTAAGCTGATTTCAAATCTTGTATCTGTTTTCTTCTATCACGTCTAGATTTTGAAAAAAGTGAAATTTTAGTTTTTTGTCAAAAAAGACAGAAATATCTTTTTATGATACTTTGTATTATAAACTTCAACTAGTTAGGATAGATTATACTCCTTTTTCTTTTCGATTATATAAATTTTTGTTTATGTCTCTGATATGAATCTGACGCTGTTCACCTTCTTGTCAATGAATTACACACCCCTACAAAGTATCTTATACCAAATCTGTGTTAATGCTGTGCAAAGGTAGAAATTCATCTTACTCAAAAACTAGACATGACATACGAAAACAAACTGCAGATTTGAAATCAGCAAAAAAATCTAGTCTAGAAAAACATTACGTCAATTCTGTGGCAACTATTTTAAAGTTGATAGTAATGTAAACATTAATCCCTTGAAAACAATGCAAATTAGGCTTAATAACTGATAATTATATGTTAAGAATATGCAAATCGTGACATTTATCTGAAGCAAATAGTCAAGTATTCGTTATTTAGAAAACGTAATTAGATGTGACATATATTGTATCTAAAATTTGCATAAAATAGCACAAAAAAGCTTACATTTTCATAAATTTAAATATTCAAATTTCTAAAAACCTGGACCTCCTAGAGATAAACGGAAAGCATATTCAGAATCAGCGCCAAAAACTGATCTAGAATAAACTAATTTTAGTTCTAGGACAAAACCACTGTTGTACAGTGTAATAGATGATGTCTGAAAATAAAATGGGAAGATCTCCAACAATTAAGTTACGATGTCCATGAATGTGCATGTCCAATCAATTAACTAGTTTTCTCTTTCGTGTGGATCGTCACAATTCTTAAGAAGCGGGATATATATAGGTATGTTAATCGATCCCTGGATCTTGTTGCTTCTGTTCAGTCGTTCTGGAGCTATAGATAGAGGATGCTAAAGAGTCAGACAGTCGATTTAGATATTTCATTGCTATTTGCATCATTGCTGATTGTAAGATACGGTAGGGAAATAAGGGTGTCCATAGCATTGGCGAAGTCCTTCAAGATGTGATTTTCTTAGGTATAAATAGCTTAATTCTCTTAAGTACTACACGCTTCCTAAATATTCGACAACAGTTCCATACTTACACAGTACTAAGTTTGAGTAATTTCTTGATAGTACTCGAGCACTTGATTTAAACGGTTTGTTTAAATTTGGTTGCGGAGCTGTGTTTCAGGAGTCAGACCTCAGGTTTTTATTCTGAGAATGGGATATAGTATATCCCACCTGATTTTAAATAAAATTTGCACCAGAAACTTTTATTACAAATTTATCTTGATAACAATGGTGGAAAATGTTGTAAAAATGAATTTCTTTATTTTCAAATACAATTTTTCGAAAATTGCGGTTTACATTCAAAATTACAAAAGCACAATGACTAACCCCTGAAAGGTTTAAGAGGTCATTTTTGTTTTGTGAATCCTCATATAGAACAGTTCTGCAAGTGTCTTCACTCAAAAGAAGTTTAGTTACTGGGTAACGGAGTTGCGCTTCACACAGCCGTTCTTTATTAGAACTTGACTGAAACAGCATGCACTTCAGTTTAGTTTAAGGGTTTGGTAATTCCGTTCATCTTGTACATTTGTTTCGGCTTGTCCTAGCGAAATATATATTTGCCTTATGGCATTACAGTTACAGAAACTAACAAATTCAGCTGATTTGAAAATGTATGTATTACCACTAACCAGTAAGTTTTGTAATCAATGACTGATGAATATTTCTATCAGGAAAAGTACCGTGGAAGTAGAATCTGAAGATAACTTTACAGAATAGATTTCAGACCATTTGGATTTAGCATGAATAACAAGGAAGAAACTATGAGGACATATTGCTAATCTCTTCTAGGTGTCTTGTAATTGTTCGGCATCTTGGATTGCCATTACTTTTTCTGAGAAATTTATTTACTTCTTCTAAACAAATGATTTGTGCAGCATATTCCACTTTTTTTCTAAAAACAATTACATTTGTTGACATATATGCATAAGTAATTTTCTAAATTTCTGTAAAATTTTAAGTAAACGAAATTTGTATTTTTTAAAACTTTTTTCTTCATTTATTAAGCCATCAAAATAAGCAGTGCTACAATCTGTATCTTGTACAAATTTATGAATAAAATATTGAAATCAATTCGGTGCTGACTTGATACCGAAAAATAAAGGTTTTGCGAAATATGTGCCAAATATCTTTTTTGGCGTCATTCTTTGTACACGGATTTTTTTGCATCAACTGGTAATTGTAAACATGCTTTGTGTATATTTAGGTTCAAAAATTTGATCCACTGCAAACTTCATTAAAAAATTTCTTTTATTTTTGAATTGTGTGTCTTGCATAAAGTAGCTCTTCATTTACAGTTACTTTATAGTCGGCACTTATTCTGACAGACCCATCCGACATTGGAATAACAAATAGTCAAGTACTCCACTCTGAATGTTCTGTTTTTTCTATAATGTTCAGAGATATTAATTTGGTATGTTCAATCTCTACCCTTTTTTTCGGGGCATACAATCCGGTTGAAAAATATTTAAAACGCTATAGGAAAGCAAGAGCGTTAATTAATTTATGCATAGACGATTCTCAAATTATTCATGTCATATGTGAAACCACGGCAAAAGCCACATGGAATAAGCTTAAGGCTATTCAAGAACGATCGAACTTATCTAGTAAGTTTTTCCTATTATGAAAATTATGCGCTACAAAAATGCCAGAATATGGTAACATGAATGAGCATATCGCTCAAATGTTCGAATTAGTGGATAGGTTAAAAGCCGTTGGTGAGAAAATAAAAGATGACCATATAGCGACATTGCTTTTAGTCTCACTTCCTAAATCTTACAATAACTTAATTGTTGCCATGGAGGCGTGACCCGAAATCGAAATAAATTCATAATTAATAAGAAATAAATTGACAGACGAGTACAATCGTAGAATGGAAATGACTAATGATCGTGGAGTTTCACAAGTGTTTAAAACGAATGTTTTTAAACAAAATCGGCCTAAAAATGACAAATTCTGCTCGCATTGCAAGAAAAGAGTCCATTGCCGAAATGAATGCTATCACTTGACCAACAAAACTTTTCAAAATCACAATTGGAATAAATCTTATTATCCATTACAAAGTAAAAATAATGAGAAACAAAACGTTGATCTCAGAAGATCCAATTTTATCTCCATGACAACGAACGATAAAAATGTGATTCAGACTAAAGTCTGTATGCAAAGCATCGGACAAAATTTCAATTCTAACACAAGATTGCAAACGATCTACTGAGAGAAAAATAAAAGAAATTAAAACTCAGGATACAGCTCGCTATAAAAATCAATTAAATAAAAATAATCAAATGAATCGAGAAGCTAATCCTGTCTTGAATAATGAAAATAAAAATACTGAAGAATGCACTTTAAAACTAAACTGTAATTTAACGCATGATTTTAAAGGATATTTCTATATAGAAAGCGGTGCAACGCAACACTTAGCTAATTACATAAACATGTTTACCGATTTTAATTCGAATGCGGAACCTGTGAAAATTTTTATTGCAGATGGGAAAAGTTTATTTTCGCAAGGTATCGTTAACGTTCACATTTCAACATAATTGTCTGAGGGAACAACACTATTGACTAGATAAATAAGTTTTGGGCGATGTTGGGGGTCCAAACACCTGGAAAACTCCTATACCGTCCCCTTGTCCCCGATGCTAATTTTTAAGTTTGGAGCTGTCTGGATAAAATTGTTTCAATAAAAAATAATTCGATGTAATTTTTTCTGAAACTAGAACTATTGTTTTATATAAATATGTAGCTAAAAATTAACCTACACACATTTTTAGGGTTGTTATTATTTTACTCTGTAACTGGGTTTTAGATTCCTTACCATCCCTCTTCTAAAATTATACAGAAAATTACTTCAGATGCAGCCACAGAATTTCTTTCAAGATTTTTCTCATACTAGAGAAATAATGTCTAAAATTCTTTGGCAGGAAATTTACTGTAGAATTTAAATCAGCATTTAAATATGAATTTCAAGCATCGTGGCTTTATTGGTAGTCTCACCGTCCCCAAGGTTTATTCCTGCACATTTCGAGGTAAATTAAAAAAATAATAATAATCCAATGTTAACAACTGTTTCTAAAAATAAATAAACATTGTGTCTATCACTTAGTCTTAACATGATTTTCCTAAAAATAGGTGGTAATTTTCCTTACCGTTCAATCGTTACCGTCCCTTTTTTTTACCATTTCGTCCCTTTTTCCAATACCATCCCCCATTTTTTACCTTACCGTCCCTTCTTTAATACCCCTTTAAGACAATGTTATACAAAAATTCTGTATTAAAAGTACTAAATTGTTATTATTTCTTATTTGAATGTCCTGTGGGTACTATGCAAATTCATTATAAGTAAAAATTTAGAAGAAAATAAAAAGTTATAGGGGTAAAATGGTAAGGAAAATTAAACCGCAAGTTTAACTTAAACTTCAGTTAAATAAAAAAAAATCGCTGCTGACCATTTTTTTTTTTTTATTTGAATGATTAAGGCATTCGTCTATGAGATTAAAATGTTATTTTAGCAAGATTAATTTTGTCAGATATTTTCCCCCAAAAGTCAAAAGATTGTGAAAATACCCCATATAAGGTTAGTCGGGGTAACTGGAACCACGAGGTAACTGGACCATAGGCTATTTTATAAAAAAAAGTTCGTGTTTTTTAAGTTTTAGCTTTTGTGAACAATGCCCCTTAATCTCTACTTTCTAAAACACCTTGTATCAACTCAATCATAACTCTCACTTTGCTGTGATAGGTTGTCAAAAATTTACGTTTCTTTTTTAAAAAACAACGTCTATATAGCTGAACGTCCTCGGCTGATTATTAAAATACTGTAAGCTCTTTTATTAAACAAACATTTTTTTAAAAGATTAGACATATAACTACATTAATATTATTAGGTATCTATACGTATTTACTTCATGTTTCAAATGTAAGCCCGGTGTCCCAGTTACCCCATAAAGTTTTCAAGAATGGGGTAACTGGGACATGTATCCGGGGTAACTTGACCATTCTGGATCTAGATACCCCAATAGTTATAAATAATTTTTTTGTGTTTCTCTTACTACGGAAATTAAATTTATCCATTGTTTTTTGCTCACAATAAAGAAAATAATTGAATACCTTATTAAAATTATGTAATGAAATTTTAAAAAAAGCATATTGAGCGGTATCAAACCAAATTTCTTGGCCCCTTGAGAAGCAGTGATGCCGTTATGGCATCACATAATTTTAATTCCTAATTGCCACATTGGCACCTGAATTTTATAATTTCACCTTTATTAAGTACGCGAAAATATAATTTTACTTGTTTGCAGATAGATTATCTTGTAAATATTGGTGTCATTAAATTATTTCAACATTTTACGAATGCAAGTACCTTCCCCCTGAAAGCGAGATTGCCAGACCTTGAAATTGTACCATACACAGGGATCTCATTCTATAGGGAAACTTTTATCGTTCCTACCACTATTTTGAAAATAATATCTTCATCGCACCTTTCTGAAAGGGTTCTGGTAGGAACAATAAAATTTTTTCTATATAATGCGGCCCCTGTGTATGGTACAATTTCAAGATCTGGACATCTCGCTTTCAGGGGCACTGTACTTGCATTCATAAAATGTTGAAACAATTTAATGACACCAATATTTACAAGAGAATCTATCTGAAAACAAGTAAAAGTATATTTTCGCGTACTTAATAAAGGTGAAAATATAAAATTCAGGTACCAATGTGGCAATTAGGAATTAAAATTATGTGATGCCATAACGGCATCACCGCTTCTCAAGGGGCCAAGAAATTTGGTTTGATACCACTCCATATGCTTTTTTAAAATTTCATTACATAATTTTACTTAAGTACTTAAGTACTTACGTAGCCGTTTGTTCATAGATTTACCTTGCTATTTTTTCCCTTAAAATACCCATGTGACTTTTACACTTATTATCT
Source organism: Maratus speciosus (assembly GCA_963932465.1). Classification (NCBI taxonomy): domain Eukaryota; kingdom Metazoa; phylum Arthropoda; class Arachnida; order Araneae; family Salticidae; genus Maratus; species Maratus speciosus. The sequence continues at coordinate 113,676,119 of OZ010800.1, forward strand.
ATACTAAAGTACATAAGTACTTCCCTAAGTTTTATGTTTTTGGTATAGATAAGTATAATATTTTCACTTTTAGGGTTTTTTTAGACACATTGCCAGCAAAGTTTTCCCTTACAACGCTGTTTATTGATATATAATTTACTTGATCTGCCTGGTTTAAATTTTTTTAAGTTGTTTACACTTTTTCAAACAGGACCTGATACCCGATATGAAAAAATATGAACGCGTGTGGAACATAGACCCCCCTGGTCCAGTTACCCCATTTTTGGAGGCAACTGGACGCATGAGGAAAGAAATATGAAATATGCATATTTTTATATTTTTAAATATTAAAATGTAATTTTGAGCATTTCTGTCTGATAGAGGGATCCTAACTGAACACATTTACAGAAGTTCAGACTTTAACTCAAATGGACATTAGATTTTTGAAGCTGAATTCTCAGAATCTCCAGAGTCACATTGTAAAATCATGTCCCAGTTGCCCCAACTAAACTTACATATTTAAAAATGAAAATACACGATGAATGCAAAGAACAACGGGTGTATAATAAATGCAATATTCCTATTAAAATACAATTTTAATATAAAGGGTAATATAATATTCTAATTAAAATATAATTTTGAGTATGTAATACAATATTTAAATGAATAAGAATATATTGTAGACTCTCCTTCGAATAATTATAAAGTTTGAGAATGAATATGTGCAATTTAAAAATCCTTGAAAAATGAAATTTCTGTATATTTAAATATATTTTAACTTAAATAAATGAACTTTAAAAATCTGAAATATCCATGGCTTTAGGCTTTTCCGTTTTGATCTTCCATAATCTTGTCTATTGCTACCGTTTTGGTCCAGTTCCGAGGAGTACGTGGCCATCCAATTGGCGCAAACGCATTGCACAGTGATGAAGCGGCAGAATCCGTCCACTCTCGATCACTGCCAAGATCTAATTCAATTTTGAACACTCCGCGATCATCGGACATATTAAATGCCCGCCAAACCGGATACCCGGTGGTCTATGTCTATAATTATTTATTTTAACTTTTTTTTCAGGCAGGATATCTCGTTATTTGGTATTACTCGTTATTTTTGTATTAACCTTCTCCACGTGTTGTTGAAGTGAATGGGCCACCGATGGTTGCGCAATCACATTTTCTCCTAAGTAGTCACGTTAGGTTCAACCCATTCACTCCCAAACACATTTGAGAGCTATTTTGAGCGTCAAACGTATTAAAAGCCCCGCCGCGTCCAACCCAAACTAGCTGTTCCATGCGTTAAACTTGTGGAACATAGCTTTTTAATTTAATCTTATATCCTATTATCGCTTATCAGGAACGATATCTCTCGGGGGTGGTCCGGCTTAGTCGATGGGCCGGGAAGCTGCTACTTCGCTGAAAATGGGAACGCGCGCCCTTTGGAGGTCCGTTACGTTTGAAAGCTTGCCAGTGCAGTAAGGGATCATGGACGATGCCAACAAAAATATTTAAATTCTCAATTAAATAAGTTTAAGGAATCGACCAGTAGGATTTGTTAGGTCGTTGCATTTAAGACGCCATATCACACCGGATTTTATTATTTGAATGATTTTATTATTTTCGATTTACGTTTCATAAAGTTATCTGTTTAAAGAAATATTTTTTTTTTCCTGAAAACGATTCTAGCGATGAATTTAATACTACTAAATTTTTTTTTATGTTTTCGCAAACTCCCTTAAAAGATAGATATATACAATTGATCACGGAAGAACCCTTGCAACACTCTTTTGGAGCATGCTTGATAAGTTATATTTATATATATGTAATTTGATTAAAAATATATATTTATTTATAAAATCAAAATTTAATATTATTTAGTCTAGACATTGCTATAAAAATATATTTTGTTTTCAAAAGAAAAGCAACTATTATATAGCTGAAAAATTAAAGTAACAGCAAACTAATTTACAAAGTAGCATTTAATGAAATCTAAGCATAAAATAAAAAGTTTTAGAACAGCATAAAATACATTGCTGAGAATTTTTAATTCAGAAAAGCATTATTAATGTTTCTAGTTTTCAGATTACTGAACCAGAATCACTGCAGCTGGGGAAGTTGCGTAAGGTAATGACAAAATTAATTTTCGCTCGTGACATATGTTTTTGGCTTATTAATCTCCGAATTTCTTCATACATTTCGCGTAAATTGATAAATCATCAGTACAGAAAACGTTTTCCATTTTTTTATCCACTGTTGTCGACATAATTACAAAAAGTTATACTTGGTTCATTTTCATAAATGTCATATTAAAGAGAAATACGAATAGTGCAGCATTTTTTTTACTATAATAGGTAATAATTAAAAAATTTACAAAAACAATTCTTTTACTTTTAAGAAAATGTATTTGAAATATTCTTTTAGTAATTTTATTAATATAAAATATTTTCAGAGTATTGTAATGCAATCATGACATTTTTTCGAAAGTGCTTAAATCTATATTATAAAGTAAACATGCCAGTAATTTAGATAATAAATGGACGAAGGCATGCCGCTTTTGCTGCACTTATAAAAAATACTTAATTTCATTTTGTAGACCATCCAATGTGTTAAAAATCTGTCAATTTGCATTACGTTAGAAACTCATATCTCAGTGTACTATTTCTATAGGGATTTTAAAATAATTCTCAAGCACGTATTTTTTTATAATATATTTTTATAATGGGAAACACAATTACGAAATGTTAAAACGTTTGCACTTAAAATATAGCTGCCTCTGTTTAGCGCTGTCTCCAGCTAATATCCCATAACGAAACTAAAAATTCACCAATAAATAAATAAAATAATAAAATAATGTAAAAAAATCCTGAAATTATCGGAAATTATGACTGAAATTATCGGAATAAAAACGTCTGATGTTAGTAAAAAAATATGTGACTGACTTACTCGACTATTAACTACTGGCATGTGGATACTACCACATTATCGCTCTTATAGGAGATTTCAATATACTAATGTTTCATATAAAATTGATCTTTTGGATTATTAAAGTGTAATATAAATTATTATGTAAAAAACGTAAAAAGTCTCTTTATCGTTTTAAGGAAAATGAAAGACATTTTTAAAAAATCCTCTATATTTTGCAACTAGGAATCTTGGTTATATCATCTATTTTATTTTAATGTTGTTAATATTATTTTTCTCGAGACGTATATTTTTGACACATAAAAGTCGAACTTCTATTTCCTCCGTAAAAAATTCGTAATCTATGACTACTTGAAATTCTTCCGTGTTCTATTAACTAATGTTGATGGCGTAATGATTACAGAATTGTACGACTCCTCTTACAATATTCATTTTAAAGTAAAATATAAATATGATTTTAAATAAAATAGATAGTAACCACACGAAAATATATTCAAACTGTTTATTTTAAGGAAATATTGCTTTTTTAAAATCTTTTTAAAGTTTTACATTTTGAGATTTTTGAACTTTATCATTTCATCTAAAAATATGAGCGAGGATAAATTTATGAGGATAGTAGTTTTATCCTTAAACAATATGCTATGCTTGTTAAAAATTGAATTTCTTCGTATGTTTAACACAAAATATTTTGTAACGAATACAAAATGCGTTATTTTTTTCTTTCAAACTCTACGAACAACATAATTAACAAGAAAGTGACCATCAATTCAATTCCTAAAATCCAATATAGTAAGACTGAGTAGAAAAATATTCAATAGATATAAAGTAGAACTATTGTTATATGTTTTAAAAAATGTTCCAGAAAAAAAATATATTTCTGTAAATTTTCCTAATTTAAAAACTTGATTGGTACTGCAAAATGTACCAATCTCTATACATTTTTATATATTCAGTTTTTGGATTTTTTAAATAAAAATACATATTCATAATTAGATAACCACACTAAAAAAAAATAAATATTTCAAGATTTAAAAATATACCTTATATTTATATGGTCTTATTAGAGCGCACGCATCAAGTGAATATATATATATATTTGGATAGCTATATTATAGAAAAAACCGTATGTACCGTATGTACTAAATGTGTGTGTAAGCAGAGATGTCAGCGGTCAATCCTGCATTTGTTACTGAGCGACACACTGCGGTAACACAGGAGTGACATTCTGGGGAGCGATCTGCTGGAATAGCTGATTACTTTTACTCGTTTTGCAAGGTACTACAATGTAACGCAGTTGCGTAGACGGCAATTGATGCTGGGGTATATGCTATTAAGTCGGCTATGTGCCATTTATGAGCAAGATAACGCTCGGCCACAGACTGCACGACTCTCGTAAAAACGTCTAGGAGAATACAATGTCCATCCATGGCCTGACAGGTCACCAGATCTAGCTGGAATGCAGAATGTTTGGGACATATTTAAAAGGCTACTTCGGTCGTCTTGGAATACCGCCAAAATATTTTATACGTTGATACACTCATGGTAGAATCTGTCGCATAGGGACTTCGGGAACTTAATAGACTCCATTAACTCACGAAATATAGGCTGTTATAGTTTCCAAATGTGGCTTTACAACTTACTGAAATTGACATTCTTTTTGTTGCTACTCGTCAATGAAATGCTTTTTTGTTCTGAATTTATAAGCATTTGTTCATATAAGCAAATACAGCATACAATTTTCATTATCGTGCCTCGATTCGTTCCAGGGTATATATATATATATATATATATATATATATATATTTAATAGAGTGTATATAGACAAAACATTAGCAAAAGTAATAGTTTCGAATTCTCATAATTTGCCCGGATTATTGAAATAATATGTCGAATTTTGTTTCGGATAAATAAGGGGACATTCAATGTTTTATTAATGTCTGGGAATCAAGTACTTTTCCGTAAAAAGACAGTACGTTTTAGAAGTGTGTGTGTAAATTGTTATTTCACGGATATATGCTATATCACTAAATACATGCTTGCTTATGAAATATGGAAATATTTCAACTTTAGCATATTATACAGGAAGTTTCGTATTATTCAAGCTCGTTGAAATCCTAAACCATGTAATTTACAAACAAGAGTTAATAAAAAAATCAATATAAGCATATCATATACATTTATGATTTCTTTTCGTGTCTATCAGTGAAATAGTTCTATAAAATCCACGCATAAAGCACTAGAGAAATCAATAATCTGAAATCTAACATTGAAAGATTTTTATTATATGAAAGGCATTACTTCCAAACGAGTATGGATATAAAAGGTACATTTTATAGTAGCCTCCACTATTCGGGATTATTTTTCTTTAAGCTCACTCCCCTTGAATCTTGTCTTATCTATATAATCTCTTCTCTATTAATATACAGCGAGCAAAAAAGGTATTTGCACGCAGACGATTTTTTGCATAAGTAACCGTAGAAAGCAAATTTGACCGTAGAAAGAAAACTATTTTCTTAATTATTCATTTATTTAAATAAGAAGAAAATAAAAAATAACTACCCATTTTCCTTAAACAGTAATATTACACATTTAAAAAAATAAATGAATATTTTCTCATACCTAAAAAGTATTTGCACAAGAAGCATTGACTGTTAAAAAAGGCATTAAATGTGAACATTATGCAAATTTTTAGCATATCAATCCCGCAGTACATTAGCCCCGTCCTTTAAAGTCACATAATTGCCGAAACGTCAGTGAAGGCTTACTGTGGAGACACGAAAAGTTTTGATTTCCGTTTGTCTGTCTGTCTGTCTGTCTGTCCGTCTGTTCCGCGATAACTGCCGCAAAAAGCACCCGATCAGCTTGAAATTAATTGGGCATATTCGTGAGATACCCGGACGTAACTGTATAGTTTTTGGTTAAATTTGGTTCATTCGTTCGGAAAATATGGAAGATTTTATTTTTCTTTATAATGCTTTTCTACGGCAAGTCAGACGATTTTCAAATTTCCAATTGTTGAAAGAAAATGGCACGTTTGATTAATGGATTTAAATGTCAAATTATGGATACTAAAATTCCAAATAAGGGTTTTAAATTATTCCTATTATATTGAAATTTTATCAATATATCTATCAGATTTTTTTATTTACGTGTATAATGTTTTGAGGACATTTATACATGTATTCCAATAATATAAAGAATTTTTAAATTAATTTTCTTGTTTTACATGATACGTATTTCTTTTTTTTCCTTTTCTTCGTTGCCTAGCGACTGTTATTCGTAGCCTATCATTGCGTCAAATATGAATGAAGTTAGTAAATTGCGTTAATTTTGTTGCAGGTACTATTAAAAGGCTATCACAAAAAATATTTTATCGCGCCAAATCGATGCAATTTATGCAATTAACAGTGGCCACGATAATGAATTATTTTCCAGTAGATTTATAGATCTCCAGATATGCATATTTTGGGGGCTTTTAATATGTTATTGCTATCGCATGGATTAGGATGTTTAAACTAATATTTAACCATGCTATAAGTGAAAAAAAAGTACAGTTAAAGGCATGTAAATCCTTTTTAACACTTTCCAACATGGATGAAAAGTATTTATGACTTCAGTTTTTGTATCTGTCGCCTGCCGTGTTTCTCTACGTGCTCTAACTCGTGTAAATATAGTCGGGATTACATGTAATTGATATACGTTATTGAGGTTTGCCAAAGTATGTTTGATATTAAAAATGAAGAGTGTAGCATTCATAGCTTAATTACAGGGGCACTCAAAACTATTCCGTTACATTATAGTCTTTGGGAAAAATCGTCTGCGGTGTATTTTAATAATGTTACACAATTTTAAACGTAATGAAATTTATATACTTTATTAAGGTGCACTAGAACCTGGTTACTATAAAATATGTTATGTGTAGCACTTACAGCATGCGTACAGGGAACTCAAAAGTATTCATAATATTACAATCTTTGAAGAAAATCCTTTTGTGGCGTTTTTTAATGATGTTACTCTGTTACAAAATAATAAAATTGATATGTATTTTTGAAACATTTTTGTAGTATATGGGGTGCAAAGCATATGTTTTTTTCAGGGTCACACAAAAGTGGTCGATTAAAATGTGGTCTACGGGGGAAAAAAACTCTTCACAGCTTATTTTAACACATTAGCGACGGGAAACGAGAATTCTCGTTTTTATTCAGAATACATCATTGGCTAAGGGAGTGACTTCTACCTTACAGAAAAGACATTTATATTGTGTTGTCCATATTTTTTATAGATTGTACGACATTATATATTACATCCGTACATTGAAAGATATTTACTGCTGCATAAACATGAAAAACATATCTCAGAAACCAATTTCCGAGACACTTTCAGAAGAGGGAGGAGCTTCTACTGTTTTTAAACCCAGATTTAATTAAATTGCCTGTCGTCAGTGTGTTAATTGTGTTGCACTGATTCAAACATTATGAAATTAAATTTCATTACTGTGGTTGACTACAAGAAGCTTGAATATGATTTGTATCGTATTTATCGTTCATTTATAGGGTCACATAAAAAATTTCGGATACAGTTCTGGTCTATTAGGGATGATTGCTGAAGAGCATTTTCGATTATGGTGTGCGTTTTAACGTTAAGTAAATTTGTGCTTAATAAGTAGTGCTTAAATATTGTATAGACCATGTACAGGGATACACAAATGAATTCGTAAGTATAAATGAAAATGAGCGCGAATTGCTTCAGTGTGATTTTTTTTTTTTTTGAGTTATGTATTTCCCAGCCCAATTACATTTAGTATACTAACAAATGTTTGCAGAATTTAAATAGAACCATATACAGGACTCCGCAGAAACTGGATATATGGTGCACACTATGCATACTAATACCCGGAAATGTGATATGAGCAGTTTTAAGAGGGGTTTTTGTCTGCATTAAATTTAAATGTTATAGACGACGCGTAAAAATCTTCACGTAATATACAGGACTGTAGAAAAGAACTCATGTACGTTTCCGTCTATTGGTAGAATTTACTAAAGGACATTAACACAATTAATTGATAATTACAAATGTAAATTAAATTACACTACGAAGGGGAAAAACACATTACTACGAAAGGAAGAAATCTACATAATTATCTAAAAATTACCAGAATAAGTAGCTCATGAGATTTTCAGAATACCATTACATAACAAGGGGTTTAATTTAACGTTTCTAATGTCAGAAACCTTCGAAATATTTTTTCGTTTTATAAATGTTTATGTAATTTCAAAACTTTAAATTTCGTTTTTTGTAGAAAGATTAATATTACTCAAAGGGTGCTAAACACAATGAATTGTAGAGCTGACGTTGAGGCTCCTGATCTGCAGATTCACTAGTATATTAACTGGAGCAGGGATTCTGAGGAGTTTTTGTTCTAATGGCGCCGAAAACGTGTGAACTGTCTGTTACTACCCGTGAGAAGATTATATTTCTTCACAATTCTGGATTAAGTTACCGAGGAATAGGGAAAAAAATTAATTATAAACTTTTCTAGTGTTCGTTGTGTAATTAAGAAGAAAAAAGAGACTTGTTCAACAATAAATAATCCGCGGACTGGGCGTCCAAGAAAGCTTAATACAAGGCAAAGGAGAGCCATCATAAAAGAATCTTCAAAAAACTTTTTTCTAAGTGCCGAGAATTGGCTGTTCATGTCGCTTCAACGTCGGGAACAAGAGTTACACCAAAATCAATTAGAAATATTCTTCATGATGCAAATATTCGAGGAAGAGCCCCTAGAAAAAACCATATATTAGTGAAACAAGTAGGGTGTAAAGACTTGAATTTGCAAAAGCTTATGTCAGCAAACCACTACAGTTTTGGAAAACTGTTATTTTTCCCGATGAAAGCAAGTTCAATATTTTTGGATCAGATGGTAAGAAAACTGTAAGGCGGAAGTCAAATACTTCTCTTCAAATTAAAAACTTGAAACCAACTGTAAAACATGGCGGTTGTCATGTAATGATTTGGGGATGCATGTCTTTTAACGGAGTTGGCGAAATGACTTTTATTGAAGGCAATATGAATGCTAAACAATATATTAATATATTGCGACATCATTTATCTAATAATGTCCTTTATCTAGTAATTCCTCTAGTTCTATTTTTATTGCTAGTGTGCAAATATTTTTTTGGCAGTACAAATTCTACTTTTTTATGTTTTCATATTTTAAATATAATTATTAAGTCAGATATTAAATATCCTTATTTGTTTTGTAAAAGTGTTGATATTTTTAATTATTAGTTGTTTTTTATTTATTTATACATATGCTGCAACAAATTTACCTGGTGTGCAAATACTTTTTTTGCTCACTGTAACTTCAAATATGATGTTCCATCGTCAATCAATTTTTTTAGCTGGATTGTATTTTCATAAATACTGGAATTTGGAAGGATATTGACTTCCACTATATAAAAATTAAGAGAATTTTTGCTTTAGTTTCCAAATTTATACATTTAAAAATTAAAACAAAAATTTGTCTTTAATATAACGTTATTAATTTAGTGAATTTTCAGATGTCAGATAATTTGTGCCCTTAATTCCTAAGTAAATTGTACAAATTTCACTTCATTAAATACTTGGAGTTTTTAAAATCTTGTTTATTTTTTAAATAGTGATTCGTATTTTGAAGATTTGCTTCTATCTTTTATTTAACAACATTTGTGTTTTTCAAAATTGAAATAAGTTAATAGAAAAACATCGTACACATATGCGTTAATATAGGTAACGTAAACTTGTAGAGAAACACCCTGAAGTATTTCTATTTAATTCAAATGTTATTAATCAAAGACTACCACTTTTTAAATTATTATCTATTTCCTAAATGCTTTAATTATGTTGTTTTTAACTGAAATAAAATCTTTTAATTTTTAAAACATTAATGTATGAATATAATTCTTGCATCATTTCTATTACTTCTATTCTATTGATGAAACAGGTGTGTTTTAAATCTACTGCAGGAAATTTCTCTAGCATGGTTACATTTGAAAATATTATATATTTAATTGTTTTATTTCTTTTAAATTAATTGAAAATCATACAATATGTTTTTATACTAACGTCAGCTAAGTTATGGTGTATCGCATTAACGAAACATCACAATTAGGTATATTTTGGTCATTCTTCCAAAAGTGTACAATTTCAATACAAATTTTTCCCGTAAAAAAATTTGTTTTTGAAGAAAAGTGTTATCATTTTTGGAAACTTATCACTTACTGCAAGTCAAAAACAACAATCTTCCAGCTACATTATACTTATTTATTTTTTCAGAAACATAATTTTTTATTAACATCATTCACGCAGGTGCATTTTATGCTACACTTATGATTGCGTAGTTCAACAAAGCATAACAAACTATTTAATATATCAGATATATAACTATGGAACGATTCTATATAAGAATACATAATGAATTTATTTGGAATGAATATAAAAAATAAATAAATAAATAAATAAAAATAATATAAAAAACCACAAAAAATTGATATGCTATCTGGAGCTTCTTTCATAATTCATCTTTTATATGTTATTCAATTCATCTCTTTTAAAGTTTTAAAACAATCTTTGTTGATTTACAGTCATTGTAAATTCTTGTTAAGCATTTTCTCTGAAATATATATTTTCAAACTTAAGAGATTCACGGACGTGATAATCACAGATGTGAGGAACATACTCTAAATATTAACCTACATATTTATTTTTCTAAGATTTTTTGTTGTTGTTGTTCTTGAAATCAACATTTGTTGATATAAATACATAAGCAATATGTAAGCAAATATTTTAGTGTTTATTTAGTCTCCTTGAATTATTCACGGATCATTCACGGATGTGAGAATCTCCATTAACCATCGTTGATTTTTTATAACAAATTCTAATACGTGAGTATAAAAACCAATTCCTGACTTATAATTTTACAATATCAAACATACTAGCTAACCTTAGGATCATAGGAAGCAAAATCTGATGATAACTTTGCCAATTTTTAGCATGAAAATGCTACTTAATGTTTGGTGAGAGTTTATTGTGTGACACTCATTTTCGTACTCAGAAAACAAACAAATATCCAAAGAAAGTAATTAACTATGCTAAGTTACTTTGCTCTTGAGATAGTAGTAGCTAGAATAATAGATATTTAACTATTTTATTTACAATTAAATAAGTAATGAATCTTTTCCCTAGTAACATGACACGGAGGTGAGATCTCACATACTGTGTACTAAGAAATAATGAAAAAAAAAGTAGTTATAAAAAATGTATGCACGCTACACATTTAGTCTTCTTTCACATTCAACGGAAAACATAAATTATTTCAAAAATGATCATATCAAATGTTGAAAAATGCTTTGTGACTGGAATAGTACACTTTTTGGAGAATGAGCCATTCATGTTACATGTTACTGATTATTTTGAAATATTGTTATACGACAATGAAATTAAATTATTCAATAATGATTAAATTTAAAACAAATAAAGATACGTTTATGAGAAGTATAGTTTAAAAATTTTTTTTTTTTTTTATGTTAAATAGTACTATTTAAACCTTTATTTTTCTTTTAATAATTTAATAATTATTTAATAGTTACACTTTATAATTATTTCTAACTTTGAAAAGTGGCACCTCAAAACCTAGAAATTTTTTATCTGATTACCACTTTCTAAATGCAGTAGCTCAAAAACAAACATATAATAATTTCAGAAAAAAATTTAATAATTATAGAGTACTATAATAATTTAAAATAATATATGTATGTGTAGTAAATTGTTCACATTACCATCATTATACGTTATGTATTACTTATAAGTATTTTAAAAATAATAAAAACTTCGTTAAAAAAATAATAATTTTAAAAAAAAGGAAATTTAACAAATTACAACGACCATTTGGAAAATGATTTTTTCAAAGACTAAGTTTTAAGACATAAAAAGAGTTGATCATACATTACGGACTCCATGGATTGCAATTTTCGGTACTGTAAAATTTTAAACTTCTACGGAGCTGGTCATACACTGTTAAAAAATTGCAGCATTCTGTACAGTCATTTGACCGTTTTTGGAAAAACGGTTTCATAACCATAATTTAACTGTATTCTGCTCATCAAATGGCCAATAATATGGTCAGAATAGTGTTAAATTACGGATGCGTAAACGTTTTCGATAAAAACGGTCAAATGACTGGAAAGAATGCTGCAAATTTTTAACGGTGTACATTACGTACGTCATGGATTAAACATTAATATTCCTGGACCAATTTTAAATGAAATTTCATTGTTAAACTTCTAAACATCTCACAATATTACTTTTTACACCGTCGTATAGAGAAAAAAAAAATGTACTTTTAAATGCAATTTGTTTGGAAGCAGTATCTCAATTTGTTTCTGAGTTATTAATTTTTTTTGTAGTTTTTATTACTTTTTTGTCATAGTGGCAACAGAAGTATCCATCTCTATTGAAAGTAACGGGAAAATACAGACTACTGTATAAACCAATCAGAAAACGAATAAAATGCGGATTCAACTAATAAAACGCTTCAGATATATTTTTGATTTCTTACCCTGGCAGAGTACAATAACCATTTTCCCAAATGGTTTAAAAAAAGTTTCTGTATGATATTTTGACAATTCAGTAAAAGTAATAGTAGGTTAGTAACTATAATATGAATATCCTATTTGAAAGTTGATTGCTTTTAGTGATAAGTTGTACTAATTATCTATGCTTAATCTTTTTAGCACTGTCCAACAAAGTTAAAAAGGGTTTATTATTTCGCTTTGTTATCCTGTCTGTTTGGCCGTATTTTCGTGCTCTGGTGCACATACACAGATTGATATGTAATTTGTATGGATTAGTTAGGTATATAACTGATTTTTTCGCATTAAAACTGGCGTGCGTGACATATATACTTCGTTTACAAGGGCTCATAAGTAATTCCTTTATACTTCCATAAGAGAAAAATCATTTTTTAATAATAATATATATTATATGGATTCGTTTTTATTATTTATTTAACATATTCAGATAAATTATTTTAATAGTCACGAAACGCAAGTGATGTAATACGTGTTGTTGTACTTATGAGGTAAACCCTAATTAAAGGTAATGAATTCTTAAGATATATGTAATATACATATTTCTTAAATGTGTATATAAAACATATTATGTGAAAATACTTAAAGTATTTTAATTTATACTGAAATACTGTTAACTGTTAATTTATACTATTTATCTTTTCATTTTCAAAGAATTTGATCATCCTTTTGTGACTAACTGAACAAACTTCAAAATATATTAGTTAAAGTTTTAGCTTGAATTATTTATATTCCTCCATTTACTTGCTCCATTACATGTATATGATTAAAAATTGCTGAAGCAGATAATCCATCACATTTACATTTCAGAAGTTGTTAAAAAAAAAACACACCTTTTTTACATACATTTAAAACTAAAGGAAAAACTTTATTGAGATTATGCTTATCATATCACTGCGTGTTTTACCAATTGTTTAGTTTTATTTAAATAGCGATGACAGTATATTATCTGGATTAAACAATCTGTAAACAAATTACGTTTAAATAAATTTATTCAAAATTCAATATAAATATATTATTATCAATTTTATGTTTTTCCACATTTCTTTGCGAACACAATCCTTTTTAATCAGGTGAGGAATTCTCACAAAATTTCAACTTTCAGCAATAAAACTCTGGTGACATTAAACTTAATAATATAACATTTTAAACTTATAGACGAATGTATTAATGATTCAAAATTAAGAAAAATGGTAGCGACGATTTTTAATAGTATTTTATTTAAATCAGGATTAAAGTTAAACGTGTATGTTTAACATTGCATACAGTCCCCTAAACAGTTTATCTTTATAAATTTTAATTTTCTTCTAAATTTTCTTCATAATGCATTTGAATAGCGTACATAGTACATTTAATTAAGAAATAATAGCAATTTAGTATTTGTAGTACAAGAATTTGGTATAACATTGTCTTAAAGTCTAGTAATATTAGAGGAAAAGGTCCAAATACCGGCTACCACTTTTGTTTTCAATCTAGATCATACAATTTTCAAAATTAATAAAATAAAAAGTGACAGCAGGGTACCTTGACACGTCTTACACCTGTTTAGAGAAAAAAATCAGTTTAAAAGGCGTTTTCTATTTATAAGAAGCAAAATTCCGAAAGTCTTCAAATTTTGAGTTTTTAAAATGGGGTCTAAATACCGGCTACCTAAGGTTTTTTTTTTTTTTTTTTTTTTCCAAAAGGTCACACAAATATAAATAATGACAATTATTAAACAATAAGAATATTGTTTTAATAAATTGTGTTGATTAATAACATTTCTTATGCACAGAAAAATACGCAATTTTTAATAAATAAGTATTGTTGTCAAATTTCTAAAATTCTTTATGACTATCTCTCGCAATCTTCTTCCAATTATGTTTCTAATTTTGATTTTTAAAGTGAAAAAAAAAAGCTTGCTGATTGAAAGGAGAATTACTTTATCTGAAAAAATCAGAAACATAATAGCACTCTCTGCGTGGTTATAGTCCCTATCAACCCACATATCGCATTCTTAACATTGAACACTGAATCCCCTCCACAATTCTTCTCCACAGAGAAAGCACCCATGCAGAAGACACAAATTTATCATCTTCCTCTGTTGAATATTTTCCATTTTCACTTTTTTAACCATCTCGCTGCGTAATTGTTTTATCAAAATAGCTTCCAAAATTGCGTATTTAACCCCTTCGCGACGAGTGTCTTTTAAGAATTTTTATTTTTTTGTCACCGGTTTTTCAAAACAAAAATTTTTGTCTAATTTAACTGGAAAAATGCTCCGAATAAATAAAGCAAAATTTACAGTAAAAAAATAACTTGTGGCAATAATCAAGGATGGTTAATTAGACGGAAAAATGCTTTCCCGAGGAAATCTCGCGTTGCGCAAATTTTGCTACTTTTACGTTGCACGAGGAAATCTCTGGTTGCGCAGAGAGAGGGTTAAAAGTAATTTTCTGCCTCTTTCGCCTGGTTTACCCCGTATTTTTTTTCTTTCTCTTCACATTTATTGCAGGCCATTTTGTAGTGTCCAAGAGCGCTTTCTTGGAAAGTGATCCGGTAACCAGTGTCAGTCCTGAAGTATTACCGCCATGGTTGCTTTTCTGATATTGCGAAATGGGACTGGAACTATTTCTGAACCATTTAAATTAATTTATTAATTATGGAACTATTTTAATTAATTTATTTTCCTCCCCTTCAAGCAGAGCAACCGAGAGAGGTCTAAATACCGGCTAGCCGGTATTTGGACCACTCCTATATTTAAGTTAAAACCGGTATTACTCATTCATATAATAAAATACCAATAATGTGCGCGTGGCAGTTGAGAGCTAAATATGTCTAGAAAATAACTTGATCAACAATTCAAGCAAATATACGATCGATATATTTAAAAAAAATGAGAAACACATACCTGAAAAACTTTTGATGTACCAGATTACGTAGATATGGCACTGTTGCATTTACTATTTGAAATGACACAGACTTCAAAGACATTCTTTTCGTAACTTTCTTCCCTCAATTACAAACTCTGTTACAAACTATGTTACAAACTCTGTCACAAACTCTGTTACAAACTCTGTTACAATTCAGTTACAAACTCTGCCTATCACCGCTAGGCTGCACTGCTCTCAGTTCTCAGAACACATAGTAGCCTGTATTTGGACCCTAGCCGGTATTTGGACCTTTTCCTCTATACTATAATAATAATAATAGGCAGTAATAATAGGCTAGTAATAATACAGCCTATTATTTTATTCTGAATTATTTAATTTTTTTATAATTTACCTGTAGCACACATTTTCTAGACATGCTAATTTATTATATATATGAGTTGGAACCCATGGAAATTCGACGAACTAAAATGTTAGAAAGGAACTGTAGGATCGGATTTATAATAAACCTATAAAAAAATTACAATAAAAAATTCATCCTACATTGGTTGTCTAACTCTTAAAACAAATACTATTTTTAACCTAAAATTACCAAAATATTATTTCCACAAACTTCAGCTGCTTAAATTATTGAAAAATTAAACTGTATTAGAATACGTAATCAAGGTGAGTAATTATGATGAAGTTACCGATTGAGGCTCTTATGTTTGTTTTTACGGGTTTAAAAATCAGTAAAAAGGATTTCGCTTTGTCACATCATAAAATTTTCCCCCATAAAATCTAAACTGTACGTTATTTTTACATTCTCATAATTTACATACGCACCACTGAAATTCTCGATTTGAGCGTATTTTAATACGCAATTGATTATTAATGAACGTATTTACAAACTTAAAGTCACGTTTGTCAGATGCAACTTTTCATATGAACATTCCCAAACTTAAGGTTCTAATCTCAGTACCCGTGAACAAAAAATTCAGAAATTTGCCTTTAGTTGTCATAGGCTGTTTAGTTGTCTGTCCATTTAGTCTTGGTCAAATATTTAGTTTTATTAAAAAAAATGATCGTTTTGTTATAAATATGACATCATTTTTACTCAATGAATTATTTTGCCTAGCGTCTCAAACTCGGTATCAGTGTAATGTAAAAATATTGAAAAGTAACTGATTTATGAAAAAGTCCTTCCGGCGAGTTCTGGGAGGAAGAGGTAGCTTTTTATTCCTTATTTTAAAAAAGCCAACTTATATTATAAAAACACACGAAGCTCAATTTAGTGAAAACCGAATATAGGAGATTCAATACTAATTTTTATCAATACTAAATCATTATGAATGAGAATTTTGCGAAATTAGTCAGCTTTATCCAAGCTGCTTTTATTTAAAGTAACTTATATTTGTCTGCCAAAATCGACGATTTTTTAAAGTGCCTGCCATTTTAACACAACATGGTGGATAAGGCTAACCAGTGAACTTGGTCGAGACTTTAGTAATTGCTGTGCACATGCTCACTCACATCGGAATCGATTGATATATGCGAGTGCTTTCGCAGGCGAAAAATCAGATTTTTCAAAATGTAACCCACATTAGATATTGAAATTGCTATATCTGAGCCATTTTTTAACATAAAGACAAACAAAAAATGCTCCTTGAATCCTTATATCAAGGTCAAATACTTAAGAAAGAAACCTTTTTCAATTTCTAATTTTTTTGCACCTCACTTTAAATATATGTATATTTTTTAATTTAATGGCCGCCATTTTGAAACAAGATGGCTGATGAAGCTGGCCAGCGAACTTGGTCCAGATATTGATGTATACTATCCACATGCCTACTTACATCGAAATAGGCGAATACGTGTGTCATCGCGTGACAAATACAAGATCGTTTCAAAATGTTAGCCATGCTAGAAATTCAAAGTGCTATAATTCAACCATTTTTTAAGATATAAACAAAAGAACAAATTTTCAGAAACAAAAACTGCCCCGGAATCTTTGTATCAAGGCCAAACACATAAAAAAAATATTTTTTATTTTCCAATTTTTTAATACCTCATTTTAAATTTCAAATTTAATTTTTTTTTTAAATGGCAATCCTTTTGAAACAAAATGGCGAATGAAGCTGGTCAACGAACTCGGTCGAGACATTGGTATGTACTATGTACAGACCAAGTTACATCCAAATCGGTTCATAAATACGCCTGATATCGCGAGACAAAAAACCGGTCGTTTTAAAATGCCAGCCACAATAGAAATTCAAAATGCTATAACTCAGCCATTTATTTAGATATAGACGAAACAAAAACTTTTCCGGAATCTTTGTATTAAGTTCAAACACATACAAAAAAAATCTTTTTCATTTTCTAATTTTTTTTAGTATCTCATTTTAAATGTTATTTTTTTTTTTAATTTTTTAAGTGGCCGCCATTTTGAAACAAGATAGCGGATGAAACTGTACAACAAACTCGGTGGAGATATTTGCATATACTATGTACACACCAAGGTACATCCAAATCAGTTCATAGATACGCCCGTTATCACGTGACAAAAATCAGGACGTTTCAAAATGTCAGCCACGCTAGAAATTCAAAATGCTATAACTCAGACATTTTTTAAGATATAGACGAAACAAAAACTGCTCCCGAATCTTTTGCAATCCTCAATTCAATGTATGAGAAAATCGTTCACGAAAAATTTTAATGAAGCTGTGATACTTCAAACGTAATGAATTAAAAAAATAATTATTTATGTACACTGCTACATTATTTTTTTCTATTCTTCATGAAGTCCGTAGCAATTGCCGTTCTTTTAGTAATACGCGCAAAATAATTCTATATTCTGAATATGATTAGCGAAACCACATTTTCTGATGTAATAAGCAATTTTAAACTTATTTAATACTTAATATAACAGTTGGTGTGTTAACAATCTAGTATTTGAAAGTGAAAATGTTGTTATTAAATGACTGGAAACGCACTTATCATTTTAAACTAAGTATTACACAATTATTTCTTATAGGAAAATGTTCTACCATTCTTATAATGATTTAGTGAATTTAGGGTTACTAATTACGAAAAAATAATACTAGAATTAGTAAACGTAAAACACAGCATGTCAAAAATCTAAAATATAATAATTTGGATTAAATTATTATTTTTTTTCCTACATCGCTTTAAGTGAATATTTCGTAAACTACATTACACGAGCTAAACAAGTAAAATATACTAAAATATTTTTTAAGTGTTAAAATGATTTCTGTACATTATTACATAAACTTACATGAATTACAAAAAATACCTTTAAACTATATAATATTTTCATGCATAAAATGTGTGGATGCCGTGTATAAACTTTTGGATAAAATACAATACAAAAATATAAATTAAAATATTATATAAAATAAATAATGTGAACATTAAAAAGGTCCACAATCTTATTTAAAAAGCGAATAATGTAATGTATTAAATTTAAATAATAATAAAAAAAAAACCGACTGCGCAAAAAGAGAACTAATTGATTACTTCTCATCAATGTGAAACGATTTTTCATATTACTTAGCTATTTTTTTTTATTTACATATATTGATAACTTTTAAGTTATGTTTAATTGTCAGATCCTATCTATAAACACTGTTTTGTTGAGATTTTTCGCGGGATAGACCTAGAGGTGTCTATGAAAGTTAGAGTTGCAGTAAAGCTAAAGATTCTACCTATACCCCTTCCAGGTCGTGTAATATTTAAACGGAGCTTCTGACTGCAAAATAGTCAATGAAACATCGTCTTCATTTTCAAAGACTTGTTCAATGATGTGCCACTTAATATGGTGCATAAATTTTTTTTCGTCTCTACCGTCATTGTGTATTGCACGGCCGCCATTTTTAATTTATAAAAACAAAACCTAGCCTTTAAACATCGGACAATTAAGACGAATTGCTAATGACCTCATTCATTAAAATCCATCCAGCCGTTGCGATGTTTCAAGGATATAAAGAAATCCACATACCTAGATACGCGTGAAACACATAACCCTTCTTGGTAGTCGGGTAAAAAGATGTTACAAGTTTAAACTATACAATTTATTTAAAACTTCTTAGTACTTTCAAACCTTCCAGGATCATCTTCGGAGAATATCTTAATAACTAAATGTTGTTTATTTTTACAAATACGTCACTTTGTTTTGAAAATGAGAGAGCCAGTGAATACTAGAATTGAACGTAGAAGTAGCAGTAGCAATTTCTTGTATTGAATTTAATTACAAGAAATATATATTATTATTATTAATTGCAGTTCCATTTATTTTATGACATCACTTTGTTTCTCACACGTCAGTTTCCATGGGTAGAAGAAAATATTTAATTTGTGTACTTTTTTTGTTTTCTTTTTATACGTCACTTTTCTTAGATTTTCAGGATTTATTTTCAGGATATTTAACCACAAACTGGGATATTGTACGATAGGGCGTCGTTACATTCTTGATTGCTTTTATATAGGATTTCTATTGATTTTCTTATAGTGGATGCTTGCTTTTAGACAGGATTTCTATTGATTCCCTTACAGTAGATGCTAACTTCTGTACTTTTTTTTAATACGTCACTTTGCTTAAGTTTTCAGGATATATTTTCAGTATATTGAACCACAAACTAGGGATATTGTACAATAGGGCGTCGTTACATACTTGATTGCTTTTAGACAGGATTTCTATTGATTCTCTTATAGTGGATGCTTGCTTTTAGACAGGATTTCTATAGCTTATCTTAAAGTAGATGCTAATTTCTGTACTTTATTTTTTTTAGAACCTGGAAAGTATATTTTTCCGCAAGAGTCGCGACTAAAGGGACGCAGGCAGGGACGTTGGACGGACACGCGAAACGCCGCGCTCTTAGAATTCTGCGGCGGTGAGCCCACCCGCCCTCTCCCGACTGCCACTGACAAAGAGAGGGCTAACCTTGTTAATCAGAAATTTTGATTATTTTAATATATGTTGTAGGGTAGAGACTCCTTAGTGTCAGGTTCAATGGATTTTATCCAATACTCCTTCGTTCTTGACAAACCGGGGGGGGGGGGGGGGTGTCTAATAATACTACAGAATTTAAATACTTACATTGCAACAGCAAAGGTAGGCTGGTCGTAGCTCAGTTGGTACTGCGTTCGCTGGCTGATCTGCGGGTCCGGGTTCGGTACCCGAACGCGCTACGTTTGTTTTTCACATTTTTGGTTTTATAAATGTACTTGTAATTATAATTTAATAATTTCAATTACAAATTTTAATATCATACATTAATTATAATGTTAACAATCTTCAATTTATCATTTATCATTTTTAAACTATTATTTCTCATTCTTTAAAGAGGTTTAAAAAGAAATTGGATCTATTATTCAATTATACAAATTCCAAAATCGTGACAAAATCTGTTGTGTTGCCATCTAGTTAAGATAAAAAAAAAAAGAATATTCAAATAAAATAAAAATAAAAGCAGAAAGAAGATAAAGGTGAAAGCAAAATAATTGAAAGCGCAAGCATATGTATTACAAATTTCAAAATCTTTATTATTCAAAAAATAGGTTGTAATTTAATTCTGATGCTAATTTTTAATATAATTATGCTTGTTACTTTAAAAACAGAATAATAGTATTATCGCATTGACATCCTTTGTTATTGCAATGCGTAAATGATGTTTCTTTAAAATCACGAATTGACACAACTGCTCAATATCATTGCATCGATAAAGAAGATATGAAATACATTTTAAAAGTGATTTTTAAAAAAATTAACAGTTTTATGATGTTTTTTAGAAATATTTAGTGAGAAGTAAAATAAAATAAATAGGTTAAAATTATAATTGATATACAATATTATAAATTTTAATTGACAATGAGATTATTCATTATACTTACAAATATATTTATAAAACAAAAAATGAGAAAATCAAATATAGCGCATAGAGGTATCGCCCCGGGGGCCACGAATCAGCCGGCAAACGCCATACCAACTAAGCTACGACCAACCTATCATTGCGGTTGCAAAGTAAGTATTTAAGTTGTGCACTATTATTAGACCCCCCGCTATCTCAAGAACTAAGGAGCGTTGGATAAAATACGTTGAACCTGACACTAAGGGGTCTCTACCCTACAACATATATTAAAATAATCAAAATCTGTGATTAACAAGGTTGGCCCTCTCGTTGTGAGATGTATAAGGGGCTCGACGCAGCAGCGGTCGTTCGGTAGCTTCGGGGCCTCGAGCACTCCTTTCCCGCTCTTAGGTGGCTTTAATTTGTGTAATTTCTCTTTTAAATTTGTCCTGTTTTAATTTTCGATCTTTTTCCAACCTGGCATCCGCTAGTGTCTCGGACAGGGACGTTGGACGGACACGTGGAACGCCGCGCTCCACGAATTCTGTGGCAGTCCCTTTTAAAAAAAAACATAAAGTACAGAAGTTAAATATTTTCTTCTACCCATGGAAAGTGACGTGTGAGGAAAAAACTGATGTCATAAAATAAATGGAACTGCCATTAATAATAATAATATATATTTCCCTCTGATTAAATTCAATCCAAGAAATTGTTACTACTACTTCTACTTTTAACTCTAGTAATCATTGACTCGCTCATTTTCAAAACAAAGTGACATATTTGTATAAATAAACAACATTTAGTTATTAAGATATTCTCTGATGATTAGCCTGGAAGTACTTGGAAGTTATTTGAAAGTACTAAGAAGTTTTAAATAAATTGTATATTTTAAACTTGTAACATCTTTTTCATTACATTAATCGCCTTTTAAATAAGATTGTGGACCTTTTTAATGTTCACATTATTTATTTTTTGTTGAATCAAAATGAAAAATAGCGTTTCCTCTTATGATATTATTAAAATATTATAGTTTATGTTTGTAACTATTATATAACCTTACGGATATATTTTAATTGAAAAAGTGTCTCAAACTACAGAAGTTGATAACTTTAGCACCTAATAGACGTGAATAAAACTTTCTTTACAATAAAAAGTATATTGCTGCTCTAAAGACCATTAACTTTTTTTTCTGTACTTTAGGCAACTTTTTTATAAATGGACATGATAAAAACTTCTGAACTATAAAAAGTATGCTTTGAGAAACCATTTTTCTATTTATTAAGTCGTTCAGATTTGTTCGTCTCTTTTTATCAGAGAAGGTTTCCCCAAAATCTTTCCTGAATTCTATACAGGTAAATCTAAATAAAATACTGTGGATATAATCTTGTTCAGATAAAAAGCCATAAAATGTATAGATGTGATAATGTTTTACATTTTTTATGCAGCTTTTAGCAATAATACTTTGAGAGTTTCGACATTTGTTTTGTTAATAAATTCTTTATCTCGATGATAGATCTAGTAATATAAAAATGTATATAATCAATTCAAATATACAATCCATCTGCAATATATATCCTAAAGGGAAAATATAGCCTTTACAAACTATGTAACTCTTTTACGCAAGCTTTGACAATTACTTAATTCCAGTCACGAAAAAAACCTTTTCTGCAAGCTGCAAACGTAGCCAAAATGTACACATGTGCTAATAAGCATAATCTTTTGACTGAGAAAGATACGAAAAGTATCATTTTGACCTATAACTCGAAATTAATACTTTTTGGCTCACGTCGCCGAGTTTTTGTGCGCACTCATCCTGATGAGCGCTTTCTCACCATTTCTGTATAGATCCAATGAATACGTACATGTTCTGTACTAATTATTAAAAAAGAAGTAGGACGCTAATGTCATCACAAAAATGGACTGACCACATCAATCACAAAATGTCTCACCCATGCAATTTTTGAGGTAATAAATGACATTGACAACATAGTCCACTATAGTGGAGATTGCTTTAGATACACATAGAAACTATGGCTGTTCGCCTCGAATGATCCCTATTATACACAAACACGAGCCACTTGAATTTTTATTTCCCTTTTTCCATTACATACAAGGACGTGATAGTCAAAAGGACATTTACAACACCATAGAATCACAACCGGGAGTTTCACAAAGACGATGCAACGGAGCCTGAGGGATTCGAACCCACAGCCGATTTACACTCTCAAGCGATCAGCGGTGTGGTACATAACCACTCAGCCACGGTGGGCCCTATTGGCAGGGATGCTTTATCAAAGCTAAGGATCGTAATTTTGATGTATGAAAATTACTAAATTATCAACATACACTCACCTAAATGTCTAAAGTACTCGTTATTTTGTTTCCGTATTCGTTAGAATGTTGTTTATTTTGTAAACTAATCCAACAAAACAGGTTTTATTTCTCTGATGCGCATTTCAGTTGGACTTTTTTATATACAGGGTGTCCATAATTAAACTACCCTACTTTAAAGATGTCTACAGACGAAACTATGGGTCAGGAAGTTGGGAAATTTTGTGACAGATATAATAAAGAATGGAGTTTGTTTAAGCAAAAAAAAGTTCAAAATTTCGCCACCAGAGGGCGTTTTTTAACGAATTACACATTTAAAAAGGTTTTTAAGCTTTATTTTGGCCAAATTAAATAAGACAAATATACAGACCGCCCCCTGAAAAAAATTAAGCGTAAACACTTTAAAAATTTATTGGTGTTCGAATTGAATGGACCGTACAAACTCTGAAAAAAAAATTCTCCTAGGACGGCAGACATTTTCTTCTCAGAGCTGAGGCCTAGTATAGATGGGTGGTGGCTAAACTGTTAAAAAATTGGGTAAATTATTAAAAACGCCCTCTGGTGACCAAAATTTGAGTTAAAAATTTTTTTCGGTCGAACAAATTCCCATTCCTTCATTATGTCCTTCGCAAAATTTCACACCTTTCTGGCCAATAGTTTCGTATGTAGACAACTTTAAAGTTGGGTCGTTTAATTATGGACACCCTGTATATAATGTACGGTCACGCTTTTGAAAAGTGTTTTTTACGGATTTCAGTAATCATGACAGCTTTCTATAAACATCTTCGTTTTACAAAACAGCTTCGTTTTATAACGAAGATTCCACTCAAGACCAACACATCATTCCACAAATTATAATTTCTTGCCAGTGATAGTCGTTAATAGCATGTTATTGCCTTAGTTTTTGCAGAAGCCATCATTAAATGTAGCACGGGATCGAAGAATTTTGGTAGGTTCTCCATAAAATGATTAGGATTCAGTTATCCATAATGGAAACATGTTTATTATGTTAATGGTTGTTATGTTTATTGTGTTTAATAATGTATAAAAGCAGAATATTCGATACAAAATACGAATTCATCATATTCCAACAAGACTAATTATGGCATTCTACCGCTTAAACTTTGCATTTGCTCCCCACCATATTCTACATTATTAGACAATGATAAATAAGCTCTTTCATATTATCCAATATGACATCATTACCTGATAATGTGCAAAAACATAAAAAAAAAACATAAAAAAAAAAAAAAAAAAAAAAAAAAAACACAAAAATCTTGGCGCCCGTAAATATGCTCAGATTGTATGCAATTTATAAACCTTATTTACGGTCACCAAGGCATTTTTGGTATTGTATATGAAGTAAGTGGGATTAATAGTTCCTTTACAGGGGCTATCAAAAGATTTCTATTACATTATGATATATGGGGGAAAATAGTTTGCAGAGTAATTTAAGGCGATTACGCCATTTCAGATTTATTGAGCTGATATAATTCACTTAATTTGTCTACAAGATGACTACGATGGAGTAGTGCATTCATAGCATTTGTCGTTCATTTATAGAGACACACAAAAGAAATTTGTTACAGTACTGTCTTTGAATAATACATGCTGTAAGTGCGTTTTAAAATTCTTTATGAGCTTTTCAATTTAACTGATTTTTGCATGCTACTCGTTGTATAGAAATTCTATACCTTAAATTCAGAGCTGCACAATATACTTCAAGTATCATTCTCCTTATTAGTAGAAATGGCTGAAGGGAAATTTTCAACGAAGGTATATGTATTATGGTGGAGCGTAGAATAAAAATTTTTGAATACAAAATCGGCCCGGTGTGCGAAAGTTGTGTATTGGCTATTGCGCAAAATCTATTTTTGGAACCCTAAACTTCCTTTTATTCCTGTTTTGTAGTGGTCTTCTCTGCGGGCTCTCATTGTTTTCTACTTTTATGCGTCTAAATACGAGTTCTCTACTGTGCTTCCTAACATCTGCTAACATAGCAAGGAGTTTTCCTCATGATCGAAATAGCTGTCTCTCTGGATCAGAACCTCAATAATATCCCTCGAATCCGACTCCAGATACATGGAATTAATATAAACCGAATATAAACAGAACTTCAATGTAAACAAAACGTGCGCTTGTAACAGTGATATGTGTTCTTCTTTTCTTAGGATGATTCGAAGTAATTTCCTATTTTTTCTTGAAATAACGTATTATCCTTACGGCCATAAAAAATATTGCAGTTAATCAAAAATTCCAATGATATATGCTGCCTAAACTTCTGACGTTGCCGTCTAACTTTATTTCAGAAGTATCAGCATCAGCATCGTGGATGATGGCAAAGTCATCTGCAAAACAGGAATTTCAGGAAGAGGACGGTTCCAAAAAATAAATTCTGAAGCAAAAGACTGTGTCAATTTAATTGATGGGAATAAAACATTAGAGAGGGATGTGAAAGAACGAATGGAGAGTCCAATTACCCGGAGATTGGGGACAGAAGAAATTGAAAGGTTTAAGTATGGTGCACTAGGTGCAGGGATTAAACCTCTTTCAAACCTGTTGAAATTGCCAAGTCACACACAGGCAACTGAGAGAACTGTTAAATTTGTAACAGAAGCCTCCGAAGCAGTATGTGGATATGAAAGAACTGATGTATACATTCGGACTCAAATTGAGTCACGTTCCAGGAGAGAAAATTTTCATACAGAAAACGCGATTACAATGTACAAACTCAAAGTGTTTAAAAACTCATATTACTCTTAACTATTATATATATTTGAAGCTTATTAAAACTGAGGAGTTAAATGTAAATATGGAAAAGGAACATATATAGCCGAAATTAAATAAATTATCTCTATCTTGATTTTTATTAAGTAACAGTATCTTCAAACAAACCTAAAATAAGTCAAATTTTGTCAAATTTCATAATATTTTAACCCTGTTCGTGCGCATGAAGATGACGATGTAGGGATTTGAAACTTTTTACATTTGGTAAGGAGACATAATAGAATTATATACAGAATGAGACAATAACAAATATTTGTTTTAATAGCTATTAAAATTCAGGAAAATTAGCGTAATTTTAGCTAAAATTCGAGGATTTCGCGCCCCTTGGAGCGCATGAAGACGACGTTCGAGGGATGTGAAACTTTTTGCATATGATAAGAGGACATAATAGCATTGTATACCCAATGGGCCAGTAACAATTTCATTTTTTTAATAGCTATTAAAATTCAGGAAAATTAGCATAATTTAGCTAAAATTTGAGGATTTCGCGCCCGTTTGGGCGCATGAAGATATCAATTCAGGGCACGCATTTTTTTTTTTTTTTTTGCATAATAAGCAATACAATACGCAACTTTCGCACACTGGGCCAATTTTGCATTCAAAAATTTTTATTCTACGCTCCACCCTTTATGCATGTCTTACCTGAACTAAATTTTGGCACGCATGTATTTAATAGATACAAATCTATATACCATATAGAGGGCTGCTCAAGTAATTCGGATCATGTTCCGATTGCAGATAGGAACAGCTGAAATTGCGTTTTCAAATGTGCTATGCATTTCCATATGGTTGAATTAGACATTATATTTTAAATTATTAAAATGTGCAGTTATGTTTGTTATTATGAATGCGTTGGAAAGTGCTAATCTATGCTTGGTGCACGGTTTTTTTCTATCTTTTTTAAAAATGATTTTAGAAAGAGAAATAATATATTAATGAACTCATTTATAGAGAACTGAAAATAAAGTAGGATGAATCACTCGAATAATAGTAAGACAGAAAATAATTAGAAAGGCTAAGATTAAAAAACTATGTTGGAAGGGAAAAAAATGTTATTTCTTCACATCCATTTTTGTACTAACTTTAAATCATGGTTAAAAATAAACACCAGCTTTGTTGAAATTTAAACGAAAATGTAGATTATTTGCCACTATAGGTAAGTATTTCTAATCCCCAGATTACATACGTCACTTATGGATAGTATTAATGATACGTTTTGCGCAGATGGAACAACTCAAAATATAGAAAAACTTTCAGGGAGAGTACGGTCACCATCAGATTCCAAAGAATCAATTGGTAGAAATATACTTTGAAGGATGTCGTTCAAGGATGATGATGAAGGATTCATGGAAGGATTCATGAATGATTCATTTTCCTTTATGAGGGATTCAAGGATGTCATTCGCTTAGCGGCTCGCTAGGTCAAGTGCTAATTGCATTGAAAAGAATATACATTGGAAATCTTACATACAGGGATAGGACAAAAATATGGAAATACCTCGTGAAATGCAAATTCTTGAACATAAATGTTGATTATATCCAAACCTTTGGGTGGCGCTGTAGTATTTCCGCTGTAATGCCACTTGTACAATGTCCTCAATACGTTGCAAATGAAAGTCGTTGTCAGAACAGTGTTCTGTGTAGTTGTGAGCGGATTGCGTCTGATAGAAGTGAATTCGAACTTGGACCAATTGGTGCTGCTCGTATGGTGGGTGCTCCCATTACCGAGGGAGCTGAAGTTTTTACGTTTCAAGAGGCACCGTATCGAATATTTATACCGCGTACAGATAAAGCCAAAAACATCACCCGTTAAGTCACAATGCGGTGTTGGATGATCGTGACAGACGATCATTAAAGTTGATTGTGACGAAAAATAAGAAGACGCAAGCTGCAAAAGTCGCTGCTGAATTATATGTCGAGCTCATAAAGCCTGTCAGCACCAAAACAATAAGAATGGAGTTCCGTAAGAAGGGATTTTCAGGGCATGACCATATGTGTTTTTTAGGAGTTTCCATATATTTGTACAATCCCTATACTATGGTGAGTCCTCGCTCGTGATGAATATTATATGGCATATATATATATATATATATATATATATATATATCAAAAATTATAAATTAATATATTTAAAAAAAATATTCAAAAATTATAAATTAATATATAAATATTATTCTTATATATATTATATATACAATACTTATATATATATATATAATTTGATTTTTTGAACTCACTTCCTCATATATATATATATATATATATATATGAGGAAGTGAGTTCAAAAAATAAAATTTTGGGAAATAGCGAAATACATCTGACTTCGTCCATTGTTTTCCTTGGAAACCAATATTTTACAATGAGAGAAATACACGATATTTTTTTTTTTCATACGATTAAGGTTCGCCTGTAGAATAGATTGATATGTAAAACTCGATTTTTTAAATTTTGGATAAGGCGAGTTTTGAAATATATAAAGACAGAAAAATAAACTTAAAAATGTGAAAGAGATTTATAGAATGTTAAAAGTTAAATGACAAGTTAACGAAAATGTGTTGATTATTTCTTTTTTACAGCTGAAAATGTATTTATTTATTTATTGTTTACCCTAATCCTAATGGAAGTGGAAAAACGCTGTTACAGAAGTAATAGAAATAATAAAGTATATTTTAACACTTTATGTACGGAATTATTAATTCATGAAACTTTTAATTTCTAAAGTATTTTTCGTTAATTTTTTGAACTACATTAGAAAATATTACATTATCATTTAATAAATATTAGAAGGATTAAAGGATTTAGAAGGATTAATTAAATTTGAAATTATAGGGATTTTGTGCAATATTTATAATTCCAGTGAAATTTTTTGTTTTAATTTTTTTTTTGTTTTAAATATTTTTCTTAGTATTTTGTAGAATTAGGATATGTACAAATGTAATGTTCTTACATTAGAAATATGGAAATATTTCCGATTTGAAAAATCCCCCCCCCCTTCCCCTATCGTCAAGAAGGCTGAAAAGATGCAAAGGCAAAATAAATCATCTTTTTAAAAATATTTTTGTTTTGTGAAACCAATAATTCTTTTGAAACTAGATAAAGTAACGCTCAAAAGCTCATTATAAACTGTATTACTTCTAATGGATATATTAAATGAATTCCATAAAAAGTTATTTTAATGTTACTTATAAGCACCGTCAGTAGATAAAGTGTTAACATATATTACTTCAGTCAACCTTTTTTCAGATAAACATTATGTTTTTGTTTTCAATATGTTTTTAAAAAGTCTAAATTTTTCTGAAGTATATTTGCAAAATTCTTTTATAAATATCACTGCTTTGTAATTTCCTTAACAAATGGTATTGTTATTTTATTATTAAAATAACTTTTAAAACCGCACAAGAACGTTATTTCTTGGGCTTATTTACTTACGTTTTATATGAAATCATTTATTTAATAAAAATTTAAGGTTATGTTGTTGAATTAATATAGTACAGAATAGTGAATACCGAATAGAATCTATGCAAAATAAGTTTACATTTGTATATATATATATATACATATTTAAATAAAAATAAATTTTTAAATCATATTCCTTATCCTAATATAATTTATACAGAAGAAATATAAAGAAGTTATTTTTTTAATGACTGTATCTTACACAGATACTATTTATTATGCATATGTATATAAATAGACTTTTTTATTTATTTGAGAAAAAAATGAACATTTATAACAAAATGTTGTATTAAACTAATCATGCCCTGTTGTAAAATATTTAAATTACACTGAACCGTTTACTTTCAAAATAAATTTTAAATGGAATCATTTTAAATATCAAATGCTTGTTTGTTTGTATTAAGTGATAACCACAGTTTCAATGACTTTGCTTACGTACGAAATATATAATATATTAAGAATTAATTATACCCCATGTAGATTTCTCAACAGAAATCTAAATCTAAAACAATTCTTTCAATTGAAAATGCAGCACAAATATTCAGCTTGTATTACAAAGCATTGTATATTTTACATTGAAAAATATAAGATAAAAATTACAGATTATTTTATCATATGTTTTTTTTTTATCTTTTTCAAATTCAGAATACATTAATGGGTGCACAATAAACATAGAGGAAAACATTAAAAATAATAGACAAATACCGTTTAATACGATAAAAACCCTTTTCTATATTTTTATTTAAATTTATAGCTTTATATTACCATATTTACAAAAAAAAAAATGAAAGTAAAATATTGGATACATACATTTTAACTGGTCGTTTCCATGTTATACGCCCATGTTTTGGAATTTTTAAATATTAAAATATCCCCTTGTATTTGTTATTTATTGTGCATATGCACACACAAACGATGTTTTATTCATGAAACGACTTTAAAAATACCCTTGCGTTAGAAAGATAACAGGTTTTTATACGCTTATTGGATTCACTCTGAGGTTTAAATAGAAAGAAGTATCGAATGTTTTTAAACAAAATTTTCTGGGTTTGTTCGAAAAAATATTATAGGCCCGTGTAACACACAAAAAATGAAACTTTTTTTCTTGTATTGCAGTATTTGCACTATGCTATCAAATCATATTTTATAATTATAGAATAATATTAAACCTTTTAATGAATATTTGTTTAGGTTGTAAAAATTTTTCTCCATAAATTAATAATTTGTTCTACCTTATGACTCTAAATTACCTTAGCTCATTTATGTTATTATTTACAAACATATTTTAGAACATGCGATTAAATATACTTAAGATGTTTCACGAGATCGTTGAAATTGCAAATTATTTTAATTTTTATTAGCTTTTTTCATAATATATTGTTGTTGCTAACAAATGACGCAGATTATATCTTACTTTTTAGCACACTTGTGCATCGTGTCAGCTCCTGACATGTCATCCCTGAGACAGTGCTAGTCACCGTACCTGGTATAGCGAAAGGCCGTTCTCACGGCCACGTATTACAGTAGCGAACCGAGCGGTGACTTGGAGATTCTGAAGACTGATCCTGATGGATAGTAACCAGATGCCTGGGACTTCGCCCATAGGTAATATGGCTTTGACTTCAAATAGCGATGGCAGTTTTAGCTTTAAAGATAATCCGGATTCTATCCCAGAGGGTAGCGATCTCGACCAATACTTGTTAAGTAAAAATATTGAGTCCAAGGCAGAGTTGGATGAGGTGTTCTCCTATTTTGATAGTAGCGGAAATTTCAATGACCATTATTTTAGTAAACATTTTGGCCCTAATTGGGAAGAAGAAAAGAAATTTTTTATAGCTACGCGTAAGAGCGGCCCCTTACAGTCTTTTAATCCTACTAAAGTCAGGACAAAGAAAGTTTAAAAAGATAGAAGCAAAATTAGCATATCAACTGGTTTAGTTGTACCAGGCTGCAAAAAGCAAAAAAATTGGTATGAAAAATGATAACTTAAATTTCGAAATTGAACTGAAAGGTGATAGCCAATCCGAAAGTATAGAGAAAAATGGAGAGAGCCAATCCGAATTCGGGGATTCGAAGACCGATGAGTCGGTTGCTACGATCTCCGAAATGGATTATCTCGAGGAAAATCCCGTAAAAACTAATGAAAGTATCGAAGATTATTCTAAATTAACTAGTGAAAATCAAATCAAACCTAACTCTGAAGAAACTAAAGCAGCAAAAAGTATTCTTAAACCACCCAAACCTATAATAGTCAAAAATATCCTAAACTTCGTAAATTTCGCTTCTACTATCGAAAAAGAGTGCGACCCTGAGTTTAACGTCATAATTGTCCAAGAGGACATAAAAATTTTTCCCTCGAGCCTTAATGTTAAAGATAAAATTATAGCTTTTCTTAAAGAAAAAGCGCATAAATTTTACGTTATACCGGACACTATCGCTCCGATAAAAATTGTTATAAGAGGGCTCCCTAAGAGTTGTAAACCTAATGAGATTAACGATGAGTTAAAAAATAAAGGGCATGAACCCATAAAAACCGTCCAGATGGTTAGTAGGGTTAATAAGAGAGTTCTCCCCCTATTTCTGACCCACCTGACTAAAAACGAAAAAAACCAAAGAAATCTCAAATTTGCGTGAGTTATTCAAAATTCGAATCGAAACCGAAAAGTACAGGGCCCTGTAGTAGAGATCCGTACTTTAAAATATTTGTAGATTGTAATTATTACCAGGTTCAGTTTCTTTGCATTCGCTGGAGTCTATAAATAGCTGTAGGCTGTGATCAGTGTAGAAATAATGCTTTTAAATTGTTTTTTACGAAATCTGTTTATTTGGAGTAACTATATAAAATTAAAGCATTTTCATACAGAAATGGATAGGGATGGTGCCTGATAGAATTTCTAAAGACGATTTCTTTACATGACTGAGTTCATGAAGTGCCAGGGAGCAATTGCCAATTATTCTGTAATATACACATTGGCATCAAACAATTGGCGAAAAGAGCACATGAAAAATGAATGATGTCATATGAGAAAAATTATCTGTTACCTTTGGACAATGAGGAGAATTTTGAATTTGTGTGGCAGGGCCACCAGCATAGCAGTCCTAAAAAATAAGCCAAAAAGAATTCGAACGCCAATTTGTACGTTAAGAGGAAAGTTTTGAGAACATAGCGTTAAAGACAATACAGACCGCATTTACTGGAAATGTTTATGATTTAACAAGGAAGTCATACTCAAAAATTAAGCAGAGATCAAAGAGTTATTTCTACTGGCCGAAAGCAAAGTCGATCTTTATTCTTTTTTTTATCTAGTCAGCGTGAATAATCATCTAAATGAATTTTATGAATGCGAGAGCCGATTTAGAGGTAAAGGCATCTGTTAAATTTCTTTTCTTTCTTTTCTTTTGGAGGAAAGTTACAATGGGAACTGAAATAAAGGTTAGGATAAAATGAATGAGTAATTAAAGATTAGTTTTAACTGAAATTTAGAGAAAGGAATAATTTAAGAAACATATATGTGATTCCACATCACATATATCTCCCCTTCAATCAACGAAAAGAATGTACATAAAGGGCGTGAAATCAATTTTCATATGCTCTTAGGAGTACATTATGTATAGGGCAGTCGTGGAAAGGAAATCAGATATGTTCAAATTAAAGCAACAGCAATTGAACTTCTCTCTAAGTAGGCAACCATCCTAAAATAAAAGTACATCATGATATAAATATATTGGTACCATAAATTTTGTCAAATACAGATGACATTATATATTGTTTCTATTTAGAAACAGCTGCAGCAACATCAATAAAATTTGTGATCACTTTTCAATTCGCCATATTCAGACGATGACCTGTATCAAAAATGTGCACATACAAATAAAACAAACATTAGGCCTAAGTCCACAGGTCAGTTGCCAACTGGCAATAAATGTTTCTCATAATAAACATTAAATATGTGTATTGACCAATACTATAATTATAATAAAATACTCGAGTAATATAATGCAACGAAACACATAATATTAAACACAGATAAACAAAAACATAATACAAATAACAAAGGATTCTGAAATAATGTCCATAGTAATGAGTAAAAGCATATATATTTTTTAATTTATATCTTCTGGTTTTTTTTTGTCTCACAACATTGATTTTAAACAAACGTGTACATAAGGTGACAGTCCAAGAAATGCTATATAATCAGGATATGAAAAAATTAGCTGAAACACTGCTATAAGCCATTTAATTCACGTGACAACTGTGTTGTTGTGTGTATATTTATTAAAATGTATTTTTTTTAAGACCTGAACATTAAAATTTTGAAAATGAACTTTACAATTTGGAGAAGACATTGAATTATATTGACTATCAAAACAGTATTGTTATGTAAACTAAGAAAAAAAATCCACATAAAATATTATTCGGTATCACCCATAAAATACCTTTACTGAAAACAGTTACTGATAAATGGAAGACACTGAATATTTACGTAGAAAGTGTAAAAGATGCTAGACATATGTGAAAAAGAAAAAGTAATATGTAAACCGATAAATAATCTCAATAGAATGCACGGTTGGTATAAACACCAATAAAAGACTTGCAATGACCTTTAAGCAGGAGTATAACAGTGTCTTTGCTTATAAAAATTGACAATATACCTTCACTGAAAAATAGTGTGAAAACATTGATAGGTATGCAATTTTTTTTTTATCGTCTTGACTGGCGTGTATCGTTTACCGATGTGTATAAAATTGACTGGAGTGTAAGCTTTTTGAAAGTGTCATGAGCAAACGTGTAAATACCTTGTACAAATTATAAGAGAACGAATATTGCGTTAAAGGTGAAAAAAAAATGTGAATTTTGGCAGATGTAATAAAAAATTTGCACTTTGATAGAATTTTAAATAAAGAAGCAGTAAGCTCCTTAGGTATAATGACAATGCAGATTGTATGTGTATAAGTGTACATTAACTGAAAAACAAACTATTAATGGTCGCGTATGCGGCGTGAAGTACTACTGTATATCATGCGTACCCAATTGAAAGTAAAGAAATTTGAAGAAGCAAATGTAAATCATATATAAACATCAACATATGTTATGCATAAAAGTGTATATATCTATCTGAATTATGCCAAAATGTAATGAAATTTGCATGTGTAAACAGGAAAACATGGAATAATTGGTAACACTAGTGCAAGTGGGAAGGAAGCAACTTGAGCTGTATAGAATCATTCATAGCTAATAAAAATTTAAAAGTAACGACCAATGTATTCTAAACAAATGACATAAAATATTCCAAAAAACTGCACTGAGGACCACTAACCAAACAACTGCACATGTAATCTTCATCTGAATAGCATGCTGCAAAAATATACCTTTGTAAGAAAAACCACTGTAAAACGATGTAGAAACCATTGTAGAACCTTTTGTAAAAAAATATTTTGTACTTGCTGCATGCCAAGCGAAGTTTTTGTGAGTGAGGGTCATTTGCGAAAATCCAGAAGTACACCAAAAGAGAAAAACCTTTGTAAGAAAACTCAACGTTGTAATATTGGTAAACCAATGAACATTCGCATAAACACTGCGTGTAAAAAAGAAAGTGCAATTCATGATCAGAAAGATCTACAAAGAAACAGAATATCTACACCAAGTTATGACCAAAAAGACGTAATATTTTTTGAAATCATGGTGATCGCAATGCAAAGTAAGTATGAAAATGTAATCTAAAATAATAAAAAAAGTAACTAAGTATACCTATATGTGATTTTTTTAAAAAATATGTACACCAGAAAGCAAAGCAAGAACAGTAGACAGAAAATAAAGGAAAAACATTTGAGATCCACCGCTGAAGTCTTACTGGCAATTAGGGCTTAACCACCAGAAGAAAACTAACAGTAAATCCAAAATGTGAAATTTGGAATCATTCATCTATTCCTGTCGACCTGAAACAGTTGAATGAAAGAAAATCCGAGACAAGTGTATTGCACGAAGAACACAGACCATGAAATAATTGGCATTAATCAATCTTTAAATAGCAATGTTTCAAAATTTGTATATCCTAAGAAAACAAATATATTTGTGTAAGAAAAATGTATGAGAAAAAAAACTCCATTAATCCATTACGTTTATTTTATGAATAAACGTATGCGAAAAATGTAAACATTCACTGTCGAAGGGAGCAAATAAAGCCATGTATCGCATAAAGTTAAGTAACAAAATGTGTAAATGAATGAATAAGAATTAACCTTGCACTAGCATGCCTGAAAGGAGGATGTATGTATAAGTTATGTTGTGCGTTGAAAAAAAACTGATTTTGCTTAAAATAAAATCTAAATGTATCACAAAAAGGAGAAAAAGCAGGGTGATTTATGTCTAAAGACTTCTTGTAAGTACGGTTATGTGCGATGCAGTTAATACATCTTGAAATATTTTTACAATTAACTGAAGTGTGAGATTCACCGCAATTAGCACATGCCAAATCATATACACAAACTTTTGCCAGATGGCCTAGGCGTTGGCAATGGAAGCAACGTTTTATATTAATAAATGGCCTGACAGTGTAATCAATAGAATTAATATTTAATTTACCATGTTGAATTAAGGAATTAGCAATCCATGATGTAACACTAATAGTCCAATTGTATTTTAAACCTTGTCTTAATTTATGTTTTCTTCCAAAGTGAATGGCAGGAATGGTGTTGCCAATCATTTCATTTATAGCTATCATAATATCTGGCACACCTATATTATCATCAACACCCAATAAAATTATTTTTGTGCAGTCAGAAAAATCCCTATCTGGAGTTTTGTTCTCACAAAACTTTAAAATGTAATCCGGTACTGAAATAAAATTAACATTTTTATTTTTTGAGAAGTCAGAAATCGTTGTACCAGAATCTGTGTCTGTTTGAGTTTTAGCATTATCTAAAATTTTGGATGACGAGTCTTTAACATTAGAATTAAATTTCTTATCTTTAACTTTGATTATATTAAGTGGTTCATCCAAGTTAGGTTCATCGATGTCGCATTGAACAGCTATGTCATTATGCGTAGACTGTTTGGACGAGGTAAGTGTCCTTACCTTTTCAAATAACAGCTTATTTACTCTTTGTAAATCGTCATTACCTTTTTGTAAAACATTCCACTCTGATTGAACACTACCCATCAAATCATTTAAAATATTAAATTTAAATTCAATTTCTTTTTGATAAGAATTAAACTTCTGAACGAGTTCAGGATTAGCCTCCTTTAAAATAGGGTCAATTAATGCCTGAACATCTGTAACAATAGTTTTAGAATATCTGTTAATAGTTTCACTTAAACTACTTAAACATGAAATCTTAAAAGGATTAGAATCCAAACCAGTTGTTTCAGAATCAATGTTAGTTTTTGAAAACATTACCTGTGGTGCATTAGGTTTTAACTGAAAATTAAATACAGCAGAGGGCTCTTGTGTCAATTTGTGTGACTTTCTCTTACCCATCATATATCCTGAATTATAAAATACAAAAACAAATACACAAGTACCCTAACTGATAATTCCAAAAATATGAACCTATCTAAATGCAATATAATAAATAGTAGTCAAATGTGAGATTTTTTTTTGAAGTGAATATTAAAAATTTTAAATGTTAAAGATATAGCCATAAACTAATAAGTATTATACTCCACAGTTAAAAACCATGATAATGCATGTAAAAAAAAACTTCTAAATAGTTATTTAAATATCGGAAAACTGCACTCTCTGTAACGGAATAATTTTTAGTGACTGCATATAGGAACAACAAACATTGCAATTATATGCATAAAAGGGTTTTAAAATTAAATTGAAAGGGGAAAAAATAGTCAATTCAATTGACCCAATTTTTTTCTCAAATCATATTGTTTATCTTCGGTAACAAATGCATAAGAAATACTATAATGCATCAAGAAAATTATCAAAAGATTTTCGTTTACCTAAATAACCTAAAATGAAAGTTCTTATAAGGCTATAGTTACTGGCGGAAAATAATCATGCATGCAAAACTTTTAAATATTATATCTTTTTTAAACAAATCTTCTTTCTTTTTGTGTCTATAATAAAAGGACAAGAAAAAATATTTCATATTCTCGCTATAGTATAATGCACTGTGAAAAATAGTTTCACTTGAATAGATATAATCAATGTGCACTCTACTTTAAACATATTGATTATCTAGATAGACTTAATTATTCAAGTAAAATCATGGCTACTTTTAAGCAGAGATAAAAATACTTCCTTAATAGTACTGTACAAACACATTAAAACATAACTTACCTTTAAACTGAGAATTTATATAAATAGAGATTCGATTCAACTGGTAAAATTTTATATCCCTCAAAATGAAAATAATGTCAATAATAAATGAAATCTTTATTCATTACCAGTATTCATCTTTATCTCTCTATATATTGTTTTTTTTTTTTTTAAATAAGACTTCCTGTCCAAAAAAAAAAAATAGTTTGAAACTGGCAGCATATTTTTTATTATTTATTTGGAAACAAAAATATTTTAGATGGACCATTAACTTACCTAAAATTTTTTAAAATGAAAGTCATAATATAAAATATAAGATAAAGATATATATATATAACTGTCTTTTTATACTACTTCAAAAGGAACTGCACTGAAAAATAAAATATATATATATATATAATCATTAAATAAAATGAGAGAAATGATAAAAACCTTTTTTTTAAGAAAAAGAAAAAAAAAAAACATAAAAAAAAATCCAAAAGAATGCGATCCATAAAACACTTATTCTAAATTAGTACTTATTCTAAAATACTTATTCTAAATTTTTAAAAATAGATTGTCTTGATCTTTGTGATACTTATTCGAGCCAAAAGTGAACAGTATATAAGTATTTTGGATATCTGAAAAATGTAATTTATCATGCTATCGTTTGGCATCTTAGTTCTTAAATAGCATTTGTAAAACTGTGATAAATTTCAAAGAAATCTAAAACTATTTACAGCTGTTATTATTCATGCAAACAAAATATGAGCATGAGAAAATAAAAATGCATAATCAACGACAATTGTTAAAAATTAATGTATTATTTTAAATACTACATTTTATAAAAATGTCATGTAGTCAAAATAGAAATTGAGCATTAATAATTATAAAAATATAAAATGCATATAATATTTTTCTCATACTCACATGATAAGCTGTAATTGTTTATATATATGCATATTTTCTTTTTTGCTCTTCCATTTTTATAATCGATGTAACTGTATCAATATTTGATACCTATTCATTATTATATTGTACTTTTTTTATGACACTTTTAACTGCTTTCATTCAATAGTTAACAG
The DNA here is from genome assembly GCA_963932465.1 of Maratus speciosus. NCBI lineage: Eukaryota > Metazoa > Arthropoda > Arachnida > Araneae > Salticidae > Maratus > Maratus speciosus. Next base: position 113,715,263 of record OZ010800.1, read on the forward strand.
TATTATAATGAAAATGAACGTTGAATATCGAATTTTAATTCAAAACACAAAATAGATTAATGCACTTTTTTTTGCAGAAAGGCAATATCAGCACCCACAAGTGGAAGTAAAAAAAATAAAATCAGTGTGAAAACAATTCGACGTCAAACATGGAAATCTGCAGCACTTTAGAATCATAAGTAGAGAATTGACTCAATATATTTCTGCATAAATTTACGAATAAGTCGCAATAAAAAGCACTGATTCATCCAAAGTCGGTGAACAGAGTAACCCGGAGGCGAACTATAGGAGTCACAAATAGGCTACCGCAGCTTCCTAAGCCTACATTGGAAGGAGAGGCTGTAACAAGCGGGAGAGATTACGGCGAACATCGTGAAAAAAAATCTTGATCCGAAGAATCAGCTGAAACAGTCATAAATGACACCCGCCACTGGGATCTAACTCCATAATTATTAAAATAATGAAATCCATTAGAAAAAGTCCGGCAGCATAAATTCACAGGAAACACGGGCACATCATACAGCAGTCAGGTAAATGGGAAGTTACTTAACAGACCACGATCCCCATAAATAATAGGTAGTCATCTATCGAGGCAATAGACATTTCAAAAATACCGGTAGAAAAGACGTCTAGAAATTTAAATCCGTAATAGGCAAACTAATAAACATCAGGTAGGCTCATAAAAACAGGCAGGCAAGCAGGCTAATAAACAGGCAGGCACCATCCCATAAAGTTTAAGATAAATTTTTGCGAATGCCCTGTACAGGCACCAATATTTTTGTAGTAGAGATCCGTACTTTAAAATATTTGTAGATTGTAATTATTACCAGGTTCAGTTTCTTTGCATTCGCTGGAGTCTATAAATAGCTGTAGGCTGTGATCAGTGTAGAAATAATGCTTTTAAATTGTTTTTTACGAAATCTGTTTATTTGGAGTAACTATATAAAATTAAAGCATTTTCATACAGAAATGGATAGGGATGGTGCCTGATAGAATTTCTAAAGACGATTTCTTTACATGACTGAGTTCATGAAGTGCCTGGGAGCAATTGCCAATTATTCTGTAATATACACATTGGCATCAAACAATTGGCGAAAAGAGCACATGAAAAATGAATGATGTCATATGAGAAAAATTATCTGTTACCTTTGGACAATGAGGAGAATTTTGAATTTGTGTGGCAGGGCCACCAGCATAGCAGTCCTAAAAAATAAGCCAAAAAGAATTCGAACGCCAATTTGTACGTTAAGAGGAAAGTTTTGAGAACATAGCGTTAAAGACAATACAGACCGCATTTACTGGAAATGTTTATGATTTAACAAGGAAGTCATACTCAAAAATTAAGCAGAGATCAAAGAGTTATTTCTACTGGCCGAAAGCAAAGTCGATCTTTATTCTTTTTTTTATCTAGTCAGCGTGAATAATCATCTAAATGAATTTTATGAATGCGAGAGCCGATTTAGTGGTAAAGGCATCTGTTAAATTTCTTTTCTTTCTTTTCTTTTGGAGGAAAGTTACAATGGGAACTGAAATAAAGGTTAGGATAAAATGAATGAGTAATTAAAGATTAGTTTTAACTGAAATTTAGAGAAAGGAATAATTTAAGAAACATATATGTGATTCCACATCACAGGCCCCCCCATAAAGCAGTGCAATGTTGGAATTGCCAGGGGTTTTTCCACATTAGCACCTACTGCTTTATGGACCCAAATTGTGTAGGATGCGGGGGGGGGGCGCATAAAAGCCCTGAATGCCCGAATAAGAAAATTGAAAGCGAAAACGAACAAAAAGTTGAAAAACTGTTAAACCACCGCGGAATTGCTATAATTGTGGATCCGAACATCCAGCATCTTTTAAGGGTTGCGAAAACTATCCTGTCAAACCCAAATTCCGTAAAACTTACGCAGATATCGCTAAAAATAAGCAAAATAATCCCAACTCCGAAGAAACTAAAAATACTAGTACAAGAGTTCGTACTTCCCAAAAGGAGCCAAAGATGGCGCCACCAGACCCGGTACAACTATACCAGATTGAAGATTTTAAACTTGGTTTCACTAAAATTGTCAATACATTGGAAAAAATTAAAATTGAGCTTAAGATTGATTCCTTTTGCAAACGTGCGGAAAAACTCGAAACAATTCTGGATGAAATTGTTAAGCAAGAAGCAGGAAAAAAGACCCTAACATTCATGGATCAGATCAATAAGATCCAGTGTGCTTAAACCTTGCTGTTGGAAATTTGTAAATATTTCTCTTATAAACTTGTAACCACTCTATTTTATTTGTTTAAAATTTTTACCATTTGTGTAGGATAATCTTATCGCATTGTAATTTTTATTCTTATTTTATTGTTAGGAAAATTTAACTTGAATTTAATATGTAAAATGTATGGTCCCGTTTTGGGCCTTTTTTTTTTTGAGGGGAGGCTAACCGCTGAGCTTTTCACCTTCAGCCGTCCTGGCATCTATGGTTCCCAACCGAGCTCTACTTCTCACATCATCCTAAGTACTCTGATGCAGAGTAGTCTTCAGTTGTTATGGCACGGGGATGTGGGGCTGATGTCCCGGGCTCCTCGTCAAACCGTCAGAAATCATCATATCCAAAATTGAAACAGTATACAAACAGTACAGTAACTATTTATACAAAATTAATATTTTATTTCCTCTATTAAAATGTGTTTAACTTCACAGTAATTCACGCATATTACCTTTTGAATTCGTTCTTAATCGGAATGTAAAATTTCTTTTAAAAAGAAAATAAATAAATAATTATTACTTATTTTATCTAAAATATGATGTATGGCTATTGTTTTCAGTTATTAATAATAATATTTTGTTACGAATATAAAACTTCTAGATCCAATTTTAAGGAGTTCAGAAAATATTTTAGACTAAATACTCTTTGCAATTCGTATGTCTATATTTTGTAATTCGTTGCAAAATAACTCATTCAAAGTTATCTATACTTTAGTATATATTATTTGCAGGGGCTGACAAAAGTAGAAAATTCTAAGGCGCAGGAAAAAAAAAATGTCAGGAACCAGCTTAAAGGATCATTTCACTGACATTAACTCATTCACTGCAAAATGGAACATTTGCTACTCATAATCGTATTCGGCTAATTTTGAGTGATATGTGTCATTTTGCAGTTAACAAGTTACCTATTCAATAAAAAAAGCAAAAATTTTAAATTAATACCACTTTTACATTTTAAAAATTAAATAGAAACAAACTAAGAAATTAAACAGTAAAACAGTAGATAAATTAATACCCTTACCTTTAATCCGCAACAAGAAATTTTATATATAAATTAACAATGCCTTTGATATTTTGATTTGAAATGCAATTTGTCCATTTGTCATTTATGTGAGATATATCTTACAACTGCACATTTTGGTACATTCCACTTAGTAAAACATCATTTAAATTTTCATTTTCATTTTCTTCCTGAATATTTTTAAGGTTTCCAATACTAAGCTGTGCTCTTCCAATATGCACTTTAGTTTGGCTTAGCAAAAACTCTGATTTCTGAACAATTAGAGAAAGTTGTTGCGCCAGTATGGTGTATTTTCATCCATTGAAAATAATCGCACTATTAAAAATAAATATTTTCGCACATAGAATTTTTTTGGTTAAAGGAAAAAAAAATTAAAATCCTAAATATGTAAAAAATTAGTCCCAAAGAGGAATTTTTTAGTCGCCCGGGATACATGGCGCAAATGGTTTGTCGGACCCTGATTATTTGTTAAGTTATTTTTATTATAACATTTTTAAGAACATTTCTCATTATGTTCTTAGATACATATTTACGCACATTTCATTATTCCGTTAAAGCATCCCCTTTTTATTATGTCGGTTACGTTTATCATATACTTGTGTATAGATTTCGAGTAAATAGCACCGGTATATTTTTTTTCTAAAATGCATTACCCTCATTAAAATTGAAAGCAAATTTTAAACCTTACCGACGTTAACATAATGGTTAATGGGAATAAAAGATTCTGGAATTCCAGTAAAAAGGATGGACTTGGCCTCTGACGCAATTCCAAAAATCGAGAAAAGCCACGTGCTATGCCAGAGTAATGTAACGTATGTGTTGCCACGTAAACAGCCGATTGCCAATAGGTCATCTAAATATACAACGCTACTCAACTGCAACTAACTCTTATTCGTTTCATGACGGTAGGCTCTAACAAAATAATCCAACATCAAAATATATCTCTACACTCCTACGCAGGGGTCGTACGCTTAAGGGATTTTTTCAGGACAAATATCACTATTTGTTTATATAAAAATAAATCTCTGTTACACTCGCGAAAATTCGCCTTGTTTTTTGAGATTTTTCCATAAGAAAATACTGATACCGAAGATTTTCCTAGTTGTGCAATTTCAGGACAATTACGACCCCTGATCCTAGGTAAATACGTAATTACTTAATTCCACAAACCATTATTTTTACTATTAAGATTATTAAGAGCCATTATTTTGAAAATCAGACAAAGTGCGATAGTTGTATTTTTTTTTTTTTTGCTTGCTTTTTTTTTATGTTGAAGTATATCATATTTAATAAATAATGTGTAGAATATGATATGTTCAAGACCCTGAATCCCATTTTTCATGAAAATTGAAATGCCAGTATGTTTGAATTGCTATATCTCTGGAAAGCAGCAACATCCCAACGTTCTTTTGTCATAAACTATTAGTATAGCACTGCATGCTTAGTATAATTTACATGGTTCCATGTGGCATTGTTAATTTTCATTGTTACGTAGCCACAAAATGCAATCAAAATGCCGTTTTTGTCAGTTTTCTGCACTTATTGTCTTAGTTAAGCAATAGTATCCCAATAGTTTAATATTAGAACAAGCTAAGTAATATAAAACTTTACCGGGAAATAGATGCTGTTTGCAGATATAATCTGTTAAATATTCAATAGTTTCAAAATTTGCAACTTTTGAATTAGTCCTATCTCAATACAGCAACACATTTGAATAAAACAAAATATATCAGGTTGTAGTTGAACATATGTACCAAAACAGGGAAACGAAAAGTAAGTGGGGTCTCATGCTATTTTCAGAAGAGAAAAATACAAAAAGGCAGTGCAATAGTCAAGCTTTTCTCCTAGAAGGAGAAAGAAAACAAGGATGTTCCATTTCCTCATAGGGGAAAAAAATAGGAAAGGGAAACGGGATAAATCATTTTTTATAGGTAAAAAGCCTCCTATTGACACTGCCTTTGTGCAACGTTTGTCATTTTTTTTACTAAAAATAGATCTCACTTATTTTTCATTTCCATGTTTTTGTAAATATGATCTACTTCAACATTAAAAAAAAATTAATCCAATTTTAAAAAAGTCCTTCCGGCCAGTGCCGGGAGGAAGAGGTAGCTTTCATATTCCTCATTTTAAAAAAGCCAACTTATATCATTCAAACACACGAAGCTCAATTTAGTGGAAAGTGAATATAGGAGATTCAATACTAATTTTTATCAATATAATGAATGAGAATTTCGCAAAATTAGTCAGCTTTATCCAAGCTGCTTTTCTTTAAAGTAACTTATATTTGGCTGCCAAATTCGGCGATTTCTTAAAGTGCCTGCCATTTTAAGACAACATGGTGGATGAGGCTAACCAGTGAACTTGGTCGAGACCTTAGTAATTGCTATGCACATGCTCACTCACATCGGAATCGGTTGATATATACGAGATCTTTCGCATGCAAAAAATCAGATTTTTCAAAATGTCACCCACAATAGAACTTGAAACTGCTATATCTCTGCCATTTTTTAAGGTAAAGACAAACAAAAAATGCTCCTGAATCCTTATATCAAGGTCAAATACTTAAGAAAGAAACCTTTTTCAATTTCATTTTTTTTTTACCTCACTTTAAATATATATATATATATTTAATTTAATGGCCGCCATTTTGAAACAAGATGGCTGATGAATCTGGCCAACGAACTTGGTCGAGGTATTGATGCCACATGCCTTCTTACATCGAAATAGGTGAATACGTGTGTTATCGCGTGACAAATACAAGATCGTTTCAAAATGTTAGCCATGCTAGAAATTCAGTGTGCTATAATTCAAACATTTTTTTTAAGATATAAACAAAAGAACAAATTTTAAGAAACAAAAACTGCTCCGGAACCTTTGTATCAAGGCCAAACACATAAAAAAAATCTTTTTCATTTTCCAATTTTTTAATACATCATTTTAAATTTAATTTTTTTTTTTAAATGGCAATCCTTTTGAAACAAGATGGCGAATGAAGCTGGCCAACGAACTCGGTCGATACATTGGTATGTGCTATGTACATACCAATTTACATCCAAATCGGTTCATAAATACGCCTGTTATCGCGTGACAAAAATCAGGTCGTTTTAAAATGTCAGCCACAATAGAAATTCAAAATGCTATTACTAAGCCATTTTTTTAGATATAGACGTAACAAAAACTGTTCCGCAATCTTTGTATTAAGGTCAAATACATACGAAAAAAATCTTTTTCATTTTCCAATTTTTTAGTATCTCATTTTATTTTTTTTATTTTTTAAATTTTTTAAATGGCCGCCATTTTGAAACAAGATGGCGGATGAAGCTGGTCAACGAACTCGGTCGAGATATTTGTATGTACTATGTACACACCAAGGTACATCCAAATCGGTTCATAAATACGCCTGTTATTACTTGACAAATATCAGGACGTTTCAAAATGTCATCCACGCTAGAAATTCAAAATGCTATAACTCAGCCATTTCTTAAGATATATACGAAACAAAAACGTCTCCCGAATCTTTTTATCAAGGTAAAGCACATAAGAAGAAAATATTTTTTCAATTTTCGATTTTTTGGTACCACAATTCAAATTTATTTTTTTCTTAAATTTTTAAATGTCCGCCATTTTTAAACAAGATGGCGGATGAAGCTGGCCAACGAACCCGGTCGAGACATTGGTATGTATTATGTATAAACGAAGTTACATCCAAATAGGTTCATAAATACGCCTTTTATCGCGTGACAAATTTCAGGACGTTTCAAAATATCAGCCACGCTAGAAATTCAAAATGCTGCAACTCAGCCATTTTTTAAGATATAGATGAAACAAAAACTGCTCCGAAATCTTTGTATAAAGGTCAAATACATAAGAAAAAAATATTTTTCCAATTTAAATTTTTTTGTAGTATATTTCAAATTTTATTATTTTTTTTTAATTTTAAATGGCCGCCATTTTGAAACAAAATGGCGGATGAAGCTGGCCAACGAACTCGGTCGAGACATTGGTATGTACTATGTACACATCGAATTACATCGTAATCGGTTCATAAATACGCCTTTTATCGCGTCACAAAATTCAGGACGTTTTAAAATGTCAGCCACGGTAGAAATTCAAAATGCTATAACTCAGCCATTTTTTAAGATATAGACGAAACAAGAACTGCTCCGGAATCTTTGTATAAAGGTCAAATACATAAGAAAAAAAATATTTTTCAATTTTTAATTTTTTGGTACCACATTTGAAATTTTATTTATTTTTTTTAAATTTTAAATGGCCGCCATTTTGAAACAAAACGGCGGATGAAGCTAACCAACGAACTCGGTCGAGACATTGGTATGTACTATGTACACACCGAATTACATCGAAATCGGTTCATAATTACGAGAGTTACAGTGTTACATAGGTCATATATATATATATATATATATATATATATATATATATATATATATATATATATATATATATATAAATTTTGAACGGAGGGTGGCTTCGGGGTCTGGGGGTCATGATCGATGAAAATATACCAAAATCTTTTGAAATCGCTTTCCTCCGAACGGCTGCAATAGGTAGCTTTTTGTAATGAAAGCTACCTAATACAATTAACAAAATATCACTTTTTTGTCTGAATTTCAACATAATGGCTCTTAAACATCAAATTTTGAAGCTGATGTAATACACTTTTCTAAAAAAATCCCTAAACATAACACATGTAATTGATGTGTTCAGATTGTATGTCTAATGGTCGGCGAAATAACAGATTTACAATAGAAAAATACAGACAATACTGATTGATGGTTAAGGAGTAACACTCGTTTGATGCACTAAAAATAATTTTTAGGTGGATTTGTATTAAGTTTTGTAAAGTATTTGCAAAAATCTATTTTCATAAAACTATTGTACGCACAGTAAAAAATATATTTATTTAGTTGATATATTAAACAATGGCGTCTTGACAGGTGATAGGCAGATGCATTTCTAAAAAAAAGATGATCCAGTTGCAGGCACTTATCGCAAACTTTCGTAAAGTAAAGATGCAAAACAAATTGTTATTTTTATTAATAACACTTGCTTTAAAAATACGAATTGTTTATGGAAGGACAATTATTAAAAATAAAATTAAAATTTGAAGTAATATTTTTTGCTATTTAAATATACAAAGAAAAGCAAGAAAAAGATTTTTCCGAATGAAACCTAACTATTAAAGAAAAAGCATTTTGATGAATTATTTAAAAAAAAAAAAAAAAAAAAAAATCTATTTGGTCCATTGTAAATTGGTGGATCTCCAGTTGAAGAATTTTTCAAATTCTGTTTTGCTACCCGTATACATTTTTCGTTATTGTTTCTTAATTCGGTGATTTCTATTTCTATAACTTCAATCTTGCATTTTCAAATCTTATGTCGATTTCTAACTCATAAAATGCATTTTTCATGTGTTGAAAGAAATTGTAAGAAACAAATTTTCATTTCTAAATTTGTAACTGGAGGAAATAATTTGACCGCTTACTGATGACATTTGTATAAATATATCAAATTATATGCATATTTCCAAATTGCCAGGTTTTTTTTCTTTTAAATAAAACATAATTTTTAGGAGGAAGATGTATATATTCCACATGAAAAAAAATATTTCAGTAAATAATAATTTTTGGTCAATTGATATTTGATGTGTAAAATCAGAGAGGATGGCAGCTATGTATGTGAATGTGTGGTGTAACAGGCCAAAATTTATAAATGCAAATTTTTGAAAAATGCAAAAAGTGTAATTTAATAGATTAAAACGACCATTTGGTTTTTTCTTTTGACTTTACATTTACTTAGTTTTAATTTTGGTGCATTTCGACAAGAGAAGCCGAGAAAGATAAAAGGTTAAAAGTCGAAAGCAGTTTCACCAAATCATCCACAGATCGCGACAAATCACCTTCGTAACAAAATTTAACCGAAAAATCTAAATTTCGACCACCAAATTCCATCGTATACTCTTCAACAACAGCTCGCAAAGATCAAACTTCACACGACCAAAACCTTCATCGATAAACTCTCTAAGTCATGTTTCGAGAAGAAAAATAGTTTACAAATCGAAAGCAGTTCCACCGAATCATCACAGATTGCGACAAATTACCAACGTTGAGCTCAGTTTTCCCGATTATAATTGACCGATTGTAAAACGCCGTGTCCAGTTGATTGGAACCCCTCGACACATGGCCTTTTACTATCAATCGATTAAACATTAGATTATTTCCTTTTTCGCGTTCGTCTTTTATTCTGTAATCGATTTTCATGGGCTACATAATCAGTTGAAGACCTCGATTATCATGGACTACATAATCAGTTGAAGACCTCGATTTTCATGGCCTACATAATGAGTTGACCTCGATTTTTGCTTTGCAAGATGATTTTCATTTCGGCGTCGACCTTTGGCTTTGGATTTTTCCATATCTGATAATTCGTGCCTGCCCATTTTGTAACTTTTTCAATTTTTAACGATTTTATGCCTTTCGATTACCTATTCAAATACAAATTCTTCTAAACGTAAAGAACATCGTTGAATTTCGTTAAAAAAATAAAATAAAATGCGAGCATCATTTGGCCCCATCCTCGACCGAAAACAACAACCATTTTCAAATGGTTAAAGAAAAAGAAGAAAAAAAAACACATGAATGTGATGAATGTGATACGTTTACATTCAAAATGACTTTAAAACTGCGTCTTCTAAACTTTCTTATAATAAATATATATTTTTAAACTTTATGTAAAGTCTGCCAAATCAGTTATGCGATGCTTAATATTACAGGTAGCACCAATTTAATTTAATATCTAAAAGCAAATTGAATATTATAACTAGCAATTAATAAATTAATAGCATAAGTTTTTCAGCTCTGAGTGAAAGAATAATAACTAAAGAAAGAACTTTTTAATTCGTACTTTGAAATCAGCAATCGAGAGATTTAAGACTTTTTAACAATGTAATAACCTTAAATAAGAGAAACCTAAAATGAGAAGAGAGATATTTTAGTAAAATTTATATTTTTCAAGGAAAGTTAACCTCTTCAGTCATGAGGGTAAAATAATACTGCGAAAAGACATTGATTTCTTTAGTACAAACAAAAAGATACCATAGATGACAGAATGAACCCTTTTCTGAAATTCATACTTTAGGAAACTGATAATTTAGGTTTACAAATACCGATCTAAAATTACTAATATCCTTAAAGTATCAATTTAATGATAGATAACCTGAATTCCTGTAGTAACAAATTTAAGCTGGCACTCGGGATTGTACTATAACTCTAAAGAGAAATCTGATTTACCGAGGTTATTATTCATTCATATAGTAACAAATTTAAGGCCTTTATTTAAGTGAATGATCTAGAAATATTCAAAATTTTTTATTGTAAAGCGTTCAGGTTAAATAATTCCGATATTTTTTTACTTTCTTTGACACGGTATTTGGAATTCATTTTGAAAACTCTGATAAAAATTACATTTATTTTATGGGAAAATTAGCACCAGTGCTGCCATTTTTATTGGTTTTGATACAAAGACGAAAACATTCAGCTGTATAGAAGTAATGTAAAAATGTAATTTAAAAATGTAAAAAAAATCATATTGTTTAGTTTTTATGAGAAAGAGAATTCCAAATATGTTGACCTCAGGACTAAGGATGTAATAGTAGCATTTTTACGACCAGGGGTATAATGACGTCAAAATTTACGATAATCTTGACAGATTATATATGTAAAAGTAGACTCCACGCAAGCATTTCACATTAAAAGGCAATTATTGCAATAAAACTATTTATGTTGTGGGAAGGCCTACAACTTATTGATTGTTATATACCTGGTAAATTTTAAAATTTGTATTGCATATATTCAACTAAATACTTTTTATTTTTATTTGAAAATCTAAATGCAAAATCAATTTTTTTTTATTAGTTTTAATAAAAAAATTTAAATTATTGTTTAATGTTTAAAATAATATAGGGTAACTCTTGGATAGATGGTCATAGTTTTTAAAGATTAAAATTAAAATTCTTAGATTACAAATATAAGAAATATTTATGATATTTAAAATTCTTATACATATGATCATAATATTTTATGCAAAAAATAATTAAATATTGAAAACAAAATGCTTTAAACAACATTGAAATCAAAATGGCAGATGGCCATCTGTTCTTCAAGCCTAGGAGAAATAGCCACCCAATACAAGAAAGACAAAGTGAAGTTAAATAGCATACAAATAACACATTTCATATAGTTAATAATGAAAAACATATAGTAATTTGTAAAGATGCAGTTATATGATGGAAAATAAGTGAATGAAACTCGAATAAACAAAATTTGAAGTATAATTTCAATACTTCACTTTCCGTAAAATCTTGCTACATGTTTGGCAAAGGTCATGATAATTTGTACACGTTTCATGGAACCACTTCAGGTACCTTATGCATTTGATGCAGACATCCTTTTTTGATTATATTGTTTTTCACAACCAACACATTGGTCCTAATCCAATTCTATTTACTCCGAATTTGTAGAACCTGATAATTTAAATGCATTTCGTTTTCTTCGGTCTTGCGTTAATTTTATGATTATTACGTTAATTAAGTTTATTTATCAACTTTATCAGTTTCTGATATGAAAGTTTACTTTTTTTCCCGATTTCCTGAAACAAATAAATCCTTAGGTCTTATTACTTTATTATTTGTATTATTAAACTATTTATATTAGTTAAAATTTAAATAATTATATCAATTAATATATTTATAAACATAAACGTTATATAATTATTTTAAATTTAATTATATTTAGTAAAAATCATCACTCCGTATAATTTTGAAATATTGATTAAAGGTGGCCATCACCCCTGAAATTGAAGGACTGATGGTTGCCCAATTTAAATCATCAATAGCCATTTTACGTCTTTGTTTTAGGCTTAGAAGTAAAGATTATATTATATGCGTGCCTTAAAATTCCATATAGTAAAATATATATATATAACGTACAGTCGTGGAAAAAAAAGTAAACACCCCCTACTAACTCTTCAACAAATCATCATAGAAGAAAGTTATTGGTACCGAACGATTGGAAATAAAGTCTACTTTTAAATGATGTATATACAATTTTCTTAGGAGGTCATCTACATATTAAAACGAATCCGAACTTCATTTTTTTTCAATGGCAATACCCAATTTTAACGAGATATTTTAAATCTTCGGTTCAAACTATGCCTAGACACCAAATTTCAAGTCATTTGAATGATAAGTTTTTGAATTATAAACATTCAAAATTTAGTGCTTCTAATGTTAAATTATATTTTCATATTTTTATTTATATCTCCCGACATTATGCTCCTAATGTGCAAATTTTTTTTGTGGTAATAATACTAATATACCCAAACATAAATAAGCTGAATTTGCAATTTTTATAATTTTATGATATGAATTATGAAATTAATATTCGAAAAAATAATGAATTGCAACCTACAATTTTTTTGATGGATTTAGATTTATTAATTCCTGCTTTATGGAAATTCAAAAATTTCACATTTTTCTTCCAAGTAGTTTTCAAATTATGCTTAAAAAAACGGCAAAATGATGGTTTAAGGGGCCGTCTATTATGGAAGTGAGTAGACATTTTGAAATTTATTCTGTCGTACTGTAATCTAACACTCTTCATTGACTCCTTGAGTGGCGCTTAAGGTGCCTTGATCAAGGAAGCGGCTCTCTCGGTTAACAATCCAGTACGGAACTTCAATTTGGTTACAGCCCTTAAAATACACTCGGTTTAAAATAATTAATTTCTCGGAAACTTATGGTACGAATTGCATAAAAATTCGTTTTTAGGCTAATTGAAGGGTGTAGAGTTCATTTATGCTGTCAGAATTGGGTGCTGCCATTGAGAAAAACAAAGTTATGGTTCGTTTTAATATGTAGGTGGCCCCCTAAGCAAATTTTATATAAATCATTTAAAAGCAAACTTTATTTCCAATCGTTCGGTACCAGTAACTTTCTTCTACGATAATTTTTTGAGGAGTTAGTAGGGGTGTTTACTTTTTTTCCACGATTGTACATGCTGCAAAACATTCAGATACCTAAGTCAAGAAAAATATTCAGCCACTAGATTAAATAAACATTAAAATTACACTTAATTTTTATAATCGAAAAACACAACTGCACGTCGCAATAAATAATTTCGTTGAACTATTTCATACAAACGAAATTTATGTCCCGATCGGTGATCAAGTTTTGAAAATATTTAGACTGGCCATCTCTTCTCTATGGCCATCTCTCCTAGAGTTTCCCTAATTTCTTATAAATGTTTCTTTCATAATCGAACTAAGTATATTTTATTCTGCATAGGACTTTTTTAATTCCATAAATAAGCATAATTTTTTCATAATTTTCACCCTTCCCTAAAACGCTGATAATTATGAAAAATTTAAATTTATTACAAAACACATAATTTCTTATATTACTTATAGAAAATGAACTATTTCAACATTTTCGAATAAGAATAAAAAAAACAAAGTGTGTTTAAAATTTTCACTTACAGGATTTTGGAATTGGAAAATTAAATAGTGAAAATTATATATTACTTTACGAGGTCACTTATGGAAAATTATTTACATTAATATTTAAGAGACTATTTTTAAAATATTTAAAATATGACTTCATCTTTAGAGTTCTAATACCATATATTATTTATTTATATTATCGATATTAAAATATATTAAACACATTTATGTCATAAAATTTTAATATTTCTTAAAGAACATTTAAAATCTTCAGGGCATTATAGATGTTCTTTTAAAAACGAAATATTTCCAACGCATTTAAACATAACGCATAGCGATATTTTATAGCATATAATTTTAACAAATGTAATGTTAAACAAAGCGTGTAATTTTGGTATGTCAAAAATTAATTGTTATCCCAAAAGTTTGAGATTTTGATTTATTTTTAAAAAATCAAATTTGTTGGCAAATAAATTCTCTTCTTTAAAAAAAGGTATCACAGTGTTTATATTTTATAAAAAATAAAATTTATTAAATGAAATATGAATTTATTAACTCTCCTACTAACATGCGGTCACCTGTGACTCCAGAGCAAATTTACCGTACAACTGTAAAAAAAAAAAAAAAAATGCATGAGTTTTAAAATTCTGAAAAAATTGTATTTGTTCATTTTTATTTTTAAAATTTCACTCATGTAGAGGAAATTAGTAAAGTGGGTAATTTTATTTTTTATGTACAATTTATCCACCGAGTATCATCATTGGGGTCATCTGTGACCCCTATTCTTATTTATATATTAGATCATATTTTGGAACAATATTTTATGTAATATATTAGTAAACATTATATATTTGTAAATTGTTCATATTCTTATATCCAGCTTATTGCAATATTTAATACAGTAATATTTTATAAATTGTAACCCCTTTTTTATATTATGTGCCTTGAATAAGACTTTCCATTTAGGTGAATGTATTAGCAAATTAGTAAAATATATTAAAAATATTTTTACAGTATTTTTATACTACATGCAGGATTAGAAAAAAAATATGTGATTACGTTTAGTTGTTTATGTCACATTTGATGGTTAATTCAGTTTGTATCTTCTGTAGTCGGGTTTAGTTCAATTCATGCTCGACATGGAACTCTCCATAGATTTGTGAGAAGTAAATATATTTATTTATTTATATTTAACTAAATCATATATTTATATAAATACACAATGTTAGAATAGTATTTCCTTTTACAGATCCAAAGAAAAAACACAAAAAAGGTATTCATCTCCACAAAGAAATAGTTTTGGAAAAATGGCAAGCCGAAATGTCATGAAAATTGCACCACGGTCTACACGTTACACTGTAAGAAATGTAGATATGATCTAATCGACAGTTCGAAATTTTTAGGAAGCCGGCATTATAAAATGGACAAATAAACACGGATAGATAGTGTTTTGAAATAATTGGAAAAATATCGGGAGATAAGAAATATGTGTTACTTTTTTGGACTGTTGATACTTATTACAGTATATAAAGCCCACAATGTGGCATGAACGCATTTAAGGAATTAAATAATCGTCTCCCGATATTCAATAAGTGAACCATTAGGAACAGAATAATGCAGATATTCCGATGCATTGCATTTTATGACGTTGAGATTAGACACAAAAATCGATCTGTGGATAGACTGTTACCAATTAGAAATATATTTCAATCTTGGACTGATACTTTAAAGATGCATACATTCCTCACGATTATGATACTATCGTCAAACAGTTATATTTAGATGCAAATGCCCATTTCGACAGTATATTCCTTCGAAAGCAGGAAAGTATAGAATAAATTTATGATTTGCTTTTGGTAGGACTATTACCTATGTATGCAATACCTAGTTATATACTGGAAGGAAAATAACATACCCAAAGAAGTACATAAAGGATAGAGAGTTGTTCTGGATATGGTCAAAGAAATCGAAAAAATCGGCAGAAAAATCATAACAGACAATTACTTTACAAGATGAGCCTGGCCGAAAAACGAGAGAAGCAGCAGCTAACACTTTCTGGTACAATAGGGAAAAAATCGTAAAGAATTACCAAAGCTGTTCGTCACAACCATAGGAAGGGTGGTCAACTTCACATTATTTGAATTTCAGAAGTGAGCGATAATTGTTTCATATTGTCCATAAAAGAGAAAAGTTGTAATTTTCCTTAGTGCAATGCATTTTATACCTGAAATTGAAAACACCCCTGAACCCAAACCAAACATAATCAGATATTACAACCGTACAAAACCAGGAGTTGGTACTATGGTAAGGATAGTTCGAACATAAATAAGAAATAAAATGGCTTATGGTACTATTTTACAATATATTAGACATTAGTGCACTGAATGGCTTTATTATTTGGCTACATATAAATACAAATTAGGAGAAACCAACAAATTATAAACGAAGAGACATAATGAAATTATGTGAATCTTTGATACAACATAACATACAGAAATGCTTACCTGTTCCAAAATCTAACACTTGAAGTAGGTACAAGCATGCAAGTCAAAAAACGTGGCAGATGTGTTACTTTGAACATTCTGAGGACCGAAAATATAGTGACATGTGCACCAAATGTTCAGCTTTTGTCAGTACATAACATGCTCCACTCTTTATATAAATTGTGAAAGAATATAGTTCAAAATACTAAGCTTAATTATACATTTTTTTCTGTTATAAATGTATATTTGCTTAATTATTATAAATATTTCTTTTATAAATACATTTTATTAGCAAAATGGATAAATTCATTCAATCGAATTATCAATCGTACTCTATATCCAGAGATATAAATAAAATGTAATATATCCAGAAAATATAGAGTAGAAAAATATAATAAATAAACCAAATGAAATACAAAATCTTTCATCGAACAATCTATCAACAGGAAAATTTATTGGTTTTCCAATTCTTGCTAATGTGAATTCCCGTTCTCCTTACATATGTCGTTACACACATTTTATTTTACCCGATCCACAAACCTGTTAATGTGTCGGTTATTAAGATGTATCTCTTGTTGTAAAATACAATTATCGACTACATTGATTACATACGATCCCTTTTACGTCTGATAATTATTGAAAATTTCAGTAAAATAAACGACAGCTCAAGAACATTAAAAGTTTTTATTTTTATTTTTGTTATTATTTTTTTTACAAGGATATCATATACGAATCGACTACAATTTAAAATCCAATGGAACAAAATCCTAGAACATTTCTAAAAATATGTATCGATTAAAATAAAGTTATAGAATTTTATTTATTTTATTTAACTTATGGTAAAAACTACTTAAAAAAAACTTGGTTATCAAAAACTATATACACAGGGTGTTGCCGAAATCCACAGACAAATTCAGCGAGGTAATGCTAGGTATTAAGGGATTAAGGGTATGGACAAATGTTTTTGAAGATGTGGTCGCAAACCACTTATTTAGTCAGAAATACAGGGGTTTCATCGTAATTGATCTTGGATAGACGGTAATAATTGTGAAAAAAAATGCATTGAAAATAAAATATATGTACTTTGTTTTGTGTGAAATGTTATAATATCACGAAAAGTTTTGTAAAAACAGGGTAGGGAGCTCAAACAATTGATGATAATGTATGAACTGATAATGACAGCCCAAAATTCAGAGCGCCACGTGACTACTGTTGGCACGTATAATCGAAACTTACATCACTTTTGTTTCATATTGTCACATTTACAACAAAGATTAGAATATCAAATTGAACGTTTTATTAAAATTTACTTCAATTTTCTGGAATATCTTACTGTCAACCAAAACTGAGTTAGTGTAGAAAACCCCGTATTTTTGATTAAAGTGTTTTTCTACAATTGGTTCTCTTCGTGGTTTGCGACTCAAGTCCCATGGTAATTTACCATCATCTTAATGCCTTCTATCACCTCTCGGTAGAATACTGCAACATTCTGTAACTTATTTTCTGCTTCCGAACCCTCAATAAAAATGACCAATTTTCATAGAACATTTTCTTTTTCTAGTGATAAAAAAATTTAGAAATTCAATAATATTGAAATGTCAATTTGGAATGTTATTGATAATGTTCCATTTAGATTAATAAAAAATACTTATTATAATTAAACTCCATAACTTTACATTCCTGTACAGGAAAAAATGTTATTCGGCTAAGTAATGCAGAAAATTATATTGATTCCTTATTTTGTGATTTAAATTAATGCATTCAATATATATATATATATATATATATATTAACACTAGAACGCCCGATGGAGTCGTTTCGACTCCAAATGCTCCTAAAACACCCATATCTCTGAGAAATTTTGATTTTTTTCCCCCCGCCTCTTTGACTTTTATTATTTTTATAACATCTATTTATTCTGAAATTTATAAATTATTTGCACATTTAATAAATTGATAATGAGGTATTACCCCTAGAACGACCAAAGGAGTCGAATCGACTCCAAAGTAAGATTTGTAAAATGCTTTCATTATTTTTGCGTAACATGACCATGGGATTCATAATATTTTTATCTGTTATCAGGAAAGTAAATTTTTTTTTGCTCTTCTTTTCTCTACACCCCTTTTGTTGAGAAAAATGGTTAGTTCCATGCACCTGCTGAAATGATTGCGTACTGCTTGCGAAATTCTTTGTATCATTCGAATTGAATTTTTGTTTCAATTTTTATCAGTCTTGTGTTTCATCATAGCTAAGCAACTCCGTTTTTCCTTTTTATTAGAAATAAAACATAATGTCACGGAAAAAATTTCTAACACCGGACGAAATAACTGCTCTATTACGAGAGCTTTCAGATAATGAATCTGAAGGTGGTGAGTTATCAGAAAATGAAAACGAAATTCAAGAAATTAGTATTGGAAATAATTCTTCATCAGATTCCGATACAAATGAAGATGCGCTAATTATTGCATCTGAAAGAGATGGAATTCATGTCGCTCCAGATGGCACACAATGGAAAATTTGTGCAAATAAGAAAATTTCTGGAAGATATCCGAAGCAAAATATCATGTGTCAGACTACTGGACCAACTATTTATGCTAAGAAATTCGTGAAATCTGAAAGCGTTTTGAGTGCATGGCTGTTATTTGTAGATAAAAAAATGCTGGAACAAATACAAAGATGCACAGAAACAGAGGCAAGACGTGTTCTTGAAACAGATAACTGGACAGTTACGTTAGACGAGCTGTATGCCTTTATTGGAATTTTGTATGCCCGAGGTGCATGCGGTGCAAATGGAATTGATATTCATTCTTTGTGGTCAAACTCATGGGGTTTGAATTTTTGCACTGAAACTATGGGAAGAAATAGGGTTTGTGAAATTTTACGCTTTTTGAGATTCGATTTGAAATCTACCAGATCTATACGCTTAAAAACAGATAAATTTGGAATGATATCTGATATATGGAATAGATTCACTGAAAACTGTATTGCCTGTTTCAAGCCTGGTGAAAATATAACAATAGATGAACAGTTATTTCCAAGCAAAACGCGTTGTCCTTTCACGCAATTCATACCTTCAAAACCGGATAAATACGGACAAAAGTTTTGGCTTGCAGTAGACCTTCAAACAAAGTACTTACTGAATGCGTTCCCTTATTTAGGCAAATGTGAAGAACGGCCTTCAGATCAAAATTTATCAGAATATGTAGTTATGCGATTGATGCAGCCATTTCTAAACAAAGGCATTAACGTCACGGTTGATAATTATTTCACGTCACTGCGTTTGGCTGAACAACTGAAAAAGAAAGGTACTAGATTAGTAGGCACTATGAGAAAAACTAGGAGAGAAATTCCAAAAACTTTGAAAGATTCGAAAGATAAATTATACGAAACAAAATTTCTAAAACACGAAGAAACCGGTACTACTCTAACCGTGTATCAAGGAAAGAGAAAGAAAAATGTTATTATTCTTAGCACTCTCCACCCATTTAGGATTACCAGGATCCACCCATTGATATTGAAAACAACGAAAAGAAAACCCCAGAAACTGTTAGATTTTATAATGAAACTAAGTGTGGTGTTGACGTTATTGATCAAATGGCTAGGAAATATTCAGTGAAATCGTCCTCCAGAAGATGGCCTGTGCATACTTTTTACAATCTCTTAGATTTAGCAGCAATAAATGCCTGGATCATTTATAAAGAAGTTACCGGAGAAACAAAAATAAGCAGACAAGCATTTATTCAGTTATTAGCAGATGAATTGCGTCAAAATTATACATCTGCTAAAAATAAACCAACAAGAAAAAGACTCGCTGATACATCATCTGAAACAAAATCCCTAAAGAGAAGAAAATGCGAAGTAAAACTATGTAAAGGCAACATGACTTTCAATGATTGCATAACATGCAAGAAAATGGCGTGTGGAAAACGCTTGGCCAAAACTGACTACACTTGCAAAAACTGTATTTCAGATTGAAAATTCGAAACGATTCTGTGAGTATTTCCTTTGAAAATATTTTTTCCAATTTCTTAAAAATGCGTATATAAATATTGTTCTTTCAATTGTAAAATATATATATGAATCTTAAATTCAAATATAAATATTATATTCACAGTCTTCTATTCATTTCTATGCGTTTCGTTTATGTTTTCTCTTTTGAAACAGACAGGAGTCGAAGCGACTCCCGCGGGCGTTATCGGGGGAAAATGGTAGCGGGCGTTCTAGTGTTAATTACATAAGTCGTAAAATTGCCAATTTGTACTTTCATTTCAGAAGAACTGAATTTTAGAATAAGATTTAACTGATTGATTTGGCACAGATATATATAACAGGATAAGGGAAAGATGAAGTAAAAAATAAATTACAAATGTATAAATATATAGATTTCTGTTTGAAAAGTATGGCAAATTTTGCTACAGAGTGTATTGTCCACTGTTATTTTTTCATGGGAAATATATTTATAGCTTTCCACACTACCTATTTTATATTTGAAAACAATAATGTAATATTTGTAACAGGGTTCGCACGTAGCAAGGGTTTCAACGAATTTCAATACCTAATTTTGTAAAATAAATTTCGCCAAATGTATAGAAATATTTATTTCATTAAATGATGCAAATAGGGCTTTACGTAGTATCTAATATTCAAATATCATGAATGACGTGAAGTCTGGTGAATAAAATGTTAAGTATTGTTTAAATATTTTATTTACATTCGCAATCTTTTTTTATTAAAGGAAATCTTTAAAGATATCTTGATAAACTAATGCGATACAAAACGTAAACATTTGAATTTACTTTTGGAATTATTTTCAAATATGTTTAAGTAAAAGTTTAAAAATATAAAATGTGGTGATGTAAATCTAAAGAATGTAAATTAATATCACTTAAACTTTGTTTACGATTATCATGCTAAAAATGCTAGAAACGTTCAAAGTTTTTGTGTCTTTTATTGTATGTCATGTCTGTAAGTTTATTATTTTTGCCAATCGTAAACGAAAGTTGCGTTGTGTGAAATAGTAGTCTTTGATTTGTTTTAGATTTTTTATAAAACTTATTAAGTTTAAGTAAATTTTAAATTCATTCCTAAAATCTGAAATGGGTATAAATCTTCTTTATCATAAATGAAATTGACAAATCCATTTTCTTTATGAATTTTAATACAATAGTTTTTAATTTACATAAAGAAGATTTACTCATGTTCACGACGTTTGAAATAATATTTTTTAATCATTAAATTCTACAGTTTAATAGTATTTCTTTTCTGATGGAATAAATAAATAAACTTTCTAAGCAGGATGAAATGAACGACTAGAGATAACATTAAATTGACAATTTCTGTTTTGAGTTATTGTGACTTTATGGAACTAGTAATGAGGAAAAAAGAAACGAGTGTAAATTAAACGAAGAAAATTAATTACCACATGTACAGAAAACTGTTTAATACTGAGGAGAATAAAATATATACAGGGTGTCTATAATTAAATGTTCCTACTTTAAAGTAGTCTACATACGAAACTATTTGTCAGAAAAATGTGAAATATTGTGACGGACATACTAAAGGAATGGGAGTTTGTTTGAGCGAGAAAAAAAAAATAGTTCAAATTTTTGCAACCAGAGGGCGGTTTTAATATATTACAGGTTTGGTCACCACACAGTGAATACTAGGCCTGAGCTCTGAGAAAAAATGGCGGCTGCCGTAGGTGGATTTTTCTTTTTTCGCAGCTTGTACGGTCCGTTCCATTCGAACACCAATAATTTTTTAAAGTTTTTACGCTTTATTTTTTATGGGAGGGGGGGGGGGCGGACTGTATATTTGTTTTATTTAATCTGAAAAAAAATAAAGTGTAAAACATTTTTAAAAAAAGTGTAATTCATTAAAAAACGTCTTCTGGTGGCGAAATTTTGAAAAAAAAATTTCGCTCAAAAAAATTGCCATTTCTTCATTATGTCTGTCACAAAACTTCACAACATTCTGACCATTAGTTTCATCTCTATACAACTTTAAATTAAGGTATATTAATTATGAACACCATGTATATATTTTTAAACCCTTTTTGTTTCAAATAATATTAGTTAATCATTACGTTTTACAGTTTAATAGTATTTCTTTTCTGATTGAAAAAAAAAGAAAACATAAACATTTTAAGCAGAATGATATAAACGACTAGAGAAAACATTAAAATCACAGTTTCTGTTTCATGGTATCGTGATTTTGTAGAATTACTAATGAGCCAAAAAGAAACGAGTATAAATTAAACGAAGAATATTAATTTCCACAGGTACAGAAAAGTAAGGAGAACTAAATATATATATATATATATATTTGTTTAAAGCATTTTAGTTTGAAATAATATTACTCCATCATTAAACTTTACAGTTTAATAGTATTTTTTTCTGACTGAATAAATAAATAAACTTCCTAAGTAAGATTAAATAAACGACTAGATATAACATTTAAATCATAAATTCCTTTTCGAGGTATCGTGTCTTTGTAGAATTACTAATGAGCCAAAAAGAAACGAGTGTAAATTAAACTAAGAAAATTAATTATCATAAGTACAGAAAACTGTAGAATACTGAGGAGGACTAAATACTTTTTTGTGTTTAAAGCCTTTTAGTTTGAAATTATATTATTTAAACATTCAATTATGCAGTTTAATAGTATTTCTTTTCTGACTGAATATATAAATAAACTTTCTAAGTAGAATGATATAAACGACTAGAGATAACATTACAATCACCCTTTCCGTTTCGAGGTATCGTGACTTTGTACAGTGTTAAAAATAAATCCGTGAATTCACAGTAAAGTAACTGACAGCAAAGTTGCAGAATTTTCTGTTCTGTTACTAAGTTTTCCGTTTTGGGATATAAAAAAAGGAAAACTTCGTTTCAACAAGTGGTAACTTTCCGTGATAATGTTGGT
Organism: Maratus speciosus; assembly: GCA_963932465.1. Taxonomy (NCBI): domain Eukaryota; kingdom Metazoa; phylum Arthropoda; class Arachnida; order Araneae; family Salticidae; genus Maratus; species Maratus speciosus. The sequence goes on from OZ010800.1 coordinate 113,738,463, forward strand.
GATTCAACGTTTTTTTCGACTGTCATAATGGTAATTTTTTGTTTCTTAATATAACAAGAAGGGTATATTTCCGTTTTTAATAAACATTTTTAGTTCGCTATTCGTTAATTAATCTAGTGTAAATGGTAAATTCCGTTTCGTATAAACTTTTTTCAGGTCATTGTCTGTTAATTAATATAGAGAGAAGGGTATTTCTGTGTTTAACAACTTTTTTCAGGTCACTCTCCGTTAATTAATATAGCGAGAAGGGTATATTGCCGATTTTTGTCAACTTTTTGTCAACTACTGGGGAGCACTAAATACTTTTTTCTTGTTTAAAGCTTTTATTTTGAACAACATTATCTTACGTTACTCTTTAGATGTTCACTCACAAGAAGTAGCAAAATTTATTTTAACAGACATTTCTGGTGATATTTAATCATTTATAGTGTATCATATATACATAATATTTTAATGCATATTTGATACTTTTGTACACATGTGTTGCTATCTAATAATTTTTATTAAGGCTGTAAGTCAGAAAACTTTCCCATTCCTCTTGCTTATGTTAAACCTATTGACATAGAATCCATTAGTATATTTAAAATATCTCATCAGAAAATTAGCATTATTAACTTTTGTTTTCTGTGTACTCTTCTCAAAAGATGTCTATGCTTAAAATATATACTTAATTTCCTATAAAGTGTTAAAACTTAACTCACCGATCGTCAGATTTTAGCATATAAAATATTAAATTAAGCGTATATATTTTTTTTAATATTTGGAAAACAAACAAAAAGAAAAACATTTTAAAAGAAGGGTACACAGAAAAAAGTATGTTAAAAAAATATTTCCCGATGAGTTTTTTTTTTCTTTAATAAGAATGCATTCTACGCCCACAGAAAATTTTCCACAGAGAAGAATTTGCCGCAAATAATGCTTTAATAACATCACATTTTATGAAGTGAAAACCTTTAACCTGAGTAGTTATTCGTTGAAACTAAATAAACCTTTCTGTCTTCATAATCCATAAAAAGGGCAGTTTCAGGAAACAATTTTTTAATTATGAAAAAATATTTTTTTCCTTTAAGAGACATGTTGTTCCTTCCACAGACAGAATAGAACTACACTTCCTGACTTGTTAATAAAGATCAGCAGTTCAAAAAAAAAAAAAATAAATAAATAAAAATTCTATCATCCAACATAATTATATCAAGCACATTGCTAAAGCCTAACATATTAGATTATCTAAATCCCATTATACCAATAATAAATCATGTATGTAGTCAATAATATATATATACTAGGGTGGTCTGGCCCCATGCAAGCTACGCTCGCCAACTCCCGTTCAGACACCTCGGAATCTAAAAACAAACTAACCTGATGGGTTTTAAAAATATTAGAGAAGATTGAATTATACTGAAAAAAAGCTGTGCAGATCTCCCTGTAAACGGGTTTCCATTCAATTCCATTTGATTGTTTTCGTTTTTGATTAAAGGGGATCAGTTAAACATTTGAAAAGAAGCTAAAATAAAATGAATTAAATACACACAGTCTTTGTCTCCCGGTAATTTAAAACGATCTCCATAACAATAGCCTAAGTCATGTATCTATCATCAACATTTCCCGGCGGATCACTTCGCTCTCTATACTCTACGTGCCATTTTGGTACTTTAATGTTAACCAGGCACAGGTGATAAGTCACCAAATATTATTCTATCGCCATCATTTCATCTATATTATAATAGTACAAGTCATCAACTGCCATAAACAAATACCGCCTGATCCCTTCGCCTTTCATATGAAAGTTTGGCACAGGATTCATATAAGTCAATCTGGGAAAAGTATCAACAGCATAAACAACAACATCCGGCATACCATATCAAGAAAAATAATGATACTCTGGCGCCAGTTAAGTACCCGTTGCGTAAATGACATTGGCGTCAGAAAAAAAAAAACGCGCCAATATTGGCCGTATATGTCATCTGTGCCGAAAGTTTTCCATTTTGATTAAAAAATGAAATTTGTTTCGAATAAAACTACTTAAAAGTTGCCATGGTCACAAAGAATTTTTAGTATAGTTACGCTAGCCGTGTGCAAATCTCGCCAATAGCTTGTTTTTCAACTCGCCAGTTAGCATATTTTTTTTTTTTTTTTCGAGTGGTAAAGTAAAACATTGATTTGAAGTTGAAATTAAATGTTTTGGTTTGTTGCATTATTTAATATTTAGTCAGATGTCATATACGCACCGCAGGTTTGGCGTGATTTTATTTTTTTACGAAAATTTGGCGAAAACCTCGTTTTCGAATACCAGTTACATATGTATTTTTGGTACTACTTAGTTATCCCGACGACCAAAAATCTATCGCCAAACTATAAGATTAAATGCCAATAATGGTTGATCGTAAATGTCACTTTCACTCGACTTTAAGCAAGTTACACGTGTTTACGCCGTCAAGTGATTTTTATTGTATATTTATTAATCTCTATATAATAAAACGCAGTGTAACGCAGGCGGGGCGAACCCATCGATCTTACCAGTCTCCGTTAAGCTGTCCCACCCCTGATGAGTGACGTCAGCCGCGGGTAAAAAGAAGAAAAACAGCAATAGGCGTGAAGAACACTTTAACAATGCTTCCCCTTCGTTCTTTCGGATGTGGTTCAACGCGAGATAGCCATTTAATTTGGAAGGGGGGGGGGATAAACGATAAAAATACAATTTCAAAGTGTTATTTAAAAAAAAAAAACAGTATTATTTCAATAGTTGTAGCAAACTTTTTAATTACGCAGTTTTATTGCATATTTGTTAATTTTTTGTTTTATTAAAAAATCTTGATTTTTTTATAGTATATTAGGCGGAAAAAACGGTTTACCCAGAAATATTGTAAATGCTAATTGTGTGTTTATTAGAACATAAACTAGCCGAACTTTGCTCATCTAAACGCTTCCATATTTTCAATTATTTTTTATCAGTTTTTCAAACTTTAAGTGAAAAACACAATTTTTACCCACCGTCCTAGGACGGGTATTAACACTAGTGTTCTATTAATTTATTTGTTCTTTCGTTATTTAAAATAAAAATTATGTTAATTTGTATAATTTATTGAGTGGTTTGGTGATTTATATAATTTGGCGAAATTGGTCGGCGGAATAACCGGACGGAAAGTAGTACCGTATTTTTTAATTATTTTCTATTATTTTCAAAAGGACAACAAAAAAAAAAGAATATGTTATATATAATATGTATATGTATATATAAACAAAATATGTTTATATAATATGTATATATAAACAAAAAAATAATTGATAATTATAGAAAAAATATTATATAATTTTAAAAAAGAAATAAAAGTAAATAAACATTTATTATTAAATAAACAACAATAGCCGGGTTACCATGTCAATGAAAATAATGCCATTTTGGCGTCAATTAGGTACCCCGGTGCGTTTTGTATTTTAAATAAAATGAATGAAAGGATTATATTTTAAATGAAATTAATGAAATATAAAAAATGCGACGGGAAAAAAGTTCGGCGATTTATCATCTGCGTCTCGCTAACATAAAGATACCGAATTCTTAATTTCTCTATCAGAATCTTTCGACTTGGCGAGAAATTGTTCAAGTAAATTAAATTATGAATAAAAGTAACAAGATACATTTCTTAGCATACATTTAAGGAAATACAAACTGGTCGCCAAAATTAGTTTAAAATAATAAACTTTTCTGAAATATGAAAAAAAAAATCTATTATGATTAAAATTTGAGTTGCCATCATTGGAAAAAATGTATTTAAAATTAGAAAAAAAAAATATTTCGAAAACTAATTCGAATTAAAAACTTATAATACCAGTTTTGAGATCTGCGTATCAATATAGATTTTTTGTGTTAATTTCATCGCAAAATATTCCATATTTTAGAAGAAATCGCTTTGAAACGTAATTAGTTGTTTATTCAGTCGTTTCAAAGAATCGTTTCATAAATTCGTTTCATTTCAGCCGTTTCATAATATCCGTTTCATAAATTCGCTTCATTAGGATTTTATATATATATAGGATAGATATATATTTCATGGTAAACAAACTTTTTTTTAATACTTGATTATGAATTAAAGTTTTATCTAAACGAAAATCATTATTTCAAATTCATCAAACGAATCATTATTTCAAAGAAGCTGGCATTACCCAAAGCATCATGAAGCAATATTACATTTTACTGACAAAAATTTGAAGGGAATGATGCGTTAGAAAACATAATAAACGAAATAAAAGAATTATTGCACTTACCAGACGAACAGATTCCTTGAATGATTTTTTAAATTACTGCACTCTAAGATTTATGATGTTTTAACACCTAGCATGCCTTTATTAAAATTTATCACTGTCCCGTAGTGTATTAAAGGCATTTTTCATGAGAAAATAAAATCAATTTTTAAAGCAATTTTAGTCGAAGTTAATAATTTTAATAACTCACAGTTCAAATGTTTAAATTTTTTACTTTAATTTAGGAGGCTATATTGTGTTTCTGTTCGCGAAAAATTAAAATTAAGATTTGGTAAACCTTTGATCATTTCTTAAACTTATACACTCTCAGAACCTTAAAAAGTCACGTAGGCTAACTTACCCCGCAATCGGGGCAGGTTGGCCCAAGCGACTTGGTGTCAATTGGAGCTTGTAAACTAATACTTATAGTTAATATTTTCAAGTTTTACTATTGTGACTTCTTCTTGAAAGTACATTGATAGTGATAACATAAAAAGAAATATAAAATGCTGAATTGTAATTGTTTTTAAAAATATTAGAAGAAAAAGCTGCCCAACTAGCGCCGGTCTACCCAAATCCTGCACATTTTGGGGGATCTAGGTGCATGTATACAACTGGCCCTTAACCCTTTTATGACCCACCACAACTATACACATGGGGGAACTTTTTGGGAGATTTAGGGAGGTAAATGGGGAAGGAAACCCACTTACTCCGATGGTGGATTAAACAAGCCTAAATCTAATCACCCTTTGAGTATAAATACACTTTAGCTGATGACTCATAGTATGTAATTATCATAATTAATAAGATATAAAGTGATCGTTCGATCCTAGCTAAACCCTTTGATAATAATACCATATTATCCTAAATGAAATCGGGAAGATCCCTTCAACCGCCCGATTGCGTTGTGTAATTTTATGAAATAAGTTTAGCCTATGGATCCACAACAACATATGCATTATTATGCAAAATGATACTTCAGTACTATATAATAAATCTATAATTATATAAAATTGTCCAATATTTAATTCAAGCTTATTGTGAAAGGTAAATATAAAAATTAGATAAATAAGTCTGACTCATGATGTGAAAAGAAAACTAATAATTAATATACAAAACATTTATTAACACTCCCACATATTTACACTTAAAACATTTAAACAAATTAAATATCTTGCCTCTGAGAGAAATAAGTAATAACATTTAAAACAATTATTTTCCTTAAAATTAGTAAATATTAACATATTATTATTTGACATAATTAATATACAAAACATTTATTAACACTCCCACATATTTACACTTAAAACATTTAAACAAATTAAATATCTTGCCTCTGAGAGAAATAAGTAATAACATTTAAAACAATTATTTTCCTTAAAATTAGTAAATATTAACATATTATTATTTGACCATTTGTGATTTCCCTTAGAATCAGCCACGCAATACCCTAATGCACTCTTGTACAAATAAATTAATTAAAAATGGAACAAAATGTGAAGAAAGAGTACCTGAAAACATCTAATGGACAGATGAGATGAACACTAGGGATGTTCCAGGAGATTGAGGTACAAAACAATCTTTAACACAATAGTCCATGTAACACATCGCGCACAATATTATTATAAATTGCTTCGGAGTATTTTTAATTAATTTTAATTAATCTTCGGGATGTATATACCGTCGCAGTCTCTGTATCGAGACTCAGGTACTCTTTTTTGATAAAACGCATGTTGCTGCTCCAATGTGGCTACCGTGCACACATAACTTAAGAGTCTCCTTCAACTCCTACTAAGATTCGGCAACTCCTAACTCATAATGAGATTCTGCTGATTCTGCAACTGACCTTTACTAAACAAAGATTCCTCTACTCTAATATTGAACTCTCCGATTCTTCTCTATATTATTCACCCTTACTTGCTCTTGGAAAATGGTGGGGGAGGGCTTTGGTACCCTGTTCAATTTCTAGCCACTCAAGTTCTCTCTTCTGTCTATAACTCTTCTCATTCGAAGATCGTTCCAACCAATGCCTAAGAAGCACCTACGTGCTTCTGTCTGGCCTCTCCACATCCCATCTTGCCCCTTGGTTCTCACTTAGGGTCTCCAGATATTTGTCCGTAAATTTACTAATATATCTGGACCGACATGAGCTGTCCCTTTCATTCTGACTGCCTCTTCAACAGGGTTATGTCCCGGGTCATAAAAGCTTCTTGTAACCAGATACGGGTCTACACCTCTGAACCACATAGAATCTACCCCTCTAGACCACCTATAATGTCATTTTATTTTGTAAACAACCTACCTCTTTAGATACATTTTTATAATACAGTATACACATTAATTCACATTTATTTCATAATAAAATAATAAAAACAATATCTTAAATTCCAATATTCCATAATGCAGTAATAATAATAATAATAATTTTACATTATTTATTTGTACAAACGCAATTTAAAACCTTACTGTATATAATACTGTATAGTTTGCACACTTATGTATATTAAGGTGTATTCTTTACAGCACACGTTAAGCCCAAAAACGTCATTTTGAGAATAACGATTTCAAAGTTTCGGAGATGTTGCTACAGCTATTGGGCGGTATAATTAAAAAAAGCTATAACTTGTCATCTAAAGGTTTTTAAAGGAAGAGTAAGGAGAATTTTAAATGGAGAAAAAAAAATTTCAAGGAAGAGTGTCAAGGAAAAAATATGTAAAGATGCTAAAAATATAGAAGTTTGACATAAAATTTTTGAAATTTAGAAGCTTTAAGAGTCCTGAGACCGCTTAAAAATACCTCTCTAGAAAACGAATTCAGTATCGTGAATGTCATGTTTAGCTAGAAACCCCTTGGTTTCTGAAATGTAATTTGTTTGAAATACGGAGAAGCACTTTCTTACTATGATTGTGATCTTTTCCGCTAAAATAGGTACTCATTTTCGATCACACGTAATTTGAGTTAAACATCGATGCTTCAAACGCGATCTGCAATTCTGATAAAACTCTCCGAAACAAGTCCCCACTCCAAATCAGATATTCAACACTTCATCCGCATATTTACAGTTCCCAATATGACCGTCGCAATATAACTTACATAAAATATTTGTAATAACCACGAAACTTATATCCAAGAAGACAGAATCCAATAAGCGAGAATTAAAAGAAATTTGATGATAGATCTAGACACACGGCAGTGTGTCAGCCAAGTTCGCCTGACATAGCCGTGTGTTATTTACACGAACCATTTCGAGCTGTTTTCGTCAAATTTCAATGCTCTACTACTGAAAATCTATGAGACCTACGTACTTGTTATACGAAATGTGTAGTAAGGCCACCCTAATTACCTAAAATCCAAAATTTTATAAATAACGCATAATTAGTTTCCGAGATAATGACATTTGAAAATGTCTGATAATCGATAATTTTACCACTGACTGACTGACTGACTGACTCACTCATCAAAAAGATCTCGTATATCTACTGCAGCTACAGACTTCAAATTTGGTGCGAAGTTTGTTTACACTACAAAACTAAGGAAAAAAATAAAAAAATTGTGAAAATCGATGAATTACCCACCTTTGGGTGCCCATTTTTACTTTAACATTACGTCTATTAGGCGAAATTTTAATTTGCCGTAGGAGGGACTCTGTTCTGTCGCCAAATACCGCCAAGTTTCTCGCCAACATGGCGATATATCGCCAAATTTGGCGACCAAAATTAGTCGCCAAAAGTGACGCCACCTTGGCGATATCTCTAATATTTCGCCAAATTCCCATAGACTTCTATTGTAAACCTATCTACTTACTGGGTGTTTATCTGGGTTTACTTGCTTACAGAAAATCAACAAATTGAGATATTCTGTTCGTCACAGAGCCCGTTCTCAGAAACTATACATGTTGGATACTTGAAATTTTGCATACTTATGGCTGAACACCACACATCATACGACAAATCATAAAAATTTTTAGAAAGTCGCACATTTAACCCTTTGGCTCCCACATGTTTATTTTAAACAATTCTTTCTAAGTGAGCCCCTAATTAGGTTGGAGGCATGAAATTTTACAGACACAGCAGAAATTTTACAGCTGAACACCTCACATCAAATGACAAATTATAAAATTTTGAAAAAGTTGTGAATTTAACCCTTTGGGGTTTCACATGTGTATTTTAAATAATCCTTTCTAAGTGAGCCCCTAATTAGGTTGGAGGCGTAAAATTGTACATACTTATAGATGAACACATCACATCAAACGAAAATCTATAAAATTTTGAAAAAGTCGTACATTTAACCCTTTGGGCTCCCACATGTGTGTTTTAATCAATTATTTCTAAGTGAGCCCCTAATTAGGTTGGAGGCGTGGAATTTAGCATACATATAGCTGAACACCTCACATCAAACGAGAAATCATAAAATTTTGAAAAAGTCGCACATTCAACCCTTTGGGCTCCCCCCTGTGTATTTTAAACAATTCTTTCAAAGGGAGCCTCTAATTATGTTGGAAGCGTGAAATTTTGCATACTTATAGCTGAACACCTCACATCAAACGACAAATCATAACATTTTCAAAAAGTCGTACATTTAACCCTTTGGGCTCCCGCATGTGTATTTTAAACAATTCTTTCTAAGTGAGCCCCTAATTAGGTTGCAGGCTTGAAATTTTGGATACTTATAGCTGAGCACCTCACATCAAACGAGAAATCATAAAATTTTGAAAAAGTCGTACATTTAACCCTTTGGGCTCTCACATGTGTATTTTAAACAATATTTCCAAAGTGAGACCCTAATTATGTTGGAGGCGTGAAAATTTGCATACTTATAGCTGAACACCTCACATCAAACGACAAATCATAACATTTTCAAAAAGTCTTACATTTAACCCTTTGGGCTCCCGCATGTGTATTTTAAACAATTCTTTCTAAGTGAGCCCCTAATTAGGTTGGAGGCTTGAAATTTTGGATACTTATAGCTGAGCACCTCACATCAAACGAGAAATCATAAAATTTTGAAAAAGTCGTACATTTAACCCTTTGGGCTCTCACGTATGTATTTTAAACAATATTTTCTAAGTGAGCCCCTAATTATGTTGGAGGCGTGAATATTTGCATACTTATAGCTGAACACACATCAAATGACAAATCATAAAATTTTGAAAAAGTCGTACATTTAACCCTTTGGGCTTCCACATGCGTATTTTAAGCAATTCTTTCTAACTGAGCCCCTTATTAAACTGCAGATTTGAAATTTTGCATACTTATAGCAGAACACCTGAGGCCAGATGAATCTTGAAAAATTCTTATGCTTAACTCTTTGAGCTACCACATATGTATTTTAAGCAATTCTTTCTAAGGGAGCCCCTAATTAAGTTGGAGACATGACTTTTTTCATACGTATAGCTGAATACCTTAGACCACACGACAAATCATAAAAATTTGAAAAAGTCTGATATTATTTACTCCTCCGGGCTCTAACTTGTGTATTTTAAGTAATTTTTCTAACCTCCGTCCTTTTCACCCGGGGAGCACTTTTCCAACTTTTGCCGATACCCCTTTGACCATTCTTTCATATTATGCACCATAGCCTTACATATTTTAGCTCCACATTTTACCGCTAGGGGCGCCGACTTATCTCGGGTGCTATGGGTTCAATCCCCTCGACTAATATATCTACGGATAGTATGTAAAACAGAGTTTCGTTCGGATAGAGGTTTGTTTAGAATAGAGTGCGCCCGTGGTTACGAAATGTGGAACTAACAGATTTTTCAAAAGGATAAAGTGTTTTGAAAGGAATATTAAACGAAACCCTCTGTGTGATCTGTGATCACACTTACCCACTTGTTATTTTGAAAATCATCAGAGAAAAGGATATTTAATTAGTTAAATTTGACAATCCAGGGAGAGGCAGTGTGCTTCCTCTGCAGTGCCTCTTTTCCGGCACCAGTGTGGCATAAGCACATAACTTTATTTTTCACTTTCAGTACAAAAAAGCAGGCCCAGCTATAGGATATTTAATTGGAAAATTTAATATAGGAATTTAATAGGAATTATTGTTTCAGAAACAATAAAAATTTCGAATCAATACATTTCGTTTCAAAACATGCATTCAATGTAGCAGTATTAAAATATAGATTTCAGCCGCAAATTGACAGCCAAATAGTTTGTTGTTGGAAATTTAAATTAAAATTGAATGTTGCTTGGTGAATAAAATAGTCACATGTAAACACATTAAAAAGCATTAAGTAAAGTGTCTAAATATATTGTAACTTTACAAAAAGTAATGATATCTAACAAAAACATAGCTGTGAAAAAAGGGAGCGAAGTTCTGTAAAGACAATGGCAAGAAAAGAAGTGATATCTAAGTGGGTGCCAAGTTCAAATAAAATTCACTCAAACTTACCTACAGAAGTATTATAGCATTTTTTAAATTGTTTAGAAATAAAAATTATTGATAGCATATTAATAATAAATCTAGAACTTGGCAAGTTTTTGATAAATGTTATGCCCATCAATTTCATGTCTTAATAAAATGATGATGTTAATATTAACAACACTGTCATTATAAAAAATTAATATAGTTATTATTATAAACAAATGACACATGTTAAAGATTTGATAAACCAATAAATACACAGATACACTCCCGCTCGTCTTTGGTTATTACTCTAGCACCCACCCTCCAGAAACCTCAATGCAAACAGACTAAAAGGGCTGAGAAAGAGACAGATACCCTTACGCTTCTTCTTGGTCATCCCTCTAGAGACTGCACCCCTTTAACCCTTCAGAGGTAAAGAGCTTTTATTCGTGACATGCTGAAATGATTGAATCACACCAGAATTTAAAAACAAATTTATTTCAAAATGGGTAAAAGCTTCTTTTCACGTATTTAATAAAATTAAACTTTTTAGTCCTGAATTCTAGTTGTCAATGTGGCATTTTGCAGTTAAAATTAGGTGGGATATATTTTATCCTACCACCCTTCAAAAGAAAGGAGCTTACTCAAATGAAGGCTTCCAAACTTGAAATAACATGTTTTAATATAATAATGTCATTAATAAAAATAAATGACTCGTAGGTAAAAACTTGCCAAGTGCTAGATTTATTATTAATATGCTATCAATAATTTTTATTTCTAAACAATTTAAAAAATGCTATAATACTTCTGTAGGTAAGTTTGAGTGAATTTTATTTGAACTTGGCACCCACTTAGATATCACTTCTTTTCTTGCCATTGTCTTTACAGAACTTCGCTCCCTTTTTTCACAGCTATGTTTTTGTTAGATATCATTTTCATAGACACATGTTAGACATCGGTAAAACGCTCTCGCACAAAATACTAGGCTACCACTCAACCATTGATTATAAACGATAGAAAGCTTCTTCAAATAAGCATACCTTTAAGTTCACAGGTAAATTAATTCTGCCTTATTTCTAAATATCTTTTTCAATGTAATACACGTTTCATTAAAAATAAGATTATTGTTTAGAATGAACGTATTCTATATGATTTTCAATAATACATATCCGATTCAGAGATTTGCTAATAAAAGTAATAATAAGTTTCCTTGTAGATCGCATAAACAATTTTCAGGACAATTAGAAAATTTTATATTTTAAAGACTTATTCAAAACTTAAATGAAGGTAAATGCATCATATCTGACTCAAGAGGATGAAATATTTATTATTTTATAATTCTCATTGAATATTTTGAATTCAAGTTTATCTCTGTTAAGCTAAAACATAAATTAATTTTATCTGATATGTTTTCTCTTTGTTTTATATTTATTTTTAATTTTTCGGTTTTGTGTTTGTTCGAATTTTGTATATATTTTTATAATAATAAATATAGATATATAAATTTCTGTTACTTTTTTTACAAATATATATATATATGTTTTTTGAAAAGAGCCGTTTTTTTAGAACTTGACAAAATCTAGATTTCTATTTACTACCACCATATTTTCTAGCTTAGAAGATAATGCTATATTATTATTATTATTTGTACACATATAAATATTTAATGAGAGCCATAAACTTAATTTATTCTTCTATTCTTTCCAATTTTATAATTTTTGTTTTACATATTTATTTATTTATTTATTTTTTTTTTTTTTTTAGTTTCGTGTTTATTTCGGTAACAGGTTTTCAGAATAAAACTAGTTATAAAAAATAAAGCTATTTATGAAAAAGAATCAGAACACATCTGTTAAACTGGGGAATAAAGAAAAGTTGCTTTCGATACAATTTTAATGCTTATAATAAAGAAAAGTTTCTATTTACTTTGTTTTTAGTGCAAAGAAAGGACAAATTATATGTTTTAGACAAAAACTTGATAAAGACTGTTATTAGGAAGCAAGACCTTGTAACAAAATACGAAGAAAAAGACTAATGCATTTTTGATTAACCACCAAGTACATATACTAGAGGGAATGGTCGAATTTTTTTTTTTTTTTAATTAAGATTAGTTTTTTGACATAAAAAATTAACTTAAATGCAGTTAAGATTTCAAAGTCTATGTAAAATAAACTATAATTGATTTCATATAAAGTTGTATTAAAAATAAAATATCATTTAAAACAAATGCAATTAATTACTTTATTAAAATATAATGTTACCATATATAATTTCACGCATTATTTTATATTACAACTAAATATTGACTGCAACCTGTGTTTTTATTATAGTAACAGAATATACAGGGCATCTTTAAAATATTTAAATGAACGTTAATTTTGTAACTGTTGCAGATGCGTAGCCATTATACATTTCCATTACTCCATGAATTCATACATTTTGTTATGCTCTGACAAGTGGAACAGTAAAATTTCCGCTATTATAAGACTAAAATTCACCCAGCTATGACATTTGGAATTTTGAGTGTTCTCCTACACTAAGAAAGCGGTTATCATCGTTCATGTTTAGCTACTGAAAGCTGCAAAATTTCCTGCCAATATTTAGTGGGCATCAAACTTATTTATGGAAGTTTCAGAGCATTTCATTTACGCTTAGTAAAAAGTGCTAGCTATTGGTTTTATTAAATATATATATATATATAATTTTTGCGCTGTTGCTTTCTTAAGGTATAGCAACTATAAAACAAAAATAAAACATTATTTAATTTGTTTTAGGACTTCTAAATTGTTTCTCATCGTACATTCATATTTTAATTATTAGGAAGATCTTAATTGATTTAAGAACATTTGAAATATATTACAATTTTGTTTTATTTATATATTTTTTTTAATATTTAGTGTTAAAATTATTTCGTTCTTGCAGTTTAAGATCCAGTTGGCCTGTAACTGCTAGCGTTATTTTGCTTCTTATTAAATGCTTTGTGGTTATAATTTGTATACAATTGTAACCAGAAAGAATATTTGTAGATTTATCACCTGTGGTCGGCAAACAAATAAAATGCATTAAAATTAATGAATTTATAATTAAAGTCTAACAACATTACTTTTTTTTTTTAGAAACACACCTTAGAACATAATTTTGACTATTCTACAATATCAAGTAGGCAATGAAAAATGAATTAAAAAATTATTTATTTGTATGCAAAAAAAATGTTGGTTTAAATAAAATTAAATGGATATAGCGGAGTAATGCTTATTAAAGCATTATCATTTTTGTTTATTTCTGAAAAAAAATACTCCAACAGTTTATTTACGAACAGAAATTACCACTTTAATAGACATACTTTAAACATAATATTAATTAAAAATAATATGCTCATTAGGAATCTTAGAACAAGAAAATGATTCGTAGACGAATTTCTAACTGTTGGTAATCACCACTTTTTTGACATTCATTAAACATGATATTACTTTAAAAATAATATGATCATCAGGAAGCTTAGAACAAGGAAATGATTCACAATCGAATTTCTGACTGGTGGAAATGACCACTTTCTTGACATACATTAAATATGATACTACTTTAAAAAATAATATGTTCATCAGGAAGCTTAGAACAAGGAAATGATTCGTAGTCTGACAGTCAATTTTTGAATTTCGGAAATCACAACTTTTAAATTTTGTTACATTTAAAATAAAATGTTTATCAGGAAACTTAGAACAAGGAAATAATTCGTTGTCTGACTGTCGATTTCTGATGTTAGAAATCACCACTTTTTTGACACACATTAAATATGATATGATTTTAAAAATAATATGCTCATCAGAAAGCTTAGAACACTGAAATGATTCGTAGTCTAATTTCTTACTGTTGGAAATAACCACTTTTTTGACATACATTAAACATGATATTACTTTAAAAATAATGTGCTCATTAGGAAGCTTAGAACAAGGAAATGATTCGTAGTCGAGTTTCTGTCTGTTGATTATGCTACTTGTCGAAGGTAGCAGTAAAATAAATGAAAGAGTTTATTAATTTTTTTTAAATGGATGTAGTAACATTTTTATTTTTGCAATACCTCGCACCATTTTGCTTTTTTAATTTATAAACACAATTCTGGAAAATAAATTGAATCAATATCTTAATACATAAAATTTCTACAATAACAACCAATTCCAAAAATGCAATTAAATATTTTGGAAGAGGTATTTGTCATAACTAAAGCACGGCAAATTTAATTGAGCTTTGAAAAAGATGTGTTGTTATCGAATATAAACGCATACGTATTTTTGACTAAACTAAATTTTTAAAAGTATTTTGAAGATTTTACACAGGCAAAATTCTCCAACAGGCGATTCCATGCATATTTCATCTTCTATTGCGTGGTGTATTTGATTTCCTTATTTTATTTCTAAATTTTTTGTTAAGCTGAAAAAACACGAGCTCATTTATTATCTATTACAAGTTTAAATACACATGCAAGCTTAAAAGGAAATAAAAGTTTTTTTTTTTTTTTTTTTTTTTTTTTTTTTTTTTTTTTTTATGAAACACAGATTTGAAATGTGAATTTACGAATTTCTTATTATTATTAAGATTAAATTTTGTTTAAAAATATTTGATACAATTTCTACCGCTATAGTAATATAATCTTAATAATATTGCCTCATTCTAGGTGTTTACTAACACATGTGATAGTTAGAAATTGCCAACTATGAATAATTATAATGATGTTTAAATTCATGCAATTTATTTATAAAAGACGGTTGCAGAAAAAAGTTTGTTTAAAAAAAGACGAATTACAATATATTTTTGACTAAAATTACATTATTAAATATTAGCTGGCACTATGTTCAACGTAGCTTAATATTTTCATTGGATTATAAATTCGGAGCCTGGTCCTGGAATAAACCAGTATTTGCGACCTTTTATTTTTGGGGAAAAACAGTTGTGGTTTATGCAGTATATTTCCAAGTTTCATGATCCGGGTTTCATCTCAAAATATACTAAAGTATATTTGAATATATATTAATAGTTTACTATATTAGCTTATGTGTGACACTGATACCATATTACTTTCATTTATAATCATTGTATGACGGATATTGCGATTTTGACATTACTTTATCTAAAACTGCTTAATAATTTACTGCAAAATAATTTATTAAATTGCGTATCATATTTTATATATGTAGAGGTTTGTTTTATTTAATAAAAAGTTAATTTTAACAAATTAATTCTACTGGTTAGAACCTAGAATTTTACCAAAATTCAGACACAAAATATTTGTAATATAAATTTAGAAGATAATATTATTGCATTTAAATTTACAATTATTTTTATTTATTAATAAATAGTTGCTCATAAATTATATATTAGAATTTAAAAGTATATCATTTACATTATTCCAATTACAAGAAAAAGTATAAATATACAGAGCAACTGATAATATGTCCAGGTATTTTATATCTGAAGAATCATTTTCAATTTTCGAAAAGTTTACATTAATAAAATAAATCTGCTAATTAATTTTCTTTTATGTTGCTAACGTTATAATATAAAATATTTGTTTAAGTAATTTAATACTGAAAGTAAAGTTATAACATCCTAAAAGTTTAAAAAAAAGCATTAAAGACATGTAAATACATTTGAATATATTTCGTAGGCACAAGCGGTTACATTATCAATAGCAATATTGAATAAAAAAAACATATTCACATTTCTTACTACACAATATTTTCCAGGATTCTTTTGAACATTGAAATACAAACTTAATACATTCAATATTTCTATTATTAAAAAAAACCTTCTATAAAATTGAAAACTTGGTTTGTAAAAAATTTGATTCAATAGAACCAAATGAATTATCATGTGTATGTAAAATAATTTTCTCCAAATATGATTGAACATTGCAATATTATACCGAAATGACAAGCAGAAAGATTAAAACTGGGATCAAAGAACTTACAGCAGATATCAAATACAACAAGACAACAAGAGATTTAGCCATACTACATAACAAAGAGGACACAGCAGGGAATAAGCGTACCCACAGCAGGGAATTAGCCCCAGAAATACAGTGACAAATAATAAAAGTAAAACTCACAAAGAGCACCCTAGTGCTAGAAAAGTGGTTAAAATAAAGCAAAGATTAAAGTAACTTAAACTAACGTCAGGTTACTAAAAAATGGCAATAAAAACAAAGAAATATTTACAAATTCTGAAGTCATTTGCAATTTGAAATATATAGTCAAGATAAAATGCTAAGTATAGCAAATTATCCTTAACAGAAATGCTCCTACCCTGGAGTTTAAGAATAGGTCGACGCTTACTTAATGTATATTTTCCAAAAAGCATTGAAGCAGGCTTTTCAACACTAATTGACAGATGTAAATCACTAGAGGCAATGTGGAAAAAAGTAGATAATACAGCAAAGTGGGTACTGTAGCAAATGGGAAATGCTAGCATTGACGATATTCTCAAGTGAAGGTCTTTTATCACCATTAGTTTCTTTAGAGTTGCAAGAGCTGAAATTGTACTGCATGATTCTCTAAAACCATGCTGTCCCTCATACAATTATGACATAGATTTCAACACTGTAACTTTTCGGAACTTATCTATTCTTTCAAAAACATTTGTAATGATAGGTAGAAGTATTATTGGTTTTAAGATTTCGGTAATTTAAGATGTCGGTTACGTTTAAGAAAAAATATTACAATTCCTTTCTTCCAGCATTTCGGGAAGTGACCAAACTCCAAACAGGTATTGAATAAAGAAATCATAAAATGTCTAAAGTTTTAGCGAATGTTCTTGATAATTAGCGCGTCGTAATCTCATCATAACAGGGAGCGTTATTACTTCCTTCTTGACTAATAGCAAAAAAATAATTATCTTTTAGTAATTGGAATAAAATCATCATAATCTTCAAAATTATCTTCACTGATCAATTCAAATGTATTCAGAAAAGGATTATTTACCTCAAAACGTTCTGACATAAGATTTTCTGCAATATCACCATATGAATGAAATACTTTACAGTTTTCAAGAGTCGGAAAAAATAAATCATTCTGAGATATAGATTTTTTCGAAATATATTTTTATAGGCTTCCGTAATCATTGTCTCTATTCTCATAAAAACCTACCCGCCAGAAACCATGCTGTCCCTCATACAAATATGACATAGATTTCAACACTGTAACGTTTCAGAACTTATCTATTCTTTCAAAAACATTTGTAATGATAGGTAGAAGTGTTATTGGTTTTAAGATTTCGGTAATTTAGGATGTCGGTTACGTTTGCGAAAAAAATATTACAATTCCTTTCTTCCAGCATTTCGGGAAGTGTCCAAACTCCAAACATGTATTGAATAAAGAAATCATAAAATGTCTAAAGTTTTAGCGAATGTTCTTGATAATCAGCGCGTCGTAATCTCATCGTAACAGGGAGCCTTATTACTTCCTTCTTGACTAATAGCAAAAAAATAATTATCTTTTAGTAATTGGAATAAAATCATCAGAATCTTCAAAATTAACTTCACTGATCTATTCAAATGTATTCAGAAAAGGATTATTTACCTCAAAACGTTCTGACATAAGATTTTCTGCAATATCACCATATGAATGAAATACTTTACAGCTTTCAAGAGTCGGAAAAAATAAATCATTCTGAGATATAGATTTTTTCGAAATAAATTTTTATAGGCTTCCGTACACATTGTCTCTATTCTCATAAAAACCTACCCGCCAGAACACTTAGCTTTTCTCAGATTTTCTTTATATATTCTTCAGACAGTTATATACTTCTCTTTGTAATTTATCAATGTTTTTAACATACCGCATGTACAAGGCATTAAACCTATTACGTTCTTTTTTAATAGAACTGTCATACCAGTGTACAGTAGGTGTGTGAATGATATTTCTTTCATATATTCATTTAATAGCTTTTCCTTTCCGCATCCCCCCTCTTAAAACATGGTTATTTTACTAAATTCTTATATTTTAAATCAGTCTTAAATCATAAATTAAATTTATTTTCATCGCTCATTTCATTTGGAAATACATTCACTTTTCCCGCTTTAATTCTCAAAACCAAAATACAGGGTGTCCCAAAAGTCTCCGTACAACTTCAAAAATGTATTAAAAAAAAAAAAAAAGTTCTACAGCAAAAATCAACAGTACATAGAGTAACAACAAAACGTTTTTCTTCTACTATCTTAGTATACTTCTACATGAGATCTTTTCGTTGCACGCGAAGTTTCCATGCGATGAAGCAATTCAACAAGTGCGGAACGAGTACGTGAAACTTTTCTAGGAGCCCTGTAAAATCAATTCGAAAAGCATCGCAAGAACTTACTATGTCAAAAATCGCAACACACAGAGTGCTTCATAAATGATTACAACTTTCAGCCTACAAAATTCAGATTGTGCAAGCGTTACAAACTGATGATTATGCGAAACGCTTCGAATTTGCAGTTGAAATGCTTCATCGCATGGAAACGTCGCGAGCAACGAAAGGATCTCATGTAGAAGTGTACTAAGGTAATAGAAATAAACTTTTTGAGTTACTCTATGTATTGTTGTAATTATTTTTGCTGTAGACCTATTATTTTTTGTAATGAATTTTTGAAGTTGTACGAAGACTTTTGGGACACCCTGTAGATTAAATGAGGCATGCTATTTTTAACTCGCATAGGGACAATTTACCCAGTACATTACCACGCTTAATTTGGTTGCTACGCGGGATCTTTTTCATGCCTTCTTTCTTTATTTATTGAGTGTGTTACACAGCTGCATCATTTTCCCCCAACTTATAAATTCTTGTCATATATTTTTATGCAATATCTTTTATTTCTTAATTGCACATGCCTTCATTCGGCACAGCGGCGCCTATTCCCATGGTTTGCCACCCCCACCATGTAAAATGCGGTCTTTTGGTTTTTGGCAGTCCGTATTTTGCCGATTATCTATTTGGCGTTAAAATTCACATATTGACCTTTCATGCACCTCATTGTCAATCCATTAACGCAAATTAACACGTGTCTCATTGCAACTTAATTCTCGCCAGATATCTACTGGTTTGATATTTTTTGTAAATTTCTGCTCGCCAAAAACTCAACTCTCTCAGGTTTCTTAGGACCTCACTCTACTCCTGATCTTGCATCTGTAAAGAATACATGTAGATCGTCCTCTCCAACACCGGCTTTTTTTTCGGCCGGAAATCTCGATTTGTAAGAAACTGGAAAATAAAAAGAAACTCCTATTTACATCTGGGATCCCGTTTACTGGATTATGTGTCTTTCAACTCAAAACTGGCCACATATCTTTTCGCATACCTTAAAGTGAATATTATGTTACTCCAAGAATCACCGACGCAAATAAAATCATCCTAACCTGTTTCAGACATATCCAGTATAAGACTAGATAGTCTTTATAAGGCGTACACTGCAAAAACACCACTATAAATTGGCCTGTACAAACTCGATCACAGTTGAATGCACTCTATCTTCTTTGGTTTCCTGGCTATTTAAACATGACAAATACAGTAGATGCGTAAAATTAACAGTACAATGTACTGGCAATTTGGACGCATTTGGACGACAGTACAAACTAATTGCGTCCAAATTGCCAGTACATTGTGATGTTAATTTTACGCAACTACTGTATTTTCCATGTTTGAATAGTCAGGAAACCAAAGAAAGAAACAGTACATTCAACTATGATTGAGTTTGTGCACGAGATGAACAGTATTTTGTACTGTAAAAATGCCGTTTTTTTACAGTGTATGTTGTATCACACCACGCTTAAAACACCTCATCACAAGTACTAGTAATACATTTTTAAAATCCTCCAACCAAACATCCAATGAAGATGAATTTAAAATTCTTCTTAATGCATGTGAAAGCACAGATAATTTATCAGCAAAAAGTCTATTAAATTTCTTCATATTCTTATTTTTTGTCTTAAATCTGCCATGACGAGTCTATAATGGAGTAGAAGTCAGAGTGAATCGGATAGAACGATGTTCGCTGTACGAAACGTTTTTTTTTTTCGTCAACTTTCCAAATATCGAGAAACGAGAAAACGTCCAAACCCGTCAGTATCAAATCCGGACGACCTTTCCTGTTATGTTGTATATAAATATGTTTTGAATCAGTTGAGTCCATAATTGACATATATATAATCATCAAGTACTCCAGAATGATCTCCTTGCGGTCGGACCCTCTTGAATAACCCATTGAATGCAATGGCATAATAAAATCACCTCCGATAAGCACTCTGTTACAATCAGATTAATGATGACTCCACGTTCTAAGACCAGCTCCAAGATCACCTGAAGGTGCAGAATAAAGCGAACCAATAATGAAGTATCCATTCTCATCCGCAATATTTATAAACACATTGTTTTCCAAACTGAGAGTCTCCACACGTGCATAGTTCTTAAAAGGTCATACAATAGCATCAAAACAAGAAGACAAAAAAAAGGCCACCCAGGAAGGAAGAAACAAAAGAATTATTAAAAATATATCTGTTTTGACAGAGATCAAAGTGTATGTGGAAGTTAACCATATAGTGATTAAGAGCATTGGTTGCATCAGAACAATTGATCTGGACAAATTTAAGTTCAAACAAAGATTAAGAAGCACCCAAGAAATCTTTCACAACCCTTTAGCATGTTGATCAGAACGGTACGCCTCAAATTGTGTACCGTCCGGACTCTCCGCCCTATGATCAGCATCCAAATCAATGTCTGTAGCACCCATGCAATTGGACACGTTTAAGTAAGCACTTTACAATCCTTAATTGTGTAGTCTCCAGCACACTTAACACACTCTAGTGGGCTCTCACATTTAAAACAACATGGCAAAAATTGTAACATCGTATGATCGGAACAAATCGAACCAGACGGTTTCTTTCAAAATCTATACACATACGAAGTCTTTTAATAACGAATTGATTGACCTCCTTACTAACCCAAATCAATCAGTTATTTTTTACCGCCTTTGTTTTAATACGTCTGATTATATCCCAACTAGCCTCATTCACCAATTTACGCAGCGAATTCCGACCAATTTCTCACTAACTTGCGGATCGACACTTGTATTCAAAATTCTCTCGAGTATTCGTCTTGGAACAGTATCCCTAATTATGTCCTTCAAATTATCATAGTCCACCAAAACCTCCTTCAACCTCTGCGAATCTGCCCTTGTTTGTACCTTTAGAATAAGCTGGCCAAGAACCCACACATTAGATTTAGAGCGGCAAATATCTTAAATGTATTTTTAAGAGTATCCAAAGAATTCGCGCCAGAGGAAGTGACTATCACTAAAAAATTAGACTTTCTTGACATCTTTGGTGTCGAACAGCAGCATGTTGCGAAACTTCCAGCTTACCAGTCGTTCTTGATCTTGAAAATTTATCAGCAAGAGCCCCATATGCCTTATTATGCGTTATCAATGTCTTTAATTTAGTCTCACATGGCACGCAACCATGTTGCGCTTTAACAAGATAGGCAAATAGCGATAACATCCAGACATTTTTTCATCACACCCATTATTTCGGCAGTAACTTTACCACTGTTATTCCTTTGAGACTCAAGCGTTTTATATAATTAAGAATTTATCCTAGCAAAGGCAGCCGAAAATTCCAAACAGAAACCTCATCCAATACCTCCTTCATGGTTTTCTGAAGTTTAGCCTTAATTAAAGAAAAAAACGCAAACGATGTAAAAACCAACCTCCAGAAAAAGCAATATTTAAACAACAACCTTAAAAATACGAAATATCAATCGCAAAAAATATAAAATAAAATAAAATAATTACAATTTGCGTCAATGTCTAAGCATCTGGTAACAGTCAGAACATACTTTCATAATATTAAGAACACTATCTACTGGATAGGAAAAGAAACATATGATCCAACAAATGAAGAAACAAATAGAAGAACAAGGTGTCTAATAAAGTCCCTTAACCCTTAACCGGAAACGTTGCGTCTGTGAGATGGTTGCGTCTACATATCTACACTTTACTCAAAAATGAACGCGTCCCCAATCTTATCACACAATCTAATCCTTACGCTACTGGTCCTCTGCCTCCCCACCCATTTGCAACACCTCCGCATTTTTAGTTATTGAAAGAAAAATTAATTTATTTTCAACCAAGTCTGTGGGACAGCATGTTTCCGTTTATGTAATTTTATGCTATGGGGTATTAATACGGAGGAGCCGTCAAAGCGAGTACGCTGCAGTGATAAATAAAGACTGTAGAAAGTGCTTTGAGTTTGTTTGATGAAGTAGTAAGTGACATAAACGATATTGAAAGTATATCAGATGATGAATATATAAATTCTGAACACGAAAGTGACGAAACATTGTCAAAAATGCATAAAAAATGCAGATATTTAGAACATGCTGCAATATTTACCATTAAATGTTTTGTTAATTTTACTGCGTAATACGTTTATGTTTTTTTCTAATACATATCGTACCGAAATACATAAAACTATTAGCATTTATTCAATTATTATGATGAAAATTGTATATTTTGAACAATAAAGTGTAATTTCAAAATATTTTCTGTCTCCGACATTCAAAACATATTTTTATGCTGCCATATTAAAAAAATGGTGCTGTTAATGCATTTCTATTAAATGTTAAGTGTTTAAGTTTACTATTTGGTAAATTATTAAGAGTTATTTTCCTTTTAAAATTTTATAGCAATTTTGTTTTAATTTAGCAGTCTCACAGACGACACTTTTCTGTTTGTGCACGGGATTTTAATGTTTCCGGTTAAGGATTAAACAAGTAAAAGTATGAGCACCACTTATACGGATCAAAACGCAAGTTCCGCTTAATAGGATGAGAACAATATCAGCATCTTAACTCCCAGGACACGTGATATACTCAAAAAGCACAACTAAAATGTAACCTAGCCACCAACAAAATAAACAAAATCTCACTAACACCGGAAAATAACTTGTAATATGACGATTCCACAATAACGAATCTCCACCAAAGACAAATAACAAAAATACAAATAGCCCGCAGAAGAAACAGAACTTCTCAACTTTGACACGTTAAGTAAGATGGCGACGTAAACAGCAACAAAACGCGAAAACACCCATTACAGAAAACTGATAAAAACAGAAAAAAATATGAATAAACTCATGAAAAATACATTACACCATTGAAAAAAAACATAGAAACCAATGTAAGAGCTATATTTAAGTACTATCTATATTATAAAGGACAAACATTTTCTTTGCGTAACGCATACGTCATTCTGCGAATGGCAACACATTGAAATTTGAAATGAAATTTCGGTTTTGAAATTTTCACTACTGCAAAATTTTAAACTTCTAAACATCCCACATTTTAAATGTTTACACTGCCGTATTCAGAAAAAAATGCACTTTTAAATGCAATTTTTTTGAAAGCTGTATCTCAATTTATTTTTGATATATTATTTTTTTTTATAGTTTTTAATACCAATTTTCTAATCGTGGCAACTGAAGTACTTCATTTCCATTAAAAGTGGTTGAATTATCTTTATTGATTATATTCTTACTGATGCCATTTTCTCATTACAATTAAAACTCTCTTTTTAAAAAAATGAACAGAAAATGATGTTACGCTTTAAAAAAGACGCAATTTCCCAGATGATGTTGTTATATTTCACTATTTTTTCATTTCGCTGATATTGAGTTTGAGACAATAGGAAAAATATTTCAGCGACGGAAAACAACGTCATATTTAAAAGAAAACAATAATTTTATTTGATAAAACCGGATATTTCCCCTTGAATACGTCTAAAACTTATAAATTTCTGGAATTTTTGCGCGCAGGTACAGATATTATACTAAGACCTCAAATCAGGAGTGCGAATTTTAACAAGGAAAGTTGTAATAGTTGACAAACGTGACTTCAAGCTTGAAAATATATTTATTAATAACCTATTGCGCATTAAAATGTTTTTAAATGGTTAATATGAATGTGAAACGTGGAAAATGACTTGATTCGGTTTAGATTTAAAGAGGGTCCCCCCCCCCTTCTGTGATTAGGTCAAGGTCAAATCACTTTTGCTGATTTTTCATTCCGTAATACCAAGCATCAATTCATAACTTTATCAAAATTACTTATCTTGATTATATGTTACTGATTACGTATATGAATAAAGTTTAATTTTTCAATAATTTTAACAGTTGAAGTTTATGAAAAAGTATTTTGATAATCTTAGGTTAAAATATGTCTTTGGAGAGTTAAACTAACAAGTGTAAGATGGATTTTTTATTGTAATTATTGTTGTCGATGTATTATAAATTTGATGCAATAGTTCCATTGTAAACATTTTCTTTCGTGGAGATTCGACGGGTTCCACCTCGTAAGCAATAAAATAAGAAAATAATTAAATAATTAGTACTTAAAAATCCTGTAAGATAACTCACAAGGCCTAATAAATGAAAACACAAGTTAACGGAGCACTAAAGTCCGGTTAAGTAAAAAATAAAATAAATAAAATAATATTACATTAGCAAATACAGATGGGTGACAAAATAATACGAACACCTATGAAAAAAAAAGGAAAGCTTTAGTAATAGGGGGTAGGACCACCCTTTGACTTAATTAAGGATTGTATGCAACGTAGGATGGATTCAAAGATGTCATGAACAACATTTAAAGGAATATGAAGCCATTCTTCTTGAGGAGCAGTCTCTAATTCCAAAATCGTAGATGGTTGTGGAAATCGAGCTCGGAGTTTTAATTCCAAATATCCCCACAAATGCTCATTAATGTTCAAGTCAGGAGACTGAGAGGGCCAAGCAAGATGTCCTAGTTCCTCGTGATTCTCTTCAAACTATTTTTGGACGATTTCAGCAGTGTGGATAGGATCATTGTCGCCTTGATAAAGTGGGCATACTCGTGAAAATAAAATCTGGACAAAAAGATGCACCTGATCCCCCAGAATATCGGCATAGTGAGCATCTGTAACCTTACCATGCAGGGTAACAAGCAGTCCAAGGCCACGCCAAGATATCGCACCCTATATTGAAGGGAACCAACCACCTTCATGCTTCACAGTCGGCAAGGGGCAGTCTAGAGAAAATGCTTCTGCGGGCTTTCTCCATACAAAAATGCGTCCAGTTGCCTGAAATATGGTGAAAATTTATTCATCAGATCAAATTACTTGTTGTCACTGTTGAGGAGTCCAGATTTTGTGTGTTTTACATCATTGGTATCTCTGAAAAGCAAGACGTGATGTCACCAATGGCTTACGAATTGCATATCTTCCATAAATGTTCGAAGCATGAAGTTCCCTTTGAACAGTTCTTGATGAGATGGGATACTGGAGATGTCTATTTATCTCTGACGTTATCTGGGATAAAGATTGCCAGCGCTTTCGGACCGGTATGCGGGTCAACTCTCTTTTATAAATCTCAGAAATATTTTTTCCCCTCCGCTGCTGTACTTTGCAAACGACACTTTAACGCATTTCGTGTACGGTATCACAAAGCCTGTCACAGTACTCCTTGCACGCCCCAAATATCTGTCTGTTTTTGTCACGGAGCAACCAGTTCACAGCATTCCAACAGTCTTTCTTTTGTTGAACTCTGACAGGTCAGAAGCGCATGCAACACCTATGACTGATGTTGAGCGACTGACACCTTACCTTTCATAACCACTAGGTGGCAGAATTGAGTGCAAAGTGACATGCGCGTTTTGCTTCTCTGAAACGGACCATGCCTTTTTCATGGATGTTCGTATTATTTTGTCACCCATCTGTAATATAATAGAGAAAAACCATAATAGAAACACTATGCATGTATTACTAGGTCAGAAAAACTATAATTACCACTTTAAATGAAAATGAAGCAGGGGCTTCCGAAAACACGTATACACTCCAAGATGTTTTACAGGTTGATTAAAAAATATATATATATACATATTTAATTTTAAAAATTCATGTTTTATTTTTTTCCAAATATAATTTATTGTCAATATTGATCTTGATAGTGTCACCGATGCTGCTCATACAACATGACCAGATTGCAATTTACATTCTTTAAATATACATTTTTCAGTTTCACCATTTTATAACATTAGTTTAAAGATAAAAAATTAATTTCTTACATGATTCTAATTTTATTCATTGCATTTAACGAATATAAATACATGTTTCTTATTCATTATAAAAATATAGCTGTTAGAGGATATTAAATAATAAAAAGATTCATTATTAAAAATACAGAATATCCTTGAATGAACTAATAAATATAGATGAAAAATCTCTCTATCTCTCTATTCTAAAAAAAAGTAACTACCGCTGTTACCGCCGCCGCCAGTTTTGAATTTTTTGTGACTGGAGATCTTTCTTCGTTAATATTAAGAAAAATAATGCATACAAAAATATAAATATCGGTGGTTTTATACAGAAATGCTTGATAAACACGCTGAAGGAGACAGTTTTCAAATCGAAGAATTATTTTAAGAGATATTTAATGCTAAAGTTGGACAAAATCGTTCCACTAAAAAAGTTTTATAGCAGCAAAAACTATACATGGCAGTGTAATCATTTTTAGATCATTTTATGCGTTAGAATTTGCCGGAGTGCAGATTGCATTAATTTTTTTTTTATTTTGACTCATTTTTTGAGGTTTTATTTCTATTTTAAATTCAAATTTTCAGCATTTCTAGAGATATTTTTTACAGATTTCAGAAAGTGATATTAATTTAAACTGTTGCCAACTGTATAAACAGAGGAAGCAATAATGTTTGCTTCAAAAAAATATATTTATACGTGTAAATAAATTAAAAATTTATTTGCACGTGACTATTATAAACAAACAAAAAATAAAACATTTGGAATTAGAATTAAATAATTATGTGCAAAAAGCAGGAACTTATTAAAAATTACGTCATAAAAACTATAATTACACGTGAATTTTAAGTGAGAAAGGAATTTGTAAAATAATAAACTTATTAACATGCGTTAGAAGTATTAAATAGGAGAAATTACGTCATATTTACGTCACATTACAGTTATTACATAAAATAAACGCAAAATAATATTGCAAAACGGTTTAAATTTAAATATTGCGCTAGACATTTATTTGATATTTTGAGAGGATACTTTTCAACTGGTATTTTCAAGTGAATATTTAACAGAGAAAGAATAGCTTGGTAAAAATTACGTCAGATTAAAAACGATTAATTTAAAATGTGTCATTTAAAAGAACTTTCTTTTCGCTTTGTTAAAAAATACCAGGATACAAAGACTCTGTTTACTTAATTCCTTTTATATTAGCTTATTTTGAAATGTTGTTACATGTGTCTAGGTCATCAAGTTATTTATATTTCGACGTTTTATTTGTATTTTTATTAATGTTGTACTAATTTATTTCTTCTTTCGTTATTTAAAATAAAAAATTATGTCAGTTTGTATAATTTGGCGAGTAGTTTGGCGTTTTATATAATTTGGCGAAATGGGTCGACGGGATAATCAAGTAGTACCGCAGCGGATTTGGCGTTAAAATTCCCCAATCAAAGAGAAATGAATAGGAATCCGTTTATAGGGAGTTCGCCACTGTTTTTTAAATTATAATTCAATCTTTCGAAATCTTTTTAATGCCGATCAAATTAGCGTGCGTTTAGAGTCTGCGGTGTCTGGACGGGGGTTGGTGAGCGTAGCTTGTAGAGGGCCGAGCCCCCTAGTTCTAAAAAAAAAAGTAACTACCGCTGTCACTGCCGCCGCCACCGCCGGTTTTGATTTTTTTGTGACCGCAAGTCTTTCTTCGTTAATATTAAGAAAAATAACGCATACAAAAATATGAAAATCGGTAGTATTATACAAAAATGTTTGATAAACACGCTGATGCAGACTGTTTTCAAATCGAAGAATTATTTTAAGAGATATTCAATGCTAAAGTTGGACAAAATCGTTCCACTAAAAAAGTTTTATAGGAGCAAAAACTATACATCGAAATTTAATAATTTTTAGATCATTTTATACGTTCTAATTTCCCGGTGTGCAGAATTCATTTATTTTAATAATTTGACTCATTTTTCGAGGTTTCATTTCTATTTTAAATTCAAATTTTCAGCATTTCGAGAGATAATTTTTACTTATTTTAGAAAATTGTACTAATTTAACCTGTTGCCAGCTGTATAAACAACGGAAACAATAATGTCCGCTTCAAATTAAAAAAAATTATTTACACGTGAGTATTATACACAGGAAAAAAACTTTCAAATTAGAATTAAATAATTATGTATAAAAAGCAGGAACTTATTGAAAAATACTTCATAAAAACTATATTTACACGTGATTTTAAGAGAGAAAGGAAATTGTAAAATAATAACTTCATTAACATGCGTTAGATGTCTGAATTATACCCTGTTCACACTGCGTTATCGGAACTCTCTTAAACCTCCGAACTCTCTGAGGGAGTTCCACAAACTCTCTGAGAGAGTTTCAACTTTCTTCAGGCTAGAGACAGTCACGACCATTCACTCTCGCTGGCTGTAAAGCTTCGCATTAACTGATTGGGTGTTGCGGGCGGTTTTATCTTAAGCGCATGCGCAAACAACACAGTGACGTTCACTGAGTTATCTTAAGTGAGTTTTTCCATGTGAACAGGTTTCCAATTCCGGGAGGGTACCACCTCAAAATTAAGAGAGTTCGGCGGCCTAAAGATATCTTAAGTATCGTAGTGTGAACATAGTATTAGGAGAAATTACGTCATATTTATGTCACATTACAGTTATTACATAAAATGAACACAAAATAATATTGCAAAACAGTTTAAATTTAGAAATTGCGCTAGACATTTATTTGATATTTTGAGAGGATCTTTTCAACTATTTTTGTTAGGAAAGCGCAAATAACATTTCATCTCTAACAAAAGTCTTTTCGCGTGAATATTTAAAAGAGAAAGAATAGCTTGGGCAAAATTACGTCAGATTAAAAACGATTAATTTAAAATGTCTCATTTTAAAGAACTTTCTTTTCGCTTTGTTAAAAAATACCAGGAGACAAGACTCTATTAACTTAATTCCTTTTATCTTAGCTTATTTTGAAATGTTGTTACACGTGTCTACGTCATCAAGTTATTTTTATTTCGACGTTTTGTTTGTATTTTTATTAATGTTGTATTAATTTATTTGTTCTTTCGTTATTTAAAATAAAAATTATGTCAATTTGTATAATTTGGCGCGTGGTTTGGCGATTTATATAGTTTGGCGAAATTGGTCGACTGGATAATAAAGTAGTACCGCAGCGGATTTGGCGTTAAATTTCCCCAATCAAAGGGAAGTGAATAGAAATCCGTTTATAGGGAGATCGCCACTGTTTTTTTCAATTCCTACTATTAGCTCACACTCTCCCTATATTTATTTATTTATTTATCTTCTTCAAATTCTCAATCGTTAATAAAATACTCATTATTCATCGTATCAAGTTGAAATATTTTTTTTTAAACTTGTACTGGATGACAATTGATGTTAATACAGTTTTTTCAAATATTAATTAATTAAATTTTAATTAATTAATTTTAGTTTTGCATGGGAAACAAAATGGCGGCCATTGGTTGTTGAAGATCAATGAAAGTATTTTCAATAAGGGGTTACCATAGGGAGGACCCTGTTCTGTCGCCAAATACCACCAAGTTTGTCGCCAACTTGGTGACATATCGCCAAATTTGGCGGCCAAAATGAGTCGCCAAATGTGACGCCAACCTGGCGATATCTCTAATATTTTGCCAAATTCCCATAGAGTTCCTTTGTAAACCTAACTGCTTATAGAAAATCAACAAATTGAGATATTTTGATGCAACAAAAAATAATATTAGCTTAAGGGATTATATTTCTTTGATGACCTAAGTAGGAATTGACTTTAAAAACAAAATTTTTATATTACTTGTTTAAATTATAATTCAATCTTTCGAAATCATTTTAAAGCCGATCAAATTAGCGTGCATGTAATGTCTGCGGTGTCTGGACGGGGGTTGGCGAGCGTAGCTCGTATGGGGCCGAGCCCCCTAGTGATAATAAAAAATAACAAAATCTTAACTCGGCATCACCGATTTAGAAGAATGGTACTCTGACTACTGCGTACAATTTTTTATTGGTTCATTAAAAAAAGTGGTAAAAGCAAATGCATCCATTCCTAGATGTTGGATGCCTCAATTTTCCTGCATGAACATCGCCACGTACAAAAAGTGTGCATATATATAGCTTTATAGCTTCTTTTGCACAGATAACGCTGATTAAATTGGATTCCTGACTTCAAACTTACTGTTCTATGAAAATACTGTGGTACGAGTAACGCAGTGAACGCCAGAAGCTCGTACGCTGCATGCTATAGCTAAATGTACTCCGTTTGACTAATGGACGAGAAACTGATTGGTGATTTGATTGATGATTGATTGATGAAAATCTTGATTTTATCTAATTATTCACGATATCTTAAAATATTTCGAATAGCTTAATCATGACTATTTTTGTTTCGTTGCATTTGTATATGAGGACATCTGAAGCCAAAGGATACAAATGACAAAATTAAAATTTGGAGTAAATTGAGTACAAAGTTAAACATTAATAGTAATTGACTGTATTGAAATATCAGACTGTTGTTTATTCTATAGCGGTCATATTTCAATAACTCTGAAAGAAAAGTTATGTACATTAAAGTACATAAAGTACTTAATGTACATCAAAATTATGTACTAATATTTAAAAAAAAATTAGTAAAGAATAAAGAGCTTGAGAAGTTTAAATAGCTTAAGTAGTTGACCTCTAAAACGTAGCATACATTTAGAAAATCACTTATATTTCTCTACTTCCAAACAAATATCCTTCTTTCCAGATGTTCTGTGCACTTAGCTTATTTTTTTTTTTAATTTTGCCACTTATATCCCTTGGCTTTTAGGGTCCTCATATATTTTCATAATAAGATTAATTATATACCAGGTAAGTAAACAATTTTGAATGCTTATAATAATTATGAAGTGTAATACGCCTTTCGAAATGTGATGAAAATTTTCTTTTAAATAGGACCATTTCGCCATAGGTTTTCACCATTTCCTCCTACTGATGCGAAAGAGAATAACCTATCATCTGCAGTACCTAAAATAACTTTTCTTACATTTCATAATTCTTCTTTTAAATGTTCTTCTAATCCATAATGTTAAAGATTTATTATTAATGCTTTAGATTTTTTATATATAAGAGTTTTATGATTTTTTTTCTATTTTTTTATAATTGATTGAAAAATGTTATATGCTGCATTCTTTCGGTGAACTGCTTAAAGAGAATACAAATTCAACACTTCTGCATATGATTTTAACTTTTAAATGAACTATTCAGGTATCATATATATATATATATATATATATATATATAACCATTAAATGAACATTACCGACCACCAACAAAAACTGTGAAATTATGAATAAAATGACATTTACAAATACAGTTCCCACCAACACACTTAACATAGATTTCAAAAACATAGTATCATGCAATAACAACAAGAAAATACATATAACATATATAATGAGATTGGTGAAATTCATTTATTGAATCTTTGCGATGATAACAGTGCAAAATTTAATAGAATTTGCTATGAAGAGCTATCAGATAACTACAGAGTAGAAATCAAATTGGTAATACATAAAGATTATGCGCAATTGTACCAGGGATCTAAGCCTATAGTACTTAAAAGATTGCTAAAACATTTAGCTACCATGGTTATATATTTAAAAATATCTAGGATACTATTATTAATAAGGAACTAGTTCAAAATGAATTGTTGACATTCAAAATGAAAAGATTTCATAATATAAAAACATCATAAATAACTTATATATATATATCGCTGTAAGCCGCATCTGATTGAGAATATCAACAATCCTACAATCCAACACAAATGTATTTAATGTAATTGCAATGCGGACAGATAAATCTGACATCTATTCTATAAATTGTTGAAATATGAATTGAAATTTAATTTTGAAAAGAAATAGTCGTTTGGTTAAAATTACTAATTTACTTTATGGTATTTTGAGAGAAAAAATTAAAAAAATGTTTTTAGACAAAAATTCGCGAAAGAATTTTTAAAAAGAATAAACAAACAAATGTAACCTTTACTTTGGATAAGTTTATATCAAGAAAAATGGATCTTGTGGTGTTTTGAAAAGAAGTATTTTTTTTTTCTTTTTATCTACAGAAGAATAAAAATAGCAACTATTGCAAAAAGAAATTGAAAAGTACATCTTGTATCTGTCACATAATTCGACTAGTTTTGGGACTAGAATGAAATCTTTTGATATTGTATACAATGCATGCGTAATTTAAAATTTATAAGACATAATAGTTTTTGATATATTACATTATTATTCGATTCATATATACGTTTCTTTCATGAAATATTTATTTAGAAGAGAAACGTTTAAACAATATGTATTTTGTACGTTGGTTTAACACATTTTTTCAAAAAACTAACTTAGGTATTTTTCGTCAAGCACTAATTAAATCAGATACAGCCTCCAGTATTACATTAATTACATTGAATAACTTTTGAAATTACATTGATACATATTTATATAATATTCTGTAATATGCTTACTATAACATTCTCAAAATGTAAGCTATTTGTTATGTTTTATATAATTCAAATCTCTCATAAAACTTTATATATGTAAAGTACGTTTAAGCTAATACAGTTTAGGCTAAATTTCCTAAATGATTTACACATGTATCATATATATATATACAAGAGCAAACTGTTTAAATTTATAACCAAATTTGGACAAAAATTGCCAGTTGTATGTAGATATCTGAGGAAAAAATTATTTAAAATATATTACTTGCCTGCAGAAATCGAGTGTTTACAAAATTGATCCCAGACAAATTCTCCAAATTCAGATTTGATGCAATGCAAAACATAATGTAAGTATTTTCTCATGATATCACATGGTTCCCGTTCTTTACATAATGTTCCACTGTGCAGAGATAAGTATAAATAAACAACACAATATACAACACAGCAATTTTCATTAAAGCTGTCAAATGTTTGCCCCGCATCTTAAATTTTAGAAAAAGAAATTTTAGGATTTGTTATAATAATACAAAAATAGTTTTATCACTTTAGCTTCCATACCGTTAAGAAAGTATCATTAAAATTATGTAGAAGAACATAAAATTATGCGTCAATCACATCATGATACATTTTTCAACGCATTCGGATTACTGTAATATAACGTCATAGCTTGATAACGCGAAAAATGAAGTCTAAGCAATAATTTTAAAAACATACAACACTTTTTTTGAAAACACAATTTTAACCAAGTCAAGAAAATAGATAAAAATTCTATACATCCTTGTGTATGAACTATACATTTAACATATAATTCACAATATTCTAAAATTTAGAACAGTTAGTGAGCGCTTAGCACGGTTGAAAGTTTCTCGTCAGCAATTTCCATCAATAAGCGGAAATGTACTTCAGAGGTTTTGTACAGTCCTGTATATGATTTATAGAATTTATACATACTAAATAGTATGCAATTTTCATAATTTAAAAAGTGTTCCACAACTGTAAACGCACTTCCATCAATCATTCTTCATACAGAGAAAAATATAACTGATTTATTTTGAGTGCCCCTATATATGAAAGATGAATGGCACATCATATTCCATAGTAAGCATCCTATAAAGCACGTCGGAGATATAAATATCAATTAAAATACTTCTGAAATAGTGTAAAATGAACAAAATACACCATACACAGTTTTTCTCCATAGACCGTAATGTAATATAATTCTTTTTAGTGTCCCTGTAAATGATCGATAAATGCTATCCATGCCATATTCTATAGCAATCATCTTGTAGTGCACTTCATAAATATGTATATAAATTTCAAAGTGTTTGAAATTATGAAACATCATGAAAAACCACGAAAGATTTTTCCCCATAAGCCGTAATGTAATGAAATACTTTTGAATGTCCCTGTAACGAAATTATGACTGCTACACACTACATTTTGCAATACCTAACATTCAATAGTGAATATCAATAACAATTTCAATTTTATGGGGATGCGTCTATATTGACGCCAAAAATAATTTTGGCCAGCTAGAATCGGTTAATCACCCACCGTGCATCGGGACCATCTCAGTTCCATTTCATTTCATCGGAGAAAATAACCTGAAGCCATTTACCGACCCAAGTCAACACTTGTCTTGCAAACTGTAAACACTGATTTTTGTGGTTAGTCAGTAAAAGGGGTTTACGTACTTTTGCTGTCTATTGGAAAATCCCAGATCTATTAATGAAATTGCAGATTGTTTTCTTGAAAACTTTGAACCCAGACGTTTTTAAAATTTGTTTACTGTAGTATTTTCCAGTTGAAGCTAACTTTAAAACATTCCTTCCATCTCTGACTGGCAAGGATTTCAGTCTGCCTCCAGCGTTTTTGTCCCATACTTGTCTTTTAACCCTAAAAAAATTGTTAATGACTGTTTTAGATTTCCTTATACTTTATTTAATAGATCTACAGCTCATTCCTGACAATGCAAAAGATCTAAAAGTACATTTGTCATATTCAGTCAGTTTACACGATTTTGGCATAACCACAAAATCAACAAATCTCTTATTCGAAAACGTCAGGGTAGCTCCATGAGTGTTTAGCTCACAGGCTATCAAAGCCTGATAACTAATGTGCTTGTAGGTTCTGTATGTACGTAAGTATGTACATATATATGTATGTACGTACATCATGCGAAAACTCTTGATAGAAAAATCCGATTTGCTTAAAAAATGTTTCTAGGTTCATTTACATAAGGCGCTTCCCTGATTAGTTTTGGGTTTTTTTGGTTAAGCATAAATGGGGGAACAGGGGGCTAACCCCCATTAACTGAGATAAATGAGTTTTTCATGCAGAATTATCAGATGTCCTTAAATTTCTGTATACCGGCTAATTCTGATAAGGCGCTTCAACAATTAGATCTTGAGGTTTATTGTATAAGTATAAAGGGAGATAGGGGGGGGGGGGGGTAATACCCCCTTAATTTAGATAAATGGGTTTTCTTATACAATTTGCTTGACATTTGGTATACCGCTTTATTATGATAAGGCGCATCTTTGATTTGATTTGGAAGTTCATTGTTTAAATGTAAAGGGTTTATCCGGAGGGTTGTACCCTCCTAATTTATATATATATATATAGGTTTTTTCTCCGATTTGCTTCAAATTTGGTATACCGGTTTGTTCTGATAAAGCGCTTCCCTCATGAGATTTGGAGGCTCATAGTTTAAGTAAAAAGATGTGAAACAGAGGGGGGGGGCTAATCCCCACCCCTTAATTTATTTTTCGAAAGGCATTATTCTTTGAAGTAAGACTATAATATACAATTTGTGTGAATAGGCAGTGAGCTCAATGCCATCAGTTTAACTGGGCACTTTTCTATTTCATTGCAGTGTAAGTCACATAGCTCATAACTACTCTGTTTGTTGGCCATCGTTATTTACTAAAAACGTTCTTGACCTTTATCAGTTAATGACATATCGAAGCTAAAATAAGTCACATTTTCCAGTTCTAATATACTGGTATCCGAAAATCGTCGCATGTGACTTACACTACAAATACTCATGGAAATATCCGTCAGAAAAATCACTATACAGAAGAGTTTTTAGTGTTAATAAATAATGGTGTCTTTAAAGTTTTTACGCAGTCAAAAATACCTTTTGTTTGCATAATTATTATTTTTCGCATTAAAAATTTCACAGATACATTTTGTTGAATTTTATCTTTGTATTTCCACATTATGATCAACATTAAATTCACATTTCATTTATCGCATTTTAAATATATATATATATTTTTACAATTTTTTGCTGTCCTAAGTTTTTACACGTACAGTATATATATATATATATATATGTATATATATATATATATATATATATATGTATATATATATATATATATATATATATGTATATATATATATATATATATATATATATGTATATATATATATATATATATATATATGTGGGGGGGGGTGCGTGTGTGTATATATAACGCTGTGTGCGACGACTAATTGAGAATATCAACATTCCTACACAAATATATTTATATTATAGTAATGCAACTACCATGTAGACAGATAAATCTGAAGTATATTTTATAAATTTTTCTTCATATGATTTGAAAGTTAATTTTGAAAAGAAATAATAGTTTGATTCATCCCTATTTCTAATTTACTTTTGGATATTTTGAAAAGTTTAAATAAAAATGTTTCAGTTAATGTTTTTAAATGTCAAGAATGAAAACTCTATCTCGACAGAAAATTCACGAAGGGTGTTTTTATAATAAATAAAACATAGAAATGTAACCTTTACTCTGGATAAGTTTATATCAAGGAAAATGGATGTTGTTGTGTTTTAAAGATAAGTATGTTTCTTTTTAGCTAGAGAAGTATTAAAATAGCAACTATTACAATAAGAAATTGAAAAGTCCATTTGTTTCTGTCACATAATTCTACTACTTTCAAAGTAAAATGAAAGTTTTCGATATTGTATATAATGCATATGTAATTTAAAATTTGTAAAACATAATAATTTTCGATATATGTGTATGTTTCTTTCATGAAATAAGTATTTAAAAGAAAAATATTTGAAAAATATGTATTTTGTATCATTAAATGTTTACATAGCTTATCACATTTCTTCAAGAAACTAACTTATTGTTTTCCATAGTTTAATTGAAACAGATAATTCCTCCAGTATTATATTAAGTAAATTGAATAACTTTCGAAATTATATTAATACGCATTTTTATGTTGTGGACAAAACCCGAAATCGAACTGTTTGTGAATTGGCCAACTACGCTGTCAATTGATTGGCCAAATCGGGTATTGGACGGCCTGTTAGCAAACTGGCGAGAGACAATCGGTCAACTCGCGAAATGGGCGTTGCTAATCAGTCATTTCTAGAAATAGGTATAGGCATTTATGAAAAGTTGTTCATTTGCAGTTGAGAACACCAATGTTTTTAAATCTTTTAACTATTTTTTTTTTTTTTTTTTTTTTTTAATATTTGAATGAAATTTCTTCGAAAGATGATTGTCGGGTTATTTTCTTTCTTCCAATTAAAATAAAATAATGGAAATCATTATAATGGATACGTTTAAGCGGATAAAGTCGAAAAGAAAAAAACTGATGACGGAATTTTGAAAGTTCATATGTTTCAATCTGTCATTTCTACTTCTCTGTTCATCTCTTCTCTGTAAATTTTTATGTTTTAACCTTTTCGAACACAGTTCATTAGAATTTATGAATTCAGTTTGTCTATCTGTTTGCGTTTTTCTTTCGAACTCGAGTAAACAGATAAGGATTGCTTGTAATCTCTGTGTTATTGAGATTTATCATCAAATTTCGGTATTAGAAATAAAATGTGTATCCTTTATCTTTAATTTACAGGAACAATGAGAAATATTCTGTTACAATACTTCAATGGAAACGTTTTTTTTTTCCCATTCAAAATTTCATGTTGTTACATCGTTTCAATTAAAAGTGTTATCTGTAGAGTATGGAATAAATTGCAATTATGATTCTTTTACAGAGACATTCAAAACAATCCCGTTAAATTACAGTCACTGAGGGACAATCGTTTTTAGTGCACTTTACTCATATTGTACTGTTTCAAGCATAATGAAATTCATATTTCTCACTGATATGGATAACAATATGTTTTTAATGAGCATCGAGCATGTAGTTCGTTTCAAGGGACTCTCAAAAGCAGGGATGGCATTGCATTATGCTACATGTTAGAAAAATATTTGCAGTGTATTTTAATGAGTTTAGACTATTTCTAACATAATGAAACTTTTACACATTATTGATTTGATCTACAACATGTTTTCCATGGATTACTGAGTACTTGGACTTTATTGCTTATTTATAGGGATGTTAAAATATATCGTTTATACGAATGGCTATGATCCGTTATTGCTCGATGTACGTTTTTAGCTGTGATATGCATTTTAAAATTTAACTTATTTGAAGTATATTACTATATTTGCAGATCATATACTGGAGTAGACATGAGAGGTTGAATATATAACACTTTATGGATAGACATTGCTAAAATGAATTTTACTGCGTTTTTCTTTCTTACTTACTTTTAAAAATCAACATCTCGATAGTGTTGAAGGTGTGTTATAATCCATTCAGTTACCATTTGTTCTGGTTTTAATGTTAAATTTTAATTTGTCGATGGGCTAGACTTATTATCTAAAGAAAATCTGAATCAATTTTATTTTTAATTTAAACATTTTCAAAGAAACTTCGAAATGGTATTAATCAGGTTACTTATATTTCTTTAATGAAAAGAAAATAATCGGATTGTTATAACTTTATTGATGCCATTTTCTTATACTATAAAAAATAACATAACATTTTTATTTGCAAAAATGGTGTTTTACACCATCAAGGGTTCGATGGGTTAAAAATTCAACTGACGTCATCTATCAAAAGAAAACTTGATACTGTATCGTTTCCATTTCATATAAAATGAGTTTAAGTAACAAAAGCGTCTGGTTTTTTACGATACTGGTACAGAAATTAGTAAATAAAAGACAAGTTGATCATATTCATGATGCATTATCTTGTACGCAAAGTTCTTGCTAGTAAAAATGAGATGCGTTGATTAACTATGAGCTAAGCATCTCTTTTTGATAAAAGACTCTCTTGAAGCATTTGCTGTATTAACGATATGTTGAAAATAACGTTACCGTCATTTTTAATAACAATATAACAATACATTTAATATATCAATAATTACTGTTATGCTAACATTATGTAAACTGTTAAATATCTGGCTCACTTTTACCGATTCTTACAGGAGACTTCAGTAAATAATAATAACAATAATATTGAAAACAGTACATTCTAAGATAACGTATTTTAATAACTACTTTAAGA
Organism: Maratus speciosus; assembly: GCA_963932465.1. Classification (NCBI taxonomy): domain Eukaryota; kingdom Metazoa; phylum Arthropoda; class Arachnida; order Araneae; family Salticidae; genus Maratus; species Maratus speciosus. The sequence goes on from OZ010800.1 coordinate 113,778,022, forward strand.
TACCCATAAAAATTAATTTTGATAATAATTAATTTAATTTAAATAATTATTTCATGTATAGACATGGAATAATTAATATGACTAACACACCAACGCTGCTCGGAACATTTAAAAAATAGAAGGAAAAACTCCAAAAAATCTAAAAAAAGTCATGCAAATTTAAAAATCGCCTCACGAATTCTGAATAAAATTAATTAAAAATATAAACAAGAAAGAAAAATCATGTGTAGGGCATAGATTATGAAACACTTTCCAACACTCGCTGTAACTTCGTTATTTAGGGAATAAGATAAATAAGATAACTATGTAAATATTTAAATAAAATGATTTCAGCAGTTACCGTCCATAAGCAAATATGTATTCCAATCCTTTTGAACAGCTCTGTATTTTATCAGTATGTTGATATATATACCAAACAAAGGGGAAATTTAATTTAGCAAGAAAATGCATAACAGGTAAAAATTTCTCTTTCAGAATTTATATTAATAGATGGAACATACATGAATACTTCTGTACAGCTCTGTAGTTTACCTAGTACCTTTATTACACGCCACTATTTAGCTAAAATTTAAATAAAACTGAAACACTCATAAAACTATTAAAATAACATTTCCAGAAATTATCCTCCATAGACTGCATATATCCAATTCTTTGAGTGACCCTGCATATCCTTTTATGTATATCATTTAAACATGTCTTAATAAACTAAATGCAGCTCAATGCAAAAATGCCTAACTCCTTTAAAAACTAACTTAAACAATTTGCGCTCATTCCCATTTACCCTTACGAATTCTTTTATGTAGCCCTGTCAATAAATTATAGCATTTATACACACCATATAGTATGCATAAATATAGTAAAACATAAAAGAGCATATCATAATTGAAAATGCATTTCGAGAACTTCTCCACTAATGTACAGTAAACTCTTTTGCAATATTATTTTTTGTTCATTTTACGTAATAAGTGTAATGTGACGCAAATGTGACGCAAATTCTCCAATTTAAGACTTCTAACGCATGTTAATGAATTCATTATTTTACAATATTCATTATTTTTTAAATTCACATGTAATTATAGTTTTTATGACGTAATTTTCAATCAGTTCCTACTTTTTATATTTTTTGTTTATAATAGTCACGTGTAAAATAAATTTTTAATTTGAAGCACACATTATTGCTTGGGCTGTTTATACAGTTGGCAACAGTTTAAATTAATACAATTTTCTAAAATATCTAAAAAATATCTCTCGAAATGCTGAAAATTTGAATTTAAAATAGAAATAAAACCTCAAAAAATGAATCAAATTAAAAAACTAAATGCAATCTGCACACCGGGAAATTCTGACGCATAAAATGATCAAAAAATGATTAAATTCCTATGTACGGTTTTTGCTCCTATAAAACTTTTTTAATGGAACGATTTTTTCCAACTTTGCTATTAAATATCTCTTGAAATAATTCTTCGATTTGAAAACTGTCTGCCCCAGCGTGTTTATCAAACATTTATCTATAATACTACCGATTTTCATATTTTTGTATGCAACAGTTTTTTTTTTAAATATTAACGAAGAAAGGCAATGCTTAAGCATTGAATTGGTTGCCCTCTTCCCGGAATATCTACGCAGATTTTCATTGGTCCATTTCCAAATCAAAACTTTTTTTATATATATAGAAGGATTATTTTTTTTTTTTCAAACATCAAAAATTTTATAAATTCCACGCTGTTCCGCAGCGACATATAATGGAAACAATAGCCTGAACCGTTATCTAATGTATCAAGAAAAATTAGCAGCCGAAAACTGCCATACTACATTTCGTTTTTGCAACCACAAATAAAAATGTCATTTTTTTAGTCGCTTCAAAAGCTTTGACGTTTGTTACTTTTCACAGTAATTTAGCAGGGAAACATTTTTGAAATTTTTAGATTATTCAGTTTTATGATAGATTATTATGTATTATATTACAAATAAGTATTACAATCATAGCATAAAGAAATTTGATAAGCAAAATTCGCAAAAAAAAAAAAAGCTATCGTCCATAAAATAGAAATACATTTTCTTAGCTTAAAGTTAATAATTTTGTGTATTATTAGAAGAATTGCCTTCTCAATTCCAATCTTTGCTAGATCATACTGCAGCACGCATTTTATTAATGCAAACGGAACTTATTAAGAATCTGACTTCCGGAAACTTTAGCAATCTGGTTTTTTTTTTCAAGTGGGGATGTGATAATATATCTAGTCAAAGTAATTTTAAACTAAAATTTAGCGTTGATGATGGTAGAAATTAGGTTCAAACAGCTTTTTCACATCTCTAGTGCCACAGAACTTAAGTGTTGCTAATAATTCAGAAATCGTTATCTGGAAAAATTCGAGATCTTCATTTACTCGATTTTTTAGGCTCATCAGAATCCATATTTTACACGAGAATGCGGAAGCTACTGTCAGTGAAACGGATTATATTAGAGATCATGAGAGTAAACTTAATCCTTTTAAAACAATCATTGATAGAAAATATGTAGGCGTTAATTACAAACAAGCTTTAACGATTATTTATTGTAAAATTTTTATCGCCATTACTAGTAATTTGTCAACTCAACGTTGATACCTATATCAAGAAACTTCAAACCAGTTTAATAATATTGATAACATTCTAAAAGTACACTGTAAAAAAAAATCTGTGAAGTTACTAAAGTTTTTCTAGGAAACTTGGATTCCTTGAACTTTTCATGTAACGGCAACAACAAAATTTCATGTAACAGACACACTTTTGCGCCGAAAATCAAAAAATCTGTAAGGTTACTAAGAATTTTTTTGGAAACTGGGATTCAGAGAACTTTTCATGTAACTCCAGCCAGGGTTACAAATAAAAGTTTAGTAAGATTACTGAAATTTTAGCAGATTCATTTGTAAAGTTACATATTTTAGTACCTTTACAAAAACTAGTTTTGTAGATTTGCAGCTTTTTTCGTACAGTTACAGGGGAAAGTTTAGTAAGCATGTAACTTTACATCTGTAGAACTACAGATTTTTTTTTACAGTGTAAAGGAAAATCATTTACAATTCGGGATGTCCACGTCACATGCCTGTATAAGATCTTTTTAGTGTAGCTTGCATTTGGCATACAAACGGGATATAAAGGAATGGCAAGTGTGCACTCCTAACGAGAAGAAAAGGTTAAAATTGCAAAACAAAATTTACAAAAAAAGATTTAGTTTACAATTAGGACTTCTCGTCGATAAATCAAAGCTCGGATTTGGAAGCACAAATGATTACAATACAGCTCGTCGATTCTTTGAAAACACAACTATTTCTGTTTCCATAAGGAGCATGGACGAAGATTTGATCAAAAGATTCCACGTCATATTACAAGTAATTTCTTAGCATTCATTTGACCAATTTAGTGGATTATTGCTCACAAACAGCTTGTAAATTCGTCATTGTATTACTAGTTATATATTCCAACTTCCGTGCACAAACTACTTATTCATGGCACATAAATAATAGCTTCCTCATTAATGCCCGTTCAACAAATGTCGGGAGACGCTCAAGAATCGTGCAACAAATTGATCAAAAGGTTTCGAGAATATTTCTTCCTAAAATGCAGTAGGACGTAAACAATGTAAGATTTTTTTGCGGCTTTTAGTGCTATTAGATCCCTTCATTTCAAGCTTACGTAAATTACCATAGAAGAAGCTAATATGCTTGCCCTTAGAGGCACAGAAACTTCTGTAAAATATTTCGAAGCACCCCTTCTGAAGAATCTACTTAGTTATACTACAGATGATTCAGAAGATGAATTTTAGAATATCCTTTTCTTTTATTTTAATAATATATAAAAATTAAACCTTGTAATATTTTATTGTTCATTAATGTACTTAATTCTGTTTCATAAATAAATATTCTTCGTTTAATTTCTATTAAAAACATCAAAGTTTCTTTAAAACACCTTGTAACATCTAGCCTGGAAACGTTTTAATTTCGAAACTCGAAATATTTTATTTAAATCTAATTGTTTTAATTTTTAATTCACCATTTTTTTATATTTAATTTTTGAATCGTACATAGCATCTTCAAAAGTACCTGTATACGGAATTTCATAGAAATGGAATATCTTTCAAAGCATTTTAATTTTAACTGCGCCATTTTGAATCCGCCATTTTGTATTTTGCAATTTTGATTTTAGAATCGAGATCAGCATCTTGAAAAACACCTGTGTACGAAGTTTCGTGGCATTTAAATCACTTTTCCATATTTTGGGCAGCTTTCCGTGATTTTGCCCCACTATATGTCGGCCAGACAAGCCGAGGTCATAAACATTTTTCAACCCAGTTGCTAAATGTTAAAAAGGCTATATTAATCTTGAAGATTGAATATTTACTTATTTTTTTGCAATTAGTGAAAAATATCATTATATTTCATTTTCACTTGGTATCATATTCATTAGCTATGTCAGTTTGTTTCTGTTTCTGGAAAAATATGATGATTTTTTAATGATTTTTTCATTATTATCTTGATTATGTACAAGCTGATTACCATTGGAAAGAGGACAAAATTTACTATATCGAGATAGAACATTAAAAGCGTTTTATTTTCTTTTAATATAGAAAAATAGACTCGAAACGTTAAAAAGGTATAAAAATCGAATAAAACATATAATAATAATAAAAAAAGTAAAGTTCGATCTTTGACGTGCAAAACTACATATTTAGAGGTACCTTCCTACCACAATTTGTAGCTATACATACAGTGGTCTTATCAGTGCATCGCCTACTAACACACACATATACAAACTTATTTCTTTATTGTCATAGGTTATGAAATTTAAATGAGTAACTGTTTTAGAATAAATAGTGCGGTGCTAATTATCTACCTCTATGCAAATCCATATGTCTGAAGTTCTGAGATATGCAAGAACTAATAATAATTTTTCCGCAATATCAAACTACAAGTTTTTAAAATATTTGGATTATGGGGCTCCGCCATCTACAAACTACGCTCAGCAACGCCCAAATTATTTGACAATGACAGGAACAGGATTATATGAGAATTAAAAATTCAATTTATTTTCTAAGTGATAATGATAAAAGAAAATATTTACAATAATAAAATAATTAAATATGGAAATTTCAGACACAATATCTATTTTATAAAAATACAACATGATTACAATAGAATACAGAATGAAATGTAAAATTCTATCGCATGTTAAAACTACCACAGATTCTGAACAAAACTTGAAAATAAATGAGCAGTATTTGAGGGCCTTTTAAAATCACTGGACCCGTGTCCCGAATGCCCTTCGTATATTGGCCAAAGATTTCGGGCCACTTCGCAAATTGACCAGCCAAAACTCGAAATAAGCTGTTCATTTCATGTATTTCGGATTTTGGCAGGAAATCTTGGTCAATTCGCGAATTAGCCAGACTTCAGATTTTGGCCGTAACGTATATAATATTATTTAATATACTTACTATAATGTTCTCAAAATGTAAACAGTGTGTTATGTTTCATATATTCAAATCTCTCATAAAACTGTATAATTGCAAAAGTACATTTAAGCTAATTGTGTTTAGTCTGAATTTCATTATCTGTTGGAGAATGCTTAGTGCAAAAAACAAAATGTCAGGCAGAAGAAAGTTGTAACGTACGCTTCCGGGAAATTCACACGAAAAGAAGTTATGCGACAAAACTTAAAAACAACAACAATTTATTTAAAGCAATATTAAATGTATCTCTGTAGAATGCAAAATCTGTCAGTGGAGCTATTAAAATTAAACGAAAAGCTATTGAAATACAAGCTCAAATCACTAATGATTGAGAAACTAATCACTAATGATTTAGTAAAGTAATCCCTAAATTCAAACACAACTGAAGATGTCCATATTGATAGTTATGGAGACATCGAAGAAAAGCGTCTTAACTTGCTCTAAAATATATCTCGAAACAATACAATATCACTAATGAAATGCCACTGAAACACATGATATCGCTATAAAGGTAACCTTGTAGAGTTTCCACAGTCTGTTATCCAAAAACACGTAGCTCATCATGTAACTGCGCTGGTGGAACACTCAGCCGTAGACTCTTGTTCAAAACAGCTAAAATCAGAGAGATAATGGATGAATAACTCGTCATAGATCTATCGATTATAGATCATACCGCTGTGTATATAACAGCTACAATAATACAGATATCTATCTATGATATCATACATAAAATGACGGTGAAAGTCAGATTCCAGAATATTCAGGACACTTTGTAAATATAAAAACAGGACAGAAGAGTTAACACACTCATGAACAAACGTTAACATACTAAACACTACGATCATGCACAAATACTCAAACTCAGTGTATTATAAAGTACTTTCATAATGCAACAGTTAGACTCTCAGTTATAAACCTCCTAGGAATCTGAAGAAAAAAATCTTTATTACCTACTCATTTCCAATTTATTATTTTTAGCTCATAACCAAAACACCAATAAAAAATAATGATGGGCAGCAACACAAATAAATTTTACAAAACTCAATTTTTATGTTGTTTCATTGTACCCATTAATTATGTGGTTATCTGAACATTCTTTATTTCTACACACATAATTTACATTATCATGTGATACACCTGAAAATTTAACTCAATGAAACCTAAAATAGTTTCGAAAATAATTTTCCTAAACATAAACAAACAATGAAACATTTTCATGAAACTCGCAAGCTATAAAAAGCCATCCTAACATTAAAATTTAAATTCCTTCTTCAGTTTTCTTCAGTGTACGTGTAACTTCTAAATGCAAAGTTTTGCAAAATTCACAAAATACATCTATATTTGGGAGCTCTACGTTACTTCACTCTACAAGGGACAAATACTGAATGCTCTTTTTGCTGCTTAATTCAACATTTAGAAAGAAATATCAAATAAAATATTTAAAGTATGTGATAAACATCAGAAATAAAATAATTGTTCTTGTTCTTACAGAAATATTAAAAATAACATCAGATATAATGTAAGACAGTCCCTTTCCATGAAAGAATCCTTAACAAAATTTCGAAAACAACTGCTAAAATCTTCAAGAATACATAAACGCTACGGTAAGAGTCGTGAATGCAGCGGACAAAACTCCATCGCCTAGTTTGGACCTTTTGTATCAAACGTTTGTCGCTGAACTTTAAGCAAGTAAAAATGGCAACGAGATCGACAGATCGATAGTGAGCTGAAAAAAGACGGAACGATGTGGCATTGGAGAAATGAAGCGTAGTGTTGTGGATTCCATACTTTGTGAAATATAGTGAGGGAATTATCGCATTTAATTTAATAGTGTTGTGTTTTAAGTAAATGAATCTGTTAAAAGTTATATCCGCCTTTTTTTAGAAGCCTACATGATGGTTCTCAGCAAGATGAAAATAAGATTCATTTTACGAGTCTACTCAATCATTGAACTCACGTTAAATGAAAGTTAACTGCCACTTTTGATTTTTTAATTATATAGGATCACTGATATTAACAAGAATATTCTTGAAATGTCTAAATTTTAACACTTGAGAAAAGCAGTTTGCTTGGTTTAAATACAGTCTGGTGGACATTGCTTACACAGTGCCATTTCAGATAAAATGTTTCAGTTTGTAGTTTCTATATTACCATTTGTTAAAATGTGTAATCATACTAAATAAACTAAATATCGCATATTTATTTCTGCTGGCTAATTCACAAAATGAGAAACGTACATATTTGGAAAAATAACATCACTAATTTACGCATAGTTATGTTAAAAGCAAGACGTTCGCGTTCAAGACCGAACGTTTGTAGAAGATTTTTGATGTTATGTAAAAACATTCTGCTCACGCTTTAAGTAGTAAATATAAACTTATATGATTTTGCAAGTGCATGTATGTTTATAAAAAGCGTGCACCTGTAATTATGTCTTGATCCAATTTTAGATTCAATCAGATACAAAAAGAAATTTTTATTAAAAAAATATACATATATAAACTAAACATGACGATAAAGCTTTGAATTAGAGCCTTTGACATATGTGTAAAATACCGTAAGCTAGCTGACATAAATAATGTATCAATTTTCATATATATCATTCTTACATGCATGTTACTTCAAGCTGTATTCCAAACCGTTCAGAGGAATATTTTGTTCTTATTGCTGTTTCTTTCTTTCTGTTCTCCATAAAATAGAGAAAACAGCCTTTACGAATAAATCCATTTCAGAAAGAAAAATGGCATACTTATATTTCTTGATGTTAGTCTTTAACTTTTCTGATCTATATCAGCCACAAAGGAACGCAGCATGAGAAAATCTTAAAGTATTTCCCCTTTTTTTCATATCATTTTGAGCATCATTTTCATTCTGAATTTTATTTGAAATATTTTCAATTCAACAACGATAACAATATTGTTGTGTATATTTTCTTTGCACATTGCAAATAAATTGAAATATTACAAAATGCAAGGCTACAAAAATTATTATTTCGTTTTTCTTAATGTATTTGTTTAACGGCAATATAAAAAAAAAAAAAAAAAAAAAAAAACGGAATTTCTTGCAGTTACCTTCAATTTTAAAATTTCCCATTCAAAATAAACAAAACAATTTTCATTGTCAAACGCTAAATTTCAATTAATCTATAGTGACAGCGTCAAAAACTGCAGATTATTTGTGATAATTATAATGTATTAAATTGAGAGGATATTGAAGTTTTTAAGATTAAAAATCTGATATAACTTAAAAGGTGCTAAGATTTACATTAAAAGGTCTTTACAGTATAAAAACCCGTCAAAAGATGTTAAAACCCCCAAGAGCTTTCAACTGCACGATATCAGCCGTCACCAGGGGAAACAAATCAAAGGTGTTAAAGTTCATGAATGTTCTGTGCTTAAGTAGCTGTAGATAGTCTATTTCAAAGGATGGGAGGAGGAGGAGAGGGGGATTGTTACAGTTATGTTTCAAAATCGTAATAGAAATTTAGTATTCCACACCAGATCTTGGATATGTTGTAGGACAGTACATCATTCTAAGTATTTTTTTTTTTTTTTGAGTTAAAATTTCCAAGGATTCCCTGATTATTAATGCGTAATAATTTGAAGTATGGCTATGATATATGATGGGCTAAATTACTAATTTAATGATTAAAAATAATTCATTGCATATACTTTGTACACGGAAATATTTTTAAGATTCCACACATTTAATTGCACTATAAATAGCAATAAGTTCAGTGCTATTTTCACTTGTTAAGCGGTTTTATCCTAATTTTTTTCAATATTCGGAAGGAAAAAAAAAATGTTCGAGATCGCAGAAATATATCTACATTTAATCTGTAATTGAAATATTAATATTTGGTAATGGTTTTAAATGTAAAAGTCTTTCATTCCTGTAAAAAAAAGGGGGGCTAACATACGGAGATATTATTGGCAATCTAGACAACGTACTATTTCCGTATTTTAACGGAACTTTTCACCGGTAAATTACAGAAAAAGTTCCGTTAAATTCTCAAATAACGGGAATTTTTCTGCAATTTACCGGGAAACAGTTCCGTTAAAATACAGAAATAGTATTGGCGTTTAGGCCAGTAGTAATTCCACATTTTAGTCCTTTTTATTACTTTCTTCTATCTTCAATAGAAGAAAGTATTGTAATCGAAATTTTTTTCGACTTCCGGTTTTCGACGGATTTGCATGTTTTAGGGGTCAGAGATTCCAAAAAACATGTTTATAGAAAATGTCTGTCTGTCTGTGTGTCCGTCTGTCCTTCCGTCTGTCCGTCTGTCCGTCTGTCTGTCGCCATTGTACCATCAAAAAGTGTATGAAGTTATGTATAGAATTAAACCAAAATTTTATTATAAGTTTTTGGCTATGGCAAGCAGGTCCTCCCGGAATTTGGAAAAAATTCGCCGGTAGGGGGCGCTGATATAACATTTTATGTGCGATTTTGAATATTGTACCATCCAAAAGTGTATGGAGTTATGCATAGAATTGAACCAAATTTTTAGTTTAAGTTTTTGAATATGACAAGCAGGTCCTCCCTGAATTTGGAAAAAATTCGCCGGTTGGGGGCTCTGTAATAGCGATTTTTGTGCGATTTTGAATATTGTACCGTCCAAAAGCGTATGAAGTTATGCATAGAATTAAACCAAATTTTTATTTTAATTTTTTGGCTATGGCAAGCAGGTCCTCCCTGAATTTGGAAAAAAATCGCCGGTAGGGGGCGCTGTAATAGCGATATTTGTGCGATTTTGAATATTGTACCGTCCAAAAGTGTATGAAGTTATGCATAGAATTAAACCAAATTTTTATTTTAAGTTTTTGGATATGGCAAGCAGGTCCTCCATGAATTTGCAAAAAATTCGCCGTTAGTGGGCGCTGTAATAGCGATTTTTGTGCGATTTTGAATATTGCACCATCGAAAAGTGTATGAAGTTATGCATAGAATTGAACCAAAAAAAATTTAAGCTCTTGGCTATGGCAAGGAGGTCCTCCCTTAATTTGTAAAAAAATCGTTCGTAGAGGGCGCTGTAATAGCGATTTTTGTACAATTTTTGTGCCATTTTGAATATTGTACCGCCGATAAGTGTATGAAGTTATGCATAGAATTGAACCAAATTTTATGTGTTTATTTTTGGTCATGTCACGAAGGTCCTCCCTGAATTTGGAAAAATTCTGCCGGAAGGGGGCACTATAATAGCGATGTCCGTACCATTTTCATTATTGTACCATCGAAAAGTGTATGAAGTTATCCATATAATTGAACCAAATTTTTTGTGCATGTTTCTGGCTATGGCAAACAAGCCCTCCCTGAACTTGAAACAATTCCGAAAGAAGGGGGCGCTATAATTTCGATCTCTGTGCCATTCTCATTACTGTACCATCGAACAGCGTATAAAATTATACATACAATTGAACCGAAATGTTTGTGCTTGTTTTTGGCTTTGGCCAACAGGTTCTCCTTGAATTTGGAAATATTGCGCGGTAAAGGGGCTCCGTGCTAGCGATTTTTGTATACTTTTCTTGATTTTTCGTAGTTCTATTGTGCATCGGCGGCTCATGCAGCGGCGGGAACACGCTTCCTGCTATGCCGGCTATTCGCAAACAGCTGATAACGACAGAATAAGGTAAAATTAATAATTTTAACAAATATCATGATATAGATTAACTCTTTTTTAGTCCGTTTAATTGACTTGAGCAGAAATTTAAGATGAAAATCAAAGTTGGTATAGTATTGAACTAATAATATTGAAGTATTAACATGTGTAACTAGGTTTTGAAATATTAAGATGTATAAGATAGAAGAAAGTTTTGGGATTGGCACATCCAACTAGTTTTTTTACAGTGTTGGATAATCACAATACTTCCTTACTTTGGATTACCCGATACGGAAATTCGATTATAAAAGGATTTTACTAAGGTTATTTTTAATTGATTTTGTTAATATAAGTGTAATGGCTGATAAACAGAAATTTGGTTGCATTGTGCTTGAGTATTATTTTTTATATTAATTTAAAAATACATTTTATATGATTCGATATTTATCTTGTAGGTAAATCTTCAACTTAAAAAAAAAAAAAAAAAAGTGAGGAAAAATATTTTAGTTTAAATGTACATTTGATGCATGAGTATTTGACGATATTGATAAGTAATGAAGTAAAAATAAAATTAGATTACTGCTATTTTGCATAATACGGAATTTAAAATCTTCTGTCTGCTGAAAAATTTTGTCAGAAAATCATGTGTGTCTTCTTGCAGAGCACTCCTAAATAATAATAAAAAGCGAACAATATCTGTAGAATCATTTTTAATCAATGACTTAAATAAAATGTAAAGCGTTAACTCGTAAGCCTTTTTTAAAATTTTGTATGTTTTATTTTTTTTTTCATAAGGGTTCAGCTACATAATAAATAAACTTAACTTTTAAAGTTTCAATCGCAGCAGCGTAATTTTGTTACATATTTAAATCCGAAAAAATATACAGACGTGTGAAAATTATTAGAATAAATGTGAAATTTTCATTAAAATCTTATTATATTAAAGAAATAATACATTTAAAAAATATTGATTCATTTAATATTTAGTGTGCATCCCCTTGTTTTTTATTAAAGATTCGATTCGTTTTGGTATAATTTGTATGAGTTTTTGGCAATTAATTTGAATATATATTCATGATGCCACATTTGGATGAGATTTTCTATCAGAACATTCTTGTTTGTGATGTTGCACTTCTTTAATTTACGAATTGAATATTTACAACTGAGCGAAAAAATGCCCAGGCTGAGAATCGAACCCAGATCCTTGGCTTACAAGGCCAATGCTTTTCCATTTAAGCTAACTGGGCCGACAACCAGCCAGCATATTTCGCTCAGAAAACCTTATTGGTTGGAACATCTGGTCTGTCATGTAGACAGCTCAACAGAATAAACCGCAGGTAAAGGACCTCCATATAAACGATGGATACGTAGATGAACTATTATTTTAACACAATCAAACTGACTGGTAAAGTTATCATACGAATTGAATATTTACAACTGAGCGAAAAGATGCCCAGGCTGGGAATCGAACCCAGATCCTTGGCTTACAAGGCCAATGCTTTTCCATTTAAGCTAACTGGGCCGACAACCAGCCAGCATATTTCGCTCAGAAAACCTTATTGGTTGGAACATATGGTCTGTCATGTAGACAGCTCAACAGAATAAACCGCAGGTAAAGGACCTCCATATAAACGATGGATACGTAGATGAACTATTATTTTAACACAATCAAACTGACTGGTAAAGTTATCATACGAATTGAATATTTACAACTGAGCGAAAAAATGCCCAGGCTGGGAATCGAACCCAGATCCTTGGCTTACAAGGCCAATGCTTTTCCATTTAAGCTAACTGGGCCGACAACCAGCCTGGGCATTTTTTCGCTCAGTTGTAAATATTCAATTCGTATGATAACTTTACCAGTCAGTTTGATTGTGTTAAAATAATAGTTCATCTACGTATCCATCGTTTATATGGAGGTCTTTTACCTGCGGTTTATTATGTTGAGCTGTTTACATGACAGACCAGATGTTCCAATCAATAAGGTTTTCTGAGCGAAATATGCTGGCTGGTTGTCGGCCCAGTTAGCTTAAATGGAAAAGCATTGGCCTTGTAAGCCAAGGATCTGGGTTCGATTCCCAGCCTGGGCATTTTTTCGCTCAGTTGTAAATATTCAATTCGCATGATAACTTTACCAGTCAGTTTGATTGTGTTAAAATAATAGTTTTTTCTTTAATTTAATTAAAGAAAACACTTCCATGGCCTGGAAACAGACCAGATATGAACCCCATAGAGGATATTTGGGCCATTGTAAAGAAAAAATTAAAGAAATGAAACATCACAAACAAGATTTTTCTGATAGAAAGATTCATCCAAATTTGGCATCATAACAACGAAATACAAATTAATTGCCAAAAGCTCATACAAGTATGCCATCATTTCTTTAATAAAAAACAAGGTGATGCACACTAAATATTAAATGTATCAATATTTTTAAAATATTTCTTTAATATTAAAAATTTTAATGTTAATTTCACAATTATTCTAATAATTTTCACACGTCTGTATATATACGTCTGTGGAATGCAAATTGTCATCAATTTTAATTGTGAGAACATAAATCGATATAACTGTATTGAAAGATTAGCCAAACGATATTAAAACTAAATGTCCGTCATTTGAACGTAACATAATCAATAAGTTATGTATTTCAATACTTTTTTATTAATTCAATGCTTTTTAAATGTTCAAGCATACTCACCTGCATATATTTTAAGTATGCCATTTTGTAATATTTTTTGTTATTAATAAAAAAATTTAGTAATAAAATTTGATATATGAAAACTCATAATATTTTCCGTACCATTAGAGTCATCATGTTCGACAACACACAATATAATTTTTTTCTCTTCCAATCAATACTTTTTATGCATTCAGGACATATGTAAAATTTGTAACTTTCAGGGATCATACGAAAAATGCAATACAAAGTTCGTAGAAAAATAAAGTTATCACCCTAAATCTGTATATGTATATATAAGCCGTTCTCTGTGTGTATGTCCGTTACATACAAATCTTCAATTTTTGACCAATTTGCACGAAACTTCATGTAAATACGTTTTAGAATGTGGAAAAGATCATTATCAACTTTAAAAAATCATCAGACCACTATTTATCCCTTTTTTCTACCAATTTACATAATTTAACATTATAGAAATATCTCTTTTTAAAATTTCTAATTAAATCGTTTCTTTCCTGTTGCCATACCCATGACACAAAAATGTAAAAAAAAAATAACGATAATGCGTGTAATTTTTTTTTATTATTTTATTTTATTTTATTTTTATTTTTTTATTTATTATTTATTTTTTTTTTTTTTGCCAATAAAAATTCAGATTTTCTTGCTATATTTTTGCATTTTTGAAATTGACGTCGTTCTTAACAGGAAATGCAATTTCTTTTTATATATAAAATTAAAACTTTAACTATAAGAGCGGTAAAATAACGTAGCACCTTAATTTGAATATTTTTTTTAGATTAAAACATCTATTTTTAATACAGACAGTAAAATTTCATGAAAACAATTAAGGAAAAAGAAAACAAAGACTAGATATGACGTCACATTCTATCAAATCTTTTCAACGTGTAGTCAAAATCACTGTAAAAATAAATGGCTCCTACATTTTGTTTACTACTTCGATTGTATACTACAGCCATATCTTATAGCTATACGTTATAGCTAAGTGTTGTATTGATTTAGATTCAGTAGTTACCTTTTCTGTGATTTATAGTAAAAAGATAAAAGTTAGTTCCCTTTTCAAAAAAATTTTCGGCTGATGTCACGATTTAAAATTTATGGAAAATGACATCATTTCATCTAATCATTGTAGATTTAATTTCTATTAATGAAAAATTTAAGTTTACGTTTAAGAGTGATGTTTTATTTAGACTATAAACCCTCTTGATCTAATACTTTAATGAAAGCTTATAATTGTCTGAGCGAAGCGAAGGCTAATACTCAGCGAAATATTACTGTCCGGACACTTTACTACTACGATGGATATTAACGCCATGTCCTACTAAAAAAAAAGCCTAATAAAAACCTTTCGTCAAGCATAACTCAAAAAATATTTATCGGATTTCGTTTCTGATTGCACCAGAAGGTACCTATGAGGGTCGCCTACTGAATGCACCTACTATGAAAAATAACTTCCAAACCGTTTAAAAATTATATAGAAAAAACTCTTAAAAAAGCACAATTTATCTGCATACGTCACAGAAATTTGGTGTGCGTCACTTTCACCGGTTGATGTTTTCGTAGACAACTGGTTTGAACACATGGAGCAAATAAAAAAAAAATACGCACGCAGTAATATTGAATAGATCAGTTTCAACCACGTGATCACAAACCTTGCAACAACCCGTGGCAACCAGTTTTGGTGGACAAACAAATAATAATACAGTATTCCGTACCACGGTGACCGTTTTTAGCCTGTAAATTTAGCCTGTATAAAATCTGGCATGTTGTATGACATACAATTGTGGATGATTAAAACAAAAGACATGAGTGTTTATTGATCCGGGAGGTTAGCTTTCTCTGGATGTCTGTCTGTCTATCATACAGCATGCAATTTTCTTGTAAAGGATGATATTATTATGCAGTAAAACCTCCATAACGGACACACCCGATTAGTGGACACCTCTATTTAGCGGGCATTTTTTCGATTACCAACCCTTAAATAACTGTACATTTTTTACTCTCAGTAGCGGACACCTCCAAATAGAGGACAAATTCTGCCCTCCCGAGGTGTTCGCTATTCAGAAGTTTTACTGGTAAAAAAAACCTCCATAGCGGACACACCCGATTAGCGGATACCTCTATTTAGCGGACATGTTTTCGATTACCAACTCTTAAATAACTGTAAATGTTTTCTCTCAGTAGCGGTCACCTCTAAATAGAGGACAAATTCCGCATTTTCGGGGTGTCAATAATTCAGAGGTTTTACTGTATATAATATTGATAATTATTTTACAGGGCCGCACAAAAGAATAAGAATATATGCAACGAATATAAACTAAATTCGGGATTGGTAGATCGCTGATGGTAATGTAATTTTAGGATGTTGTTACAGTCATCCGCAGCATGTTTTTAGAGTTTCGTTCATCTAACGAAACCCTACCTGTCTCACCCCTTTGTCTGTCTTTTTGTCCGTCTGTGACAGAGCCCGTTCTCAGAAACTATATATGTCGGAGACTTGAAAATTTGCATACTTATAGCTGAACACAACACATCATACGGCAAATAATAAAATTTTGAAAAAGTCTAATATTTAACCCTCTGGGCTCTAACTTGTGTATTTAAAGCAATTTTTCTAACTCAGCCCCTAATTTAATTAAGTTGGAGACATGAAATTTTGCATTCTTATAGCTGAAAATCTCACATCAAACGACAAATAATAAAATTTTGAAAAAGGCTTAATATTTAACCCTTTGGGCTCTAACATGTGTATTTAAAGCAATTTCTCTAACTCAGCCCCTAATTAAGTTGGAGACATGAAAGTATGCATACTTATAGCTGAACACTTGCGATAACACGATAAATCATAAAATTTTGAAAAAGTCATATTTAACCCTCCGGTCTCTAACTTCTGTATTTTAAGCAATTTTTCTAACTCAGCCCCTAATTAAGTTGGAAACATGACATTTTGCATACTTATAGCTGAACTCCTCACATCAAACGACAAATAATAAAATTTTGAAAAAATCTAATATTTAACCTCTAATATTTTGTCTCGCGCAATTTTTAAATTTAAACTGTTTTGCAATACTATTTTTTGTTCATTTTGCATAATAAGTGTAATGTGACGTAATTTGTTCTATTTCAGATTTCTAACGTATGTTAATGAATTTATTTTACAATATCCTTTCTCTTTTAAAATTCACATGTAAATATAGTTTTTATGGCGTAATTTCCAATAAGTGCCTGCTTTTTATACCTAATTTTTTAATTCTAATTTGAAGGTTTTTACTGTTTATAATAGTAAAGTGTAAATATTTTTTTTTTATTTGAAGCAAACATTATTGTTTGCGCTGTTTATACAGTTGGCAACAGTTTAAATTAATACCATTTTCTAAAATATGTAAAAAATATCTGTCAAAATGCTGAATATTTGAATTTAAAATAGAAATAAAACCTCAAAAAATGAGTCAAATTAAAAAAAATAATGAAATCTGCAGACCGGGATCTTCTATTGAATAAAATGATCTACAAATGATTAAATTCCCATGTATAGCTTTTGCTCTTATAATTTTTTTTTAATGGAACGATTTTGTCCAACTTTAGCATTAAATATCTCTTAAAATAATTCTCCGATTTGAAAACTGTATGCATTAGTGTGTTGATCAAACATTTCGCTATAATACCACCGATTTTCATATGTTTGTATGCAATAGTTTTCTTAATATTAACGAAGAAAGACCTCCGGTAATAAAAAATTCAAAACCGGCGGCGGCGGCTGCGGTGACAGCGTTAGTTAATTTTTATAGAATAGAGAGATATATAAAAATGAAAACTTGTCTATCTGTATGTTTGTAATTCTATAAAAAATCCACAATTAGGAAGCCAAAATTGTGAAGAGATACGTACATGTGTATTAAAACATGGCCGAGACAACTAAAGTAATCCGGAATCGAAATAACTTATAGTTTATTTTTAATTAATAAAAAAACACCAATTTAACAGCAATTTCTTATCAAATTTAAATATTTTTCGTTATGGCAGTTGCCAACAATTAAAAAACACAATAAAATTATTACTACAGCAATTAATTTTCTACTGCAAGATTTCCACGTGAAAAATGAAATAAATAGTTTGCCGAATTTAAAAAAAAAAAGGTGAATATTACGTCATAACTTTTCTATTGCAAGATATTCACGTGAAATATGAAAATGAAATAAATGGTTTGACGAATTTAAATGAAAGTGAATATAACTTCATAACTTTTCTATTTCAAGGTTTCCACGTGAAAGAGGAAAATATTACGTCATATTGGAAATATAAAGGACGTGGTGGATATAGTATAACGTCATATGAGTGTGAAAAATGTATTGAAGCATGATAAAAACACGATTAAGGAAATATTGGCGTATTTTAACATTATTGCTCCAATTATAAATTGAAATAAGTTCATTTATAGCTGTATTCTTTTGCGTCTGTTATATACATTTATACATTTTTATGTAGCGTTTTCACATTATTCATTCATACAACATTTCGACAGCTTTTTTTAATGTTTGTTTTGTATTGTATGTTAAATTTTGAAATTGATTTTTCAGAACAAACATCCTTCAAATTCTGGGCAACGCCGGGCACTTTAGTTTGTAACAGATAAATGGCTTTTGTATCTCTACATCTAATTCTAATATTATAAAGCGTCATAATATTATAAAGCGTTATAATATTATAAAGTGTATAATATTATTAATGCTTGTACGTTTGTGAGGTGTTATCGCTGAAACTACATAGCCAACTAAAAAAAAAATGTTGGTGGCCACCTCTGCTCCAAAAAAAAGACTGTATTTTATGTCAATGCAAGAACCTACATCGCTGCAGAAGCAAAAAAGCTCTAAAATTGCGATTTCTGCGATATTGATTGGGTTAGAAACTTTAAATTTGGTGCGGTAGTTACTTTTAAGATGTAAATACTCGTAATGAACGCTCTCTAAAAGGTTCAATTTGACGGATAAACGTAAAAATTTCTAGAAAGGTTCTAAACTATGATTTATTTGGAATATTGAAATTTTTGGGATACTGTTGGGGTTAGAAACTAGAACTTTATCATGACAGTAATTTATAAGATGTAAATGCTCGTTGTAGAACGAATTCTAAAAAATAGAAAGACTAAACAAAGCGGAAAAAGATCTAAAGATGATTTAAGTAAGGAAGTACATGGAATTGTTAGGAACATAAACATGAAAATTGACATGGCTGTATTTATCATGACGTAAATTCTCGCAATAGAACAATTTCTAAAAATGTCGCTATATAAAAAAGTGCAGAAACAAAAAACTTTCGAAACTTTTCTATTTCTGTGTTACTGCTGAGCCCAAAATCTTGAAATTTTGCTTCGGGTTAGTTTTAAAATATACATTTGTCTCTATGAATGGTTTCTAAAAAATTTAAAAAGATGAAATTAACGGAAGGCGATCTCAATTACCATTAATTTGGAATTCTTAGGTATAGCAACTTTAAATATTTCATAATGCTGCATTTCCTACACAAAACATGCAATTTAAATGCAACAAAACTGATAGATACCTACCTAGCATTAAATAAATTGTCTAAATATTGAATAAAGACCTGTATGAAACACTGAGTAGGTTGACCGAAAGTACTTGTTAAAGTGTTCCTTCTCTAGGCTTTTCTTTCTCTCGTCAAGGCCAATAACAGAAGGAAGGGCCGTTTTAAATGGGATATGTATTTTTTATCTGATTCATTTTTCTAGACATTTTATCATAAGGTCATATTCTCAATTATCATATTAGATTTTTTAGATATTAACTTATTCTGGTGAAATTTCATAATCGGGTTCATATTGGCGTATGTTAGCTTGCATGATTTGCTGAATAAATATGTATGGATTTGTAAATTACTTCAAATGACACTTTGACAGCTCAAATGTTATGCAGAAGATATATTCAGATCTTGTGTCATACTTTATGTTGTAATCATTGCCGATTTCTTTTATTTAATACATGCTAAATACAGCTCAACTTGTGCAGAATATGTTTGAAAAGAAAACAATACAGCGTATGTAGTGGCCAGCATACACTCATCATTTAAATCCGATCGAGCATATCTAAAACACACTCTAACGAAGCATTGCATGCCACTTTTGATGTATTCGGTACTTTGATATACTATATCAGATTTTGAAGAGAGAATTCCTTAACTGTTATCGACAACCTCATTGCATCCTGGGAAAACAGATATTGTACAATATTAACTATTCCGGGGGAGCACACACCATATAAAGTATAATCCATTCTTTTTAAACATCATATATTTGTCATTTAAAGTTACTCAAATTGGTGCGGGGCGTCTGATTATGCTCTTGACATCATTTTATACAGTTAAAATTCCGATATAAGATAATTTAGTGTTTCATTTTCTATTTTACTTTTAATATATTGCGTACTTTCACTTTTATATCCATGCATGGCTGTCTTGCAAGGTTTGATTTCCCATTTTTTTAAACAGTGTATACGAATTTATATATAAGATTTTGTAATTCTACGATTCGTTTATTTTCATCATTTCAATTTATCGGAGTATATGGACAATTAAAGATAACACCTCACTTTCTTTGCTTCCACATGTTATTATTAAATCTATGTTCTCAGCAATATTGCTCAAACATACCCTCTGAGGGAAGTCCTAGTTGATGCTTGTATTGTATTTTTCCCCTCATTGTGAGAAAACGTATATTTCTGTTACGCGTGAGAAAGAAAACATGTATTTTAATTTTAAAAGTTAAAAATATATACTTATTAGATTATTTTAAGTAGTTTGATTTGATATCTGTTAAATTCGTCTTTTATTTTATTTTATATTTGGTGTTTTATTTTCGTTTGCCAATTCGGTTATTGAATATTACACGAAAAAAAAAACTAATTATGAATTATTTACAATGTTTTTGAATAATTGAGTAAATAATTTGTAATTGGGTTTCAAGCATATTTAAAAAATATTCATGCTTGAAAATTACTTTAAAATCCATAAAAAATCTGTTAATCCATGAAAAATTTAGATAAATCTTACTGAAAGTACTTTTATTTTCTATAAGACGGGTGGGGCAATCGAATGTGCGATGTTTATAGGTTAAATTGCAGTAAAAAAGAAATTTATTGTTGTGTTAGGTTGTTGCCACCTAAAATATGATACCAGCGTTTCTCATAGACATGCTTTTTCTTTATACTATTGCATTAAGAGTAAATGGGTTCATCTTTCGTAATCGGGTTGCACGCACCTTTAAAAATATCCATGCTTGAAAATTGCTTTAAAATCCATTAAAATCAGAAAATTGAGATACGATTTTCAAACAAATTTTATTTGAAAGAATTTTTTTCAATTCGACACTGTAAAAAATGAAATTGTGTTGTGTTTAGAAGTCAGTAAAGGCACAATTTATGGGTTACAATTTATGGGGCACAATTTATGGGCACTGACATAGTGTTTTTACTTTATAATGTGTATATATACTATACAAACGGGAATTTCACTATATGCTGCGCGATTTGGTGGATTTTTTTAAAAATCATATTTTTCTCTTGCACCCACCAAAGAAGTATTCTGTTATTAAAGCTCAGGGATTTTACTATGATAGCGGGACAATAACGTCATGTTTTCTGATTGTCTTTTTAATGATTTGTGAATGGGAATGTAAAAATTCCAGTTATTGGGAATGCCGTATTATTTCGTTTTAATTTATTTTACCCGGAGGGCTCCTTAAAACTGACACGGGCGAAGCCGGGTAGTTCTGCTAGTATATCATATAAGCAATATATTTATGGGATTTCTGTTGAGTTTTTAAACTATCTATATTATAAAGGACAAGCATATCTGTGCGTAACGCATACGTCATTTTGCGAATGGCAACACTTTGGAATTTGAAATAAAATTTTTGTTTTGCATTTTCTCTACTGCAAATTTTTAAACTTCTATGCATCACACATTTTAACTTTTTACACCGTCGTATAAGGAAAAAAAATCTCTTTTAAATACTATTTGTGTGAAAGCTGTATCTCAATTTGTTTTTGAGATATTAATTTTTTTGTAGTTTTTAATACAAATTTTGTAATTGTGGCAACTGAAGTACTCCATTTATATTGAAAGTAAAGGGAAAATATTCATGGTTTATTATTTTTATTCATTATATCCTTATTGATGCCATTTTCACATTACAAATAAAAGTAACTTTTTTATAATTTTTGAACAGAAAATGATGTCAGACATTAAATAAAACACGCATTTTTCTTCACAAATCAGCTACATTTTAATATTTTTACATTACGCTGATAAATGAGTTTGAGGCGCTCGGAAAAATGATTCATTGAGTAAAAATGATATATTTAAAACAAAACGATCATTTTTTTTTTTGATAAAACTAAATATTTGACCAATACTATAAATGGCGAATACTATGACAACTAAAGTCAAATTTCTGAATTTTTTTTTCGCGTGTACTAAGATTAGAACTTAAGGTTTGTGCGAATGTTCACTTGAAAAGTTGTATCGGACAAACGTAACTTTAACTTTGGAAATGCATTCATTAATAATCTATTCTTTTGCGCGTTAAAATACTTTCAAAATGTGAATTTGAGTGGTGCGTATGTATATTACGAGAATGTGAAAATAACGTAAGTTTAGATTTTATGGGGGGGGGGGGGAAATTTATGATGTGACAAAGCGAAATCCTTTTTACTGATTTTTCATCCCGTAAAAACAAACATAAGAGCTCCACCGATAACTTCATCATAATTACTCATCTTGATTACGTAATCTAATACAGTTTAATTTTTCAATAATTTAAGCAGTTGAAGTTTGTAGAAATAATATTTTGGTAATTTTGGGTTTAAAATATTATTTGTTTTAAGAGTTAGACAACCAATGTAAGATGATTTTTTTGTTGTAATTATTTTTGTAGGTTTATTATAATTTCAATCTAACAGTTTCTTTCAAACATTTTAGTACGTCGAATTTCGACGGGTTGCAACTCGTTATAATAAAAATTAAATTATTCTTTTAACTTCTGTACACGCAACACAATTTTGAAATTGCAGCACACGATTTTTAAAATGCCTTTTATCCATAATGGCACTGTCCCAGTCCACATTAATTTATACCTCGTGTGCTTTTAAAGATACAATAATGCATGCATCTATATCAGGTATATAGGACAAAAAAAATCAGAATTCGGAATAAGCATTCGGAAATAGAGGGGATGGGAAAATATTTTTTCACTGTATTTTTGACGATATATCAGAAAATATAATACATAAAATTAAAAGAAATGTATTTATGACTTCAACGTTACAAAAGCTTTCACACAATACCCCAAACGATATACAAAGAAAAGTTTTTTTTTTCAAGTAACTTAATAGTTTTTATACGTTTCTATACGTTTTTCATAAATATATTTGTGAATGCTTAATAATCTGTAAATGTGTTGCTCAATAGTCTTTATTAATTTCCCAAATTTGAACTTTCTACGTTCCACAGTTTACGAGTAAAACTGCTGTGACAGACGGACAGACAGACACAGGAGTGATTTTATAATAGCTCCGTTTTTATTTTTTAAGTACGGAACCCTAAAAATTGAATAAATTATTGCTAAAATAAGTTTTACATCTATTTTGTAGTATCAGATTTTCGCTATATGTTTACTTAAACATTTAAGATTTTCAAAAAAATTCTAACGTGATAGTTAAAAATGAAGGTCATTTTCAAATTCAGTGCTAAAAAGTACATAAAAAAACAGTTATCAAAAATTAAAAAAACAAGGCCATCTCCTCAATTTTCTAGTATGCGATTTTTGTTACTTTTTAACTTTGACAGTTTATGATTTGCGAAAAATCCTCAGATGATAGTTAAAAATTAGCGTAATTTTCGGATTCAGAGCTAAAAAATACACAAAGATTAAAAAACACAACCATCGCAATCTTGTGTTATATAATCTAAAACTTTCTCTTAACCCTAAAACGCTCCTCTTTCCGTACCTACGAATTAGTTCCTCGGGTCTAAAAAGACTCATGCATGTTTCGCGCTTAAATCCGGCAATCTGCAAGTAATAAATTTATTATTTTAATAAAAGTTGACGAATACTAAAACAAAAAATAAATTATGACAGTACGAAGATGAAATAAAAGTAAAAAGTATTTACAAAATCTTGTTTACAGGTATATCCAAAAAAACACAAATCAATCATTCAAATATTTAAATGTAATTATCCCGTATAACAGTTGCGGCAAACTGTATTCAAATGCTTTTTGCATGTAAAGCAGTGGCATGTTACACACTTAAATGTACATTTATTGTCCATTTTTTCGCATAGGTGACACCTTCCTCGCTTCTTAGCAATTTCCAATTCAGCTGAAGTACTAGCAATTTCTTTGTGGATTCGCTTTGCACTTTCAACCACCTGTTTTGCTCCTTGCCCTCTTGAAAGATTTTTTCTAGTCTCCATATGCCTTTTTACAAGTTTTTCACCCAAGTTTTCAAAAAAAATTCTTCGTCTATAAGGACAGTCTTTCTTCCATGATTTATTTATTTTGCAATAAAGTACAAAAGCGTTATATGCAGATATGTCTAAAATATTACAAAATACAACAAATGGTCAACGATTTGTCTTCCTTTTTGTAGTGTAAGTAGCTACCATTTTGTCCAGCGTATCAACTGCCCCTTTAGTTTTATTATAATCAATGATGATCTCTGTTTTTTTTTTTTTTTTTTTTTTTTTTTTTTTTAATACTTCTTTCAATTTTTTTCATTCTTATGCAATGTGCTTTGAAGAACAACACATTTTTTTAATGTAAGGCACAAGCGTTGTATCTTTAGTAAACGCGAAAGTTGAACTGTATCTTTCTTTTCATTTTGTTTCTAAAATTTCTACAGGAATAGATGATTTATTTTTTCTTATTGTACCAATCATTGTTACATTTCCTTTTAGCAACATTTGACCCAAATCATAAGATGTAAAGAAATTGTCACAAGTTATATTATGCCCTCGTAAACCATATGACAAGTCCAAAACTACTCTCAATCCTTGGTTTCTTTCGGGTGCATTTCCTGGTTGTTTTCCTAAATATGGCTGGATATTCCATACATAGCAAGTGTCATTATCGCACAAAATCCAGAATTTTATACCATATTTAGCAGGTTTACTAGGCATGTACTGCCTAAAAGGACAATTACCTCTAAAAGCAATAAGTTGTTCGTCCACCGTTACATATACTTCTGGATTTAAAAGATTGGGTAAAATTTCTACCCATTTATCCCATAATTCTCGAATTGCGGCAAATTTGTACTTTGATCTTCTTCGTTGTCGAGTTTCCCGGTCATCAAATCGTATTACTCTTGATATTATTTTAAATTACTTTAAAGACATTGTAGCTCTAAACAAATGTCTTCCCTTGAATTTATCCCATAGACTTGTTGTTGATTCGTTGCTTGATTTGTACACACCTGCGAGCACTAAAAGGCCTACGTATGCATCCAAATCTACGATATTTAGATCAGTACAATTTTCTCCATATACACGTTTTTCCTCTAAGTTCGTATAATTTATGGTCATGGTTTTGAAATTATGGGGAAAAAGCAGTTCAAAAGCGCTATATCCGTCTTCTATTCGTGCTGTTGAAAGTCGAGTTGGGCCAGGGGTTAGTTTTAAAATATTACAGCTTTCTAATCGACCAGCACTTGGATATGGCTTTGCATGCCACGTTATTTTTTCATCTCTGGACTTCATTATCTTAGGTACTTTATGTATAGTATCTATTTCTTCATCTGATGAAGAATAATTATCAATAGATATATGATCCTCTTCTTCCAAAACAGCTTCCTCCGCATAAGACAAGTTTCATCATCTGTACAGCCTTCCATTAAAGAGAAATAAAGCTTTCATATAACGAACAAAAAATGCACTAACGTTCTTCTCAAATAAATATTCGAACTGATTCTAAAAGGTGAACTTTTTACTTCTAGCTGAGAGAAAAACAACAGACAAAATGAATTTCCGGTATGATTTGTCCAGTTCCAGATGTCCCATAACTTCAATCCCTCCCCGATAATACTACCCCTTACACCCCTTACCTTTTTTTGCAGCTGTACAGTAGAAATAAAGCAATATCGGCGTTAACAAAAAACTATCTTAATGTATTTGTATGCTTGGACAAGAAAGACCTGAGGAACAGGTTAAGGTGTTTTTTTTTTTGTTGTGTTAAAACTAAAAGTCGCATTAATTTAAAATTTTAGTATGTGTTAGTTAAAAATAGATCAGGAAAAGTCATTGTATTTCAGAAAATTCTTATGAGTAGTTTTTGAGTAACACAAGCTTAAACATGTGTATGGGTCTATAAAGACCAGAGGAGCTTTCTAGGGTTAATCTTCTTGGCGGTAATCTATCCGAAATTTTTTGTGTTATCATGTAAAATAAGTATAAATGGTAACCACCGAAAATCGTAAGAATATTAGATTGTCATCGGATTTTCGTCAGGTTTTAAAATCTGATCTCGATCGGATATTTCAAAATGAGTTAAGGTTTAAGTACAAATGTTGAACTGAAAAAACATACATACGATTGTTGAAATTAAATAAAAACTTATAAAAATAACACAAGTTTTGTTAAAAGAATTATGAAAAGAAACGGTCTCAAATCGTTACAAAATAGAACATATGATAAAATACAATTATTTTAGCCAATCTCAAACTTAATAAAATTTAACTCAATCTTAATACGTGTACGATTTTTTTAAAGCGCTGTTATACATGAAATAAGTTCTTCGAATACTGTCAGCACTTGGTACATGACCCCTCAAAGCATGGCCGAACACATTTGTTTTCAGATGCAGGAAAGTGGTAAAAGTCGTTCATTTTTAGATTTTCATAACTCGGTCAATTTTAGCCTTATATGAACGATAATTTGTTTTGTCTTACTTGTCAGTGTAATATAAAAATTTTGCTCAATATTACTTACAAGAAACTTATAGGACCGGGGGACTGTATAATTAAATTTTGTAATTTTTTAAGAAATGTTTTGATTGACCCATATCGCTTTTAAAATATTTCTTTACCTCATTTAAAACATTTTTGTAATTGAAACTATATGTCTATGACTAACGGTTGGGAATTAGCCATTGGACACCATTGAGAGTGGACACCCTGTATATGCACAATTCCTAAACTACTTTATCAAGTTACTTCGCGCTTGGTATTCTCAAGTAAAATTTACAGAATGATCCCAGTATGATGTCAAGCTATGTATTCGTTTTGAATATTTCAATGATTGTTAAAAATTAAAGATGGAAATAGCTTCATAAGCAGATATGTTTTACTATGAAATAAAAGAAGGTAAAATTCCCTTCTGAATGGATTATTTCGTTTGCTATACTAATTTTTAGCATTTAAATTCATGGTTTTTTTTGTATTTTTTTATCATAATAATTGACTGTCTTAATAACTGACTGTGAATAATCACATGCGTACAATATGGTATTACCAGTAGGTTTAGAGTAATTGTAGGATAGATGGCCATAGAGGAGAGATGGACAGTCTAAATATATCTAAAACTTGAACATAGATTGCATCATCAACTTTGCTCTTAAAAAAATAGTTCAACGAGTTCATTCATTGCGACGTGCAGTTATGTCTTTCGATTATAAAAAGAGAGCGTAAATTCAATGTTCATTTAATTAAAGGTTGAATATTTTTGCTGAGTTCGGTATCTGGATGTCTTGCAGGACGTACAGCCGTGAAAAAAAAAAAAAAAAAAAAAAAAAAAGTAAACACCCCTTTCTAACTCTGCAAAAAAATATCGTAGAAGAAAGTTACTGGTACCACACGATTGGTAATAAAGTGTACTTTTAAATGATGCATATAAAATTTGCTTAAGATGGCAATCTACATAATACAAAGAAAAATAACTTTGGTTTTTTTCAATAGCAGTACTCAATTTTGACAGCATAAATTAACTCTACACCTTTAAATTAGCCTAAAAACAATTTTTTATGCAATTCGTATAATAAGTTTCCGAGAAATTAATTATTTTAAAACGAGCGTATTTTAGGGGCTGTATCCAAATTGAAGTTCGGTACTCGATTGTTGACCGAGAGGGTCTCCTTCTTAATCAAGGCATCTTAAAAAATAACTCAAGCAGTCTTTGAAGACTTCTAGATTACAGGAAAGCATAAGAAATTTCAAAATATCTTGTTACTTCTATCATAGACTTCTATCATACTTCCGTCATTCAGCCAAGCATAATTTGAAAAGTACTTGGAAGAAAAATGTGTAATTTTGAATTTCCATAAAGCAGGACTTAATAAATCTAAATCCGTCAAAAAAATTGTAGGTTGCAATTCATATTTTTTTTTCGAATATTAATTTCAAAATTCATAATTCATATCATAAAATTATAAAAATTGCAAATTGAACGTATTTATGTTTGGTTATTTTAGTATTATTGCTACATAAAAAATTAGAACATCAGGAGTATAATTTCAGGAGATATTAATAAAAATATGGAAACATTAGAAGCACTAAATTTTGAATTTTTATAATTCAGAAACTTATTATTGACTTGAAATTTGGTGTTTAGGAGAGATGACTACCTGTGATCAATATTTCAAAATAATACAGAGTGAGTATTTTAATTAAATATAATTATATTTAAAATAATTATATTACTTTTATGTTTATAATTGTATTAATTGATATAAATATTTAAATTTTAATTAATATAAAAAATCTATAATAATAATATTATAGGGTTTAACAATGTATTTGTTTTCAGAAAATTTTGAAAACATTGAAAAACGCTGGAAACATTCATCCCAGAAACAGATGAAGTTTAAATATTAACTTAAAACCGTTAAAAATTCTAAAATAAACCTGAGAAAATACAAGCAAACCCGACACTTCAACAAGCTAAGAAGATGAAACACATTTGAAATTATCAGATTTTGAAGATCCCGAGGGAATAGAATTGGATGAGGATCATTCTGTTAGTTTCTGGACAAGATTATAATACCAATACAAAAATGGACGACTAGATACAATGCATAAGGTTCCAGAAGTGGTACAATGGTGCGTGTACAAACGATCAAGACCTTTGCCAAAATTGTGGTAAAATTTTACGAAAGTGGAGGATTGAAATTATACTTAAAATTTTGTTTATTCGAATTTTATTCACTCATTTTCCATGATATAATTTCATCTTTACAAACTGCTATAGGTTTTTCATGATTAACTATATGAAATGTTTTAGTTTTTGCTATTTTAACTTAATTTTTTTTTCTTGTATTGCCATTTCTCCTCTGCTTGAAGGACAGATGGCCATCTGCCATTTTAATTTCGATTTTGCTTCCCAAATTTTTTTCTCAATATTTAATTAATTTTTATACAAAATGTGGTGTGTGTTTATGTAAGTATCTTCTGCTGCATATTCCTTAGTTTCATGTGCTCCGAATCCATGTAAGTTTCTTGTTCTTTCTTTCCGCATGTGGCAACACTCTGTGTTTATTCTGTTTTTATTCTTGTTGTTGTGAAATGTGAAAAATAATAGAATTTTGTAAGCCGTCTGTTGGCTCGCATATATTTAGCGTTAAAATAAATTCGCGTTTACAGTCCGCTTTGCTGTGTTTATGTGAACGAACCAGTTGTGTAAGTGATTAGTTAAAAACGCAAAATCAATGAACATATGTATAAGAATCTTAAATATGTATAAATAGATCTTGTATTTACATTGTAAGAATTTGTGTTGCAATATTTATAAACTATGGCCATCTATCGTAATTTACTCAATATTAATTCCATAACATTGTAGTATATGTTCTAATAATTACTTAATGATTGGATTGACTTATAATAACCAATGGATGCATCTCTTCTCTAATTTTATACAATATATATTATTATCTAGAACAGAAAATTCTATGAGTTCATTAGAGCAATTCATATACAGCAATTATGTAACATTTTCTTACATATCTATACATGAATTCCCATAGAATTCCAGCACAAACTCAAACATCGGTATATAAGTAATTTCCAAGCTTTTTGTTAAGATAAAAACTATCGAACAGTCAATCATTCTCTGTGCATTTATTTAACACTAGAACGGCGGGAAAATCTTACCTACTGGAACGGCGGGAAGGGGTCATTTTGACCCCTCGATGAAAATACTGAAATAACAACGCTAAAACAATTTTAAATGCCATATATTGGCAAAAATATGTAATTTCAGTGTATTTCATAATTTATATTTAATATTACTCGATAATTTATTGAATTTTAGACGTACTGTATATGTAATGCCTACATGACGATTAATTGGATCATACTACAACTACTAAAAAAACTCATTAATTTGATATAAAAATTGATTTAAAATTAGTATTTTCACAAATTAAAACTAATGTTAACTAAAATAAAACACAATTTATAAAATAATATATGTATATCAGTGGCGTGGCGTCCGGTCATCGCTGGATGCGGTGATGACCAAGCAATATTTTAAAACTCTTAATAAGCTTTTAAAACTCTACGATCCAGTTTTAGCAGAACATTTGGAGTTCATGTATACGTGAAGGTAAGATTTAAAGTTTCTTTTTTGAACATTCAACCATTGAATTTTAGAGTTAATAATTTTTCACCACAAACTTAAATAATTGCGATGACCACCGAAAATTTTCACGCCCCGCCACTGATGTATATATATATATATATATATATATTCATCTAACTTATTCGCCGAATGATTCACTCTCCAAATCCATAAATGAGAAATTTGTTCTGTTGTTTCCGTTATTTCATTATAAGTGTAGCTGAATGGTTAATATGTTAAGCATTCTGTTTCAATTTTATTTAATGCTTATCATACTCCAAATTGTGCACACGTATTAGGAATTAATTCAGTTGTAACAAAAAAATAACAATTTTTCCAGTACATTTTCTGCACACAACTTTGAAACATGGTGCGCAAAATTCTTGAGATATGTTTCCATTGCATGTCTGTACTTGACATTTTTTCTCTTCATATCTATTTTATTTTCGTGTTTTTTTTCTGAAGACTCAGAAAAGATCTTTGGGAGTTTTGAAACCATAAGATCCATTCTGAACACATCCCCTAAATTTAATAGAAAATCTCTTCTACTGATAGGCTTGCCTGTTACACTTTTATAAATTATCCAGGTGTTTAAAGCTGCATGATCCAAAATATTGAAAAAGATATGTACAGGCCATCGTCCAGAAGCCGATTTCACGGAGTATTTTCGGCACATCTGATCATGAATATCCACATCATACTTCGTTGCGTTGTAATATTTTATTGAATCGGGCAACTTCTTGAGACCGTCTTCAGTTTTTATAGTAGAATGTAATGAGCTCAGTAGAAAAACACTTTTTTTTCTTTTGACTTAATACATGATAAGTGTCATATTATCATATTTCACTATATTCCATGAATAAAGAGTACTGCACATATTTTTCAATGATATAGGAATTTCTCTTCTGTTCTTTTTCATTGTGCAACCAAACTTGTATTTTTAGCTTTTAACATTTCTGCTAATTTGATGCTAGTAAAATAGCTATCTGTCGTAATATTCTTCCCTTCGTTTAGATGGGGATCTGTTAATTTCATGACAACATTTTCTGATAAACGTAATTAAGGATTGGCTGTTTCATCTTTTTCTAGATAAATAAATTCATTCAAGAGGTATTTAGTATCAACGTCAACAGATCACCAAAATTTTATTCCAAATTTATCCGATTTATTTGGCATATATTGCGTAAATTTACATCTATCCTGAGATGGGAACAGTTGTTCATCAACTGTAATATTTTATCCTGGTCGGTAGCATGTTTTGCAATTTTCAATAAATTTATTCCACATTTCAGATGCAAGAGCAAATTTATCAGTCTTTAGAATGCTAGATCTCGTTGTCTTTTCACCAAACCTAAAAAATCTTTTTCTTTCTTTGAATCTATCTCTTGAGATAGATTCTTTGCAAAATAGTATTCCTCATGCCTTTGACGACAATGAATAAAAATCTGAACCCTTTTTTTATTGCTCCCCGAACATATAGTATAGCAACAAAAGCAGCTTCGAGTACAAAGAGTATTTTACTAAAAGGGTCAAAATGACCCCCGTCCGCCGTTCTAGGAATACAAGTCAATATTTCAAAAACTAACAAAGCTAGAAAGCTGAATTTTTTTCCAGAAATATATTTTATCTATTTAGGAAAAGTCAAAAAATTTCAAATGATTTCGCCCAAGCAAACAAAAGCAATCAATGAGCGAAAGTACTCAGGTGTCAAAATGACCCCTCCCGCCGTTCTAGTGTTAAATCGTCCTTTTACAAAAAAGTTGTCTCATGCGTTTTCTCTACGATGCTTGCTTCTCTAATCTAAGCTTTTTCTTTACATATGAAATCATATACCAATTAATTATACCCTGAATTTGTTATGTTTTTTTATAGAATATTTGTATCCCTTATTATATAAAATATGAAATTAATATTCGATTAAATATGTATTGTAACTTATAAAAGTTTTTAAAAGTTTCCAAATTACAATTGTTTTAAATATGGACCTCCAAATTTATAGTTCATTGCGACAATTAGTTTTTTTTTTTTTTTTTTTTTTTTTTTTTTTTTTTTTTTTTTTTTTTTTTTAAGATAGGCTTAAAACCCCACCCGCGTTGGATTCTTTATACTAGATTAAAAATAAATTTAACATTAAAATAATTTTTACAGATGCCTATTTCCTATACTACGTTAGCATATGTATTCCCGTTTGGTAATGTAGAATAAAATATATAAAAAATACAAATATAATAAGGAAATTGGGTGCATTTCTTAAATATTTGAAAGCTTGTTAAAATAATATTACAGAAATAGCCTCATAATATTATAGTTTTTTAAAAGAAATAACTTAAAGAAGACATAATTCCAAATCAAATGATATCCACAATATGGTATATGGGGCATTCTCACAATCTTTTGACTTTAAGGGAAAAAAATCTGGCGAAATTAAACTTGCTAAAATAACATTTTAATCTGATATACGAATGCCTTAATGATTCAAAATAAAGAAAAAATGGTCAGCAGCGAATTTTGTTTTATTTAACTGAGGTTCAAGTTAAACTTGCGAGTTTAATTTCCTTACCGTTTTACCCCCATAACTTTTTATTTTCTTCTAAATTTTTACTTATAATGGATTTGCATAGTACCAACAGGACATTCAAATCAGAAATAATAACAATGTAGTACTTTTAATACAGAATTTTTATATAACATTGTCTTAAAGGGGTGTTAAAAAAGGGACGGTAAGGTAAAAAAAAGGGATGGTATTGGAAAGAAGGGACGAAATGGTGAAAAAAAAGGGACGGTAAGGATGGAATAGTAAGGAAAATTACCACATATTTTTAGGAAAATAATGTTAAGACTAAGTGATAGACACACTGTTCATTGATTTTTAGAAACAGTTTTTAACATTGGATTAACCCATTAACCGCCAAAACTATAAGGGGTTAAAATTTTTTTATACAAATGATATTGGTTATTCATTTGAACATATATAACATTAATTTATAGTGGAAATAACAAAATTTGTGTTAGCTTACGAAAAATGGAGTGTTGCGTTCACGCAACGTCAGCGGAATAAGAGTACTGATGTTTATTGAGCTCAATTGAGCATCAGCAGGATTTTATTGCATATATGGGCACTGTAAGATTTTTTTTTTACCTTTGTTACAATTTAGACAGCAAGCAATCACTCTAATGTAATTAATTTATTATTAAAATTATTATTTTCTATTTTTTTAAATTACTGATCATATACAGAAAACAGTTTCAAGTATAAAAATATTCGCTACACTTATGATGTAAATCAACATCACAAATGTACTGAAGCGATAAATATTCTGGCTATGGCATTGTTTACAATGCAGTCTTCCGCTGTCATCGGACTTGACAATTAACCCTTTCAGGGGCAGTAGTATGTTTATGAAGCCAATTAATTTTATTTCCCAAATGCCACAATGGCACCAGAATTGTGGTAAAGTAATTGTCCTTTATTATGTAACTGTTCTTAAATACCGGTGTCATTCATTCATTTCAACATTTTAGAAATTTAATTGCATTGCCCCGGAAAGGGTTAAATTTCCGCGTTCTGTCTATAATGGCTTTTGCATGGAGAACTTACTATGCCTTCTTTTGGCTGATATGTTTATGGTTAACTCTTTACTTTCAAAGGTTGCTTGCAAAAGGTACAATGCAACTTCATGTCTGAAATCTAAGTGACAGTATTTATTTTCGAACATAATTTTTATACCTTCTCGCATTGATCAAGGTTTTATTTTTTCTTCATTTTTTGGCTGAGTCATAATCAATTTTTCTACCTTTATCCTCTCCAAATCTCCAGATTTTTTTTATTTGTATGTGTGATTTGCACTACTTTTAGAGGATGCAAACTTCTTTTTCACGCACATTTCAATTTCCCCAGCAGTATCGAAAGGTAAAATATCATTGTCACTTTTTGATATATTATTTCCTTCTTCATCAATAATTTCTGCTATTTCTGATTAAATAACGACAATATTTGTTTCGTTCCCGTCATAATTATATGAATCTTTATTAAAAATTCTTTGAAGACCTTCGAAGAACGTAAGATATGTATTTGAAGCATTTCTGTGAGCACGGAATAAGAAAAAATCCACAGAGTCGAACGATACGAGTGAGTACTGGAACTACCTCTTTTCCGCTGACGTTGCGTAAACGCAACACCTATTGTCTCTTCCTCCCCCATTAAAACGAAAGCAAGTGATTCGTTGAATGTTCTTATGTACTTTGACCTTGTCTAAAAATAGATTTACTCTAAAGCTTACGTTTGTCTAACTATATTTCTTCTATTTATTTTGACTGTTGCGTGAACGCAACACCAGCGGTTAATGGGTTAATATTTATATATTTACTTATTTATTTACCTCGAAAAGTGCAGGAATAAACCTTATGACGGTGAGACTACCAATAAAGCCACGATGCTTGAAATTGATATTTAAATGCTGATTTGAATTCCACAGTAAATTTCCTGCCAAAGAATTTTAGACATTACTTCTCTAGCATACTTCTGCATGAGAAAAAAACTTGAAAAAAAAAATCTGCGGCTACATCCGAAATGATTTTCTGTATAATTTTAGAAGAGGAATGGTAAGGAGTCTAAAACCCAGGGACAGAGTTTAAAAAATAATAACAACCCAAAAAATGTGTGAGGTTAATTTTTAGCTACATATTTATATAAAACAATAGTTCCAGTTTCAGAAAAAAATTACATCGAATTATTTAAAAAAAAAAAAAAAACAATTTTATACAGACAGCTCTAAACTTAAAAATCAGCATCAGGGACACGGGACGGTAGATGAGTTTTCCTGGTTTTTGGATCCCCAACATCAGCATCGTCCAAAACTTATTTATCTCGTTAATATTTTTATGCAATCATGCAATGGGATGTTCCCAAGTATATGAAATTTAAAAAAAACACAAAAAAGTGTATGAAATTAAAAAATATTACTCAGGGAAATGAAAGTCAAAAGACTGCGAGAATGCCCCATATATAGTCTAGAAATCTGGGAAAACAGAATGAATAATCAGCTACCAAAAATTACATTGAATCTACCTTTTCAGAAAAGAGTCATTCCATGTCAATTCAACCAGACCTTGTAACCCGACCTCCAGGGATTTGGATGAAACTCGGTGTATATACAAATTCTATCATGATATGAATACATCAGAAAATTTTCCTTCCAAAACGTTAAGTTTGTGAGATATGGGGGGGGGGGTCTAATTTTTGGATTTTTCTCAAATCGCACATTTCTGAGTCTGTATTTTTAGACTGCAGTTCCATTTTCAAAAAATTGTTTCTCTGGATCTAAAATGTGAATCATCTTAAAAATATCACCGTAAGTACAGCAAAAAACGCAGGTTTTAATAAAAAACATTTTAAAAAATTAATTTTAAATATTTATGGCATAAAAATTAAACCAAAGGTGAAAGTTATGGTTATTTTTCATAATTTTTGTGACTTTACGAAAAAGGCTCTACACAAAAAGGCAAATGAAATTTCCAATTTCCTTTCGTTTTAAATAAAAGTTTACACTTTTGGCTTTTCTATTTATTAAATGAAAATGATGTCTTTCTCATGTCTTATGCAAAATTTTTGACTTATTTTGGGATGCTCTACCTATCAAGAGATAAATATCTTTATCTTTGCTTATGGCACGTAAATAATTGCTGCACATTTTAAATATAAATTTATTAATCATTTTGATTTATTCCCTAAAATGAACCCTTAAAATGAGACTGGTTTATTTATTTTTATAACAGTAGAAAATTTGTATCTTATTGGTACATATCACACATTATCTGAAATTGTGTTGTTCTCAATCTTATCGCATATATTTGTCACATAAATGTACATTTATCATTGGATTCAGTGGTATAGCATTTCTGTAAATACTTTAACAAAGGTAGTATGTAAAGAATATGTACAATATTTAATGGAGGGGGTGTAGATATTGATTTTCTCATTTTACTCAGAAAAAACAAAGCAAAAACTTTACTTTGTAAATAAAAAAAAGAAGCACTTATATTAAATAAATTCAACAAGTCATAGGAACCACAGTAATTATTTAGGTACCACATTTTAAATTAGACATATTAGAGATATATTTTTTTTCTTGAATGGTGCAATTTCCCAAAACAGGGCAAAATTTTTACATAAGCTAGGAGAAAAACTTCATTTTTATTAAAATTGAAGTAATCGTTAATTGAATTTAATACATTAAATAAAATTGCTTATAAATAATTTAAAGAATTAGATTGTTGTATTTTTTTGTGTAACAAATAAAGAATTTGTTAAATTATATGCAAATTTTTAAAGCTAAAAAATCAGAATAAACATTATATTTAAACGATTGAAATTCAAAAGTATAACTGAGCTAAATATAAATATAGAAATAAATGACGTACTTTTGCAGTATCACTTAGACTTATTTTGCAACATTCTTTTTGTGCAATTTAAAATTCATATTTATTATGAATAAGCAACATTGAGAAGCTTCTAATATATATGTCAATTTGACTATCTTACTGTAACTCCAAACATAATAACACAACAAAACGTCGGTATATTAGAAGATCTTCGTGATTTAGTATCTAAAACATTAAACCGGTGGTTATCTCCCCTCCTTCCCCCCACCCCCAGAAAAGAATTTAAATTTCTTAAGGGGAAATTCTCTTCATTTTGGTAAAGGTTTATGAAAATTTGCAATTTTTATATTGCCAGAGCACCCATCACAAAAGTCAAGGACTTTCTTTACATCAGGAAATATCTCTTTTACAAATGATATCACTTACTTCTGTGTTAAACACATAAGAGTGAAATCATGTTGCATATCATAAGATAAAATGTGTATATTGCTTGCTGATAATCTAATACTGAGAGATGGAGTGTTGGATGAAGAGTGCAGCTTCTTTGGTCCAATGGTAACTTTAAGCCTCATTTTGAATAAGAAAAGTAAAATTTTTGCTGAAATCCTACAAAACGATAGCTTTTTGAGGGCCAAAGTTTGCTTTAGTTTCTTTTAGGAAATTAGATTTAGCTTTCGTTATAAAAGAGTGGAATAACATTTTCTAAATATTTTACTTAGCTTGTCAAAAATTCAATTAAATGAACAGTGCTGCTAATACTGGATTGAATACCTAGAGTTATAATTCTCAAGTTTTTTGGAAATTCCTGTTTAAAAAGAGAATACAACTCATATAGATGCACATAATATCAATCGCTTTTGTGCATAGTACATTCTTAGCAGTGCTAACTACATTTTTTTTTCCAGACATGATTCTTCAATATTCATTACAATTATAAAACTTTTCAATTAGTTCAATTGTTTCTGGACCTGTAGCTTTGGCTTTAATTTTTCTTATTTCTGACATAGACAAGATTCTCTTTTCTCACAGAAGTTGTCATGACGGTTTTGCAGCATAATTAGTTACTTCAAATTCATCTATTATTTTCATTTGCAGCACAAGGAAAAATAGATTCCCCTTCTATTATGAGAAGCAGCAGACTAATAATAATTTCATTAACATATTCGAAAACACCTGCCTTAACTAAATAATTTTATCCCGCATGTGTCAGATATTGTTTATACAAGGCAGGTGTAAAAATATGTTTCATACTGTAGAAATGAACTAGGCTTTGTTAAATATAAGCTATTTAAACTATAAGAAACATATTTTAAATGATTAAAATTATCCAAGATAATAAGATATCCAAGTTAAAAGAATGTTAAATAAAAATAAAATATTTTAATTCAAACACACATACACACACAGAAAAAAACATATTGAAAATTTGATGGGTAAAAAGTCATTATTGCATTTTCTTATTCTATATCAACAAAAGATATTTTGTTTACAGTTATATTGTAAACACAAAATTAAGAGATTGTTTAAATTTAAAATATAAATGCTAATAATAAAATAAAATATATGAATGAATAAATAATGGAAACATAAGGATTGTGCACAAAATTTAATGGAGGGAGGATAGACTGCAGTCATATACTTCCCCCCCCCCCCCCTTTTACTCAGAAGAAAGAAAAAAAAGCAAAAACTTTACTTTGCAAAAGAAAAGAAGAAAGAAACATTGAATAATATATTCAACAAGTCATAGGAACCACAGTAGTTAGTTAGGTACCTCAGCTAAAATTAGGCAGAGATTTTTTTTTTCTTGATTGGTGCAGTTTCCCCAAAAAGGGGAAAATTTTGCATAAGTCATGAGAAAGACATCATTTTTATTTCATAACTAGAAAGCCCAAAGTGTAAACTTTTATTTACAACAAAAAGAAATTGGAAATTTCATTTGCCTTTTGTGTAGAGCCTTTTTTGTAAAATCACAAAAATTTGGAAAAATAACCATAACTTTCAACTTTGGTTTAATTTTTTGGCCCTAAAAATTTAAAATTAATTTTTTAAATATCTTTTTATTAAAATCTGCATCTTTTATTGTACTTACGGTGATATTTTTAAGATGATTTGCATTTTAGTTCCAGAGAAACAATTTTTTTGATAATGGAACGGCAGTCTAAAATTACAGATTCAGAAATGTGCGATTTGAGAAAAATCCAAAAATTGGACCCCCCATATCTCACAAACTATGAGGTCTAAGAAGGTAAATTTTCTGGTGTATTCATATCATGATAGAATTACTATATACACCGAGTTTAATCCAAATCCCTGAAGGTCGGGTTAAAAACCATGAAAAAAATTGGTTGAATTGACCCAAAATCATTGTCATGTTATTTTTACACCATATACAATATCAAACATATGCATTAGGGTGTATCGATTTTTAACTTTTTTTTTATTTCCAAATTCCAAGTTGATAAAAAGTTGCTACTAGACACCACAACTTACCACAAGAAATTTTGGATTTTTAAAAAAATGTTTAGGTCTCCCGCACAAGGCCTAATTTTAGAAATTTTACTTAAAAAGTAAATTTTTACATTTAAAAAAAAAACAAACCTAAAACACTTTTTTTCTAAATTGCAAGTTAAAATTCCACTAACAATAAGCACAAAAAACGATAGAAAATGTATTTCAAAAACTTAGCACAACATTTAGGTCTCCCGCACAAGGCCTGAAGTTTGTTAATTTTGACGAAACTTTCGTAATTTTTAGTGTAAATGAACCATTTTTGTTTTCGTTAAAAACACCAGACTTAAGTGTATTTTTGTTACAGGAGGCATAAAATGACACAATATAAATAAATAAATATATATATATATATATATATATATATATATTACATACATATATATATATATGTATATCATTATTTATTATATACTACATAAATAATATATAAATGTTTTATATCTTTAAAAAATAGTTTAACGATGTAAATTGTTTGATAAAGGTGTTGAAATAAACTCTATCGTTATTTGTGATTACTATTGTTTATTACAAATGTATAAAATATTATAACGTGGAATAAAATATAGTATATAAATACAAAATGTTGCTGATGTACTTTCATAGAACATGAGCGCATTTTTCCTGTTCTATTTCAAATTAACTGACTTGTTTTAAATATTCGTCCTTTCATCTTGTCTTCAAAACCTGAAACGAAAGTTATATACTGTATTTACGTAGGCCTACAGATTTCTACAAAATTATAGAAATGATCCCCAATGAATTTCAAATATTATATGGAAGACAGTAAGATAAAGATGTTATTTAAAAACATTAAAAATCAAAGTAGTACAAAAAACACTTACTTACATTTTAATCCTTCACTGAGGTTTTGCACTGGCTGTTGGTCTCGAACGTAGGTAGTTCTTTACGGTCTTCCAGTCTGGCACGAATGAAACCATCTCTTTCGATCATCCCACGCACTCGCTTTGAAGCTTCTGTGACTTCTTTCACAATTCGTTCCACAGCTTGAGTGTGAGAAGGAATTGTAAATTCAACCTTTCCACTTTTTCCCGTTTCCGCAATTAACTGTAACTCTTCTAGTCTCATAACGGTAATAAGAGGGGGTTAGGTTAATGAAGAGGTTTACCAGTCAATCATATCTATATAGTCTTTAGCATTAAAATTGATCTGAGGAGGGTTAAATATCCTCACCCCTTTCTTTTCTGTTTCACGAGCTTTCTGGATTCTCTTATAAGCCAAGACTCTAATATGTTTTCGTTCATCAAACAACATCGCTATTAAAACATGCTCTGGGTGAGCTATGAATGCGTTTTTCTGTAACGTTGCATGGACGACATGGTTTAGCTCGTCTTCCAAGTAATTTCTGAAATGAATTATTTAAAAAAAATTAATGGAACCCTGCGGGATTTTGGGATTGCACTTAATTGAGAACCATGATGGTATATAGACTTTCATTATGAACTCTGCAAACATTCTCAGCTCAGGAGTCGGATCATCCATGGCTACATACAAACGAAGGATTCGATTTGCAAGGGTAAGCCACCTTGCGTGCGCGATGTTTCCGGGGTTTCGTCTGGACAACTCTTTTGTACATGTACCTATTGATACGGCTTTGGATATTTCGTACAGATACTTTTCGTCTGTGCTCAACTCTTTAAGATCAACTTCTGGTATATCGCTTTCAATTGCAACAAAATTGACAACATCCAGATTTTGGCAACTTAGAAGTTTTTTACCAATAGGCCCGCTAAATGTGTTTGGTCCAGAAGTTGGCCCATCAAGAGCAACCATAATTTTTCTAAATGGTAATTCATTCAAATGTAGTAGTCCTGCTAAATGTAGTAAACTGCCTGCAGTGGCTGTTGTATTTTATTTTCAAATACGGTGATAACTCCATTTGAAGTGCCTGTGTTTGCTGCCGTACCATCACAACCAATACCTTTTAGTTTTTTAAGATCGACAGTTTTTTCTTCACAATACTTTAAAAGTGATGTAACTATTTCCTTTCCTGTTCCATTTATGGGAGTTACATGACCGAAATACTTGGATCCAGGTTCTTCAACAATAGATATGTGTTCTTCCATTAAAGATATTCGGACAATTTTACCAGCTACAATTTCTTTTGTTATGGTTTCATCTTTACTACTATCAAAGTAAATGGCCATCAGATCGGAGGTTCGAGTTGAGCTTACTTCTTTACGAGACTTAAGTCTTTCACGGGCTACTTTTGTTTTGTCGATTACTGCTTCTTGGTTCTCCGCAGTAACGACATTTAAGTCTCGCAAAAGGGCAATAGCTAACTGAGCTCCAGCTCTACTAGAAATGCCCCTGTGGTCACAAGCTCGTGAAAACAAAGACAAGCGTTGTGGCAGTTCTTGTTTTACTTCTACACTTAAAACACTTTTTTGACTCGTATCAAGTACATTTATTTCAAAATCACTATCTTGACATGATGTGTGAGACATTGAATCATCTGTACTATCACCAGAATCAATGTTATCAACAGATTTTATGTTTTCATCCTCAGTCTTTTTTACAACTACCTACATTAAAGCTTGTGACCTAGATTTTCTTTCTAATCGCTTTTCAAGCTTTTTAGTCTCGTTTTTGTCACACTCTGCAATTGACATCCATCTAGGACCACGTTGGTTGAGCAAAAACTCGTGTTCTAGTGCCGGGACTTTTTTGTCAATAGAGCAAATACAGTTGCTGAGGTCACATTTGCAAGTACAAATATCAAACAATGCAGTTTCAGTTTTTGACTGAAAGCTAGTTACTGCATCTTTGTAGGAGTTAGGATACTTCCTTTTGTGCCCTGAACTCTTTTTAATTTTCTCAAGCTGCTCATGCAGTTTTAAAACCATAAATATTGTGTTTTTGGTGCCACAAACAGGAATTGAAGCTTTTTTCCATATTTCCTCAAGTTTTAAAGCAACTCTTAACGCAATTACATTTTTTGCAGGCTGGTGTATTTCCTCTTGTTGCATTTCAATGCGTACCCACTCAAAATACTTCAAAGCATCCATCTTGGTTGGCAGAACATTAAACTCACTCACATCAATAGCTTGCCCGATAACCGGCCTGTCGGTAGTTTGTCTAGCTAGATGCGGTTTTTTACTCATAATGAACAACAACAACACTCACTCAATTGCTTCTTACAACAAGACTATCGCACTAAAACACAACTGTTAGGCTCGCTCGCGGGCAGACGACTACTGACAAGTCTGCACGGTGATTCATAGGTATCGCGTCACCGCGGCGCAGCAGTCTGGCCTTCCCTTACCCCATCACTTCAAATTGACGCTTGACGTATTGAAATGTGATTTATTATTTCACTTATTTCAACAATTCCAATCAAGCTTAACGAGGCTTTAGTTACGTTTAATTTTTAAACCAGCAACAACACAAATATCAAAGCACTGAAAAATGTTCAAAAATTGGCTGAAATTTACGACTTTTAGGCCTTGTGCGGGAGACCTAAATGTTGTGCTAAGTTTTTGAAGTACATTTTCTATCGTTTTGTGTGTTTATTGTTAGTGGAATTTTAACTTGCAATTTAGAAAAAAAGTGTTTTAGATTTTTTTTTTAATTTTTGTAAAAATTTACATTTAAACTAAAATTTCTAAACTTTAGGCCTTGTGCGGGAGACCTAAACATTTTTTTAAAAATTCAAATTTTTTTGTGGTAAATTTTGGTGTCTAGTAGCAACTTTTTATCAACTTGGAATTTGGAAACAAAAAAAAAGTTAAAAATCGATACAACCTAATATGCATATATAATTTTTATTCCTTTTGCCGCAAATGCATCAGATATTTAACACTCTCTA
Organism: Maratus speciosus; assembly: GCA_963932465.1. Taxonomy (NCBI): domain Eukaryota; kingdom Metazoa; phylum Arthropoda; class Arachnida; order Araneae; family Salticidae; genus Maratus; species Maratus speciosus. The sequence continues at coordinate 113,821,143 of OZ010800.1, forward strand.
AAATTCTTATATTTCCTTTTATAAAATTTCAGAATTTTTGTTGAGGATATCGAATTAAAAAATATATATATATATCTTACTTTTTATTTACGAAATTTTCCAGAAATGAAATTAGCAAATTTTAAACAAACAACAACAACAACAAAAAATAATGATTTTGTATTTTTATAAATGCAAATATTGTTGAGAGTATAAACTTTTTGTGGTGTATTTTAAAGTATCAATTATATTTTTATTTAAATGCATCAAATGGGAAATATTTTATTAAAAATTAATAATTCACGATTATTAATATAAGTTATCGTGTGATTAAATATACCACTATAATAATAAGATTAAAGCATTTTTAACGAACATGAAATAATTTACTGTTTAAAGATGTATAATATTTAAGAAATAAATTTTGTTTTAAAATGAACTAATGAATAACTAAGTTAAGAATTTATGGGATAAAAAAAAGAGGAATTTATAAAAGATGAATTAGAAATGAAATTTCAAAAAAATGAATTAATTTAAAATATTCTTAGGGAAATAAATAATAACCCGAAAAAAATTAAATTTAAGTTTCAAACAGCTAAAATGTAATTATTCAAAGTTTTCAAAACTATCTGTGTGTTTTCTTCTTTAATGATTTATTCAGCGGAAAAATCAATTTTACAAAATGTTAAGTTTTTAGTAATGGCAAATTAAATTCTGTCTCGAAACAAATGTCGTTGGTAAAACAAATGATTTCTTGTACATGTTATTACAGAATTCTTTTAGATCGTAATTAAAGAAAATACTTTAATAGTTTCGAAAATATAGAAAGCGGAACAACTATTCATCCGAATGTTGTTGATCTCTTTTGAAAAGCACATTATTTAAACGGACTTTTTATATTTTATATGCATAATTGGTAATATTAGAAGATATATAATGTGTCTTTATAACTAATTAATGATTAAGTATCAGAATTCTAAATGAACAGGTGGCTCAAATACATATTTAACATTTAATCAACATTTAAGATCCTACACTAGTCACTCAAAAAGACCCGGATGAGAATGTTAATCCTATGGGGAAGTTATTTTCAAATATCCCGCTTGAATTTTGATATTTTCGAATGATTTTTTTGCATAGGATATAGGAGAACGATCTACAACCGTGATAATATTTACTTTTTTGATTTTGGTTTCATATATTTTTTTTATTATATTTACTCTCGGAACCGGTTTGAGCCTGTTCTGAAAATTACACTATCCTAATATTTAAAAAAAAAAACTATAACTAAAATCACAAAAGTAAAAACTATCCCGCTTGTAGATCATCCTCAGCTCTCCTATGCAAAAAAATCATTCGAAAATATCAAAATTCAAGCGGAATATTTGAAATTAACTTCCCCATAGCATTAACATTATCATCTGGGTCTTTTTGAGTGACTGGTGTAGGCTCTTAACAAAACAACTTATGTCACTTTACACACGACATCACAGGACAGTATCGAATAGAATATTTACTTTTTGCAAAGTAACTTCAATGAATTCGGAGCGAAATTGCGTGTAGCTGCCATTTAACATTTCAAATTTCAACACGAAACACCACATTTCTTCCTCGCTTCATATCTATGTCTCTTCATTCCACAATGGATATCCTAATTATCTGTGGAGAAGTAGAATATTTAGTTTTTATAAATTTATGAGCATCAACTATGGCACCAGTACGAACGGAAGGTTTTGAAATTATTGAATCAGAGTCAGTTGATTTAGAACTTGAAGAATCGGGATCATTAAAGTCGGTTGGTGTATAACCTGAAGTATTTGGATTACAACTGGTCGAGTCAACTGGTAGCAGATCTGAGATACTAGGCTGTATTGGTGGAGAATTGCATTGTTTCACAATTTCATTTTCACTTCTGAAATTTACTGTAAATCTTTCTTCAGAAATTGGATCATTAACTAAAGTAATCTCTGAACCTGCAATAATTATTTGATCAACATGCATTTTCCAAATATTCGAACGAACTTGAATTCTATAATTTTTTTTTTCCTTCTCTCGCTATAATTCGGCCAATTTTCCACTTGGCTTCTGATTATAATTTCTTACAGCTTCTTTCTGGATAACTTCAAATTCTTTTATTTTAACTTTGGAATTTTCCTCATTTTTTTTATCATGAACAAACTTTGCAACATTTGGCACAACGAAATCTATTTTCGTTCTTACATGAAGATTTTCAAATAGAGCACTCTCCAAGGTTGTAACATGAGGCCTTTTTCTATATTGCAATAGGAAGCTATTTAATTTCATTTGCAAAGTACCAGATTCCGAAGCCAACACTTTTAATCAACGTTTGAGAATTTGCACATATCTCTCAGCTTGTCCATACGTATGTTTAACACCCAGATTTTTCAAAAATTTCTAAAATTATGCAGATGCAAACTGCTTAGCATTATCTGATACTAAAGATATAGAAAAATCGTATTATGCAAAAAAAAAAAAAAAAAAAAAAAAAAAAAAAAGACTAGTAATTGTATTTTCTGTAGTTGTAATAGGAGCAATAAAAACTTCTGGCCATTTGCTATAGGCCTCAACCACTAACAGAAGCATTTTTAACATAAGAACAACAAAATAATCAGTATGAATTATTTGACATGGAGCTGAAGGCCATTTCCAATGATGTGTATCTACAGGGTGTCCATATTTAAACGACCCTACTTTAAAGTTGCCTACAGACGAAACTATTGATCAGAAAATTATGAAATTTTGTGACGGATATAATGAAGAAATGGGAATTTTTTTGAGTGAAAGAAATAGTTCAACATTTTGCCACTAGGAGGCTTTATTATTGAATTGCTCATTTCTAAAAGTTTGTATGCTTTATTTTTCTCAGATTAAATAAGACAAATATACTGGCTGTCCCCTGTAAAAAAATAAAGCGTAAAAACTTTTAAAAATTATTGGAGTTCGAATTGAACCGACCTTACAAACTCTGAAAAAAAAAATCCACGAATTACAGCCACCATTTTTTTCACAGAGCTCAGGCCTAGTATTCAATGGGCGGTGGCAAAATGTGTAATTTATTAAAAATCGACCTCTGGTGACGAAATTTTGAACTATTTTTTTCGCACAAACAAATTCCCATTCCTTTGTTATGTCCGACACAAACTTTTACAACTTTTTGATCAATAGTTTCGTATATAGACAACTTTAAAGTAGGGTCGTTTAATTATGGACTTGGACACTCTATACTGTGGGAGAATTATTTTTTTTTCAAATTTACACAAATAGTACAATTTCGTGCAAGATCTTCGATATCTTGGTCTATTCCTGACCGCCACACAAAACTATTGGCTAACGACTTAATTTCTACTATACCAAAATGGTCAAAGTGTAACTCTATTAATACTTTCTTTCTATGAATTTCAGAGATAACTACGCTGCGTCCTTTAAAAATATAAGTATGTTGAAGAGTAAATTCTTCTTCTTTACAGCCAAAAAATAATTTTTTTGGAAATACATAACCAGAAATGAGGTGATGAAAACTCAGGAACAGAAATTATGTGATGAAAAGGGGATCAGATTTCGTAAATGAACCAACAGATTTAAAAGCTTAAGGCAAAATAGAGAGCCTATTAATTTTAAGAAATTCAGATTAATCAATTACGTCATTTGAATTAAATCTTCACTACGTAAAGGAAGACTGGGAAGAGCATCAACATTTCCGTGTTCGGTAGATTTCTCATAACTGATATCATATTGAAACGTTTGTAAATAAATTTCATACTGTTGCATTCTAGCAGCCGATAAAACAGGAATACTTTTATAGGGTGGAAAAATAGAAGCTAAAGCTTTACTGTTAGTAAATAATGTAAATCTACGATAAAAATATTGAAAAAAATTCTTCTAACCAAATATAGCTAGTGCCTCTTTATCAACTTGACTAAACCAGATTCTGCATTAGTCAAAGTTCTGGACACACACCCAATTGGCTTTTCAGTGTTACCTGGCATCACATGCGAAAGAACTGCAGAGATACCGTAAGGCATCAGTAGCTAAAACTAGAGGTAATTTAGGATTAAAGTAAGTAAGAAACCTGCCAGAAGTAATTTATTTTTTGAATATTTTTAAATGATTTTACACACTTATAAGGCCAATTAAACTTCACATTCTTTTTAAGAAAGTTATTTAAATGATGTACAATTACAGATAATTTTGGTAAAAACTTAGCATAATATGTAACTAAGCCTAGAAAAGCTATAACCTGAGATACATTTACTGATCTTGGAGCATTTGAAATTGTCTCAATTTTATCTTGTGTTTTAAGAATGCCATGTTTTTCGACTTTATACTCATAGCAAGTAACCTCATCCGCCATAAATAATGATTTTTCTTTATTTATTCTAATACATTATATTCCCTAAATCTTTCTAATATTTCTTTCATCTTTTTGAAATGAATTTCACCTGTTTCAACAGTAACTCCAATATCATCTATAAAAATTGCAACTCCCTAAATTCCACTTAAAATATGCTCAATTTTTCTTTCCCATATAGCAGGAGAACTAGTAAGACGCATGGGTAACTTAAGAAACTGGACTAATCGTTTTGGTGTATTCATGATTAAAAGTTTTTGTGACTTTTCATCTAAAGTAACAGAATTTATGTTTGACTTAAATCGATTTTTGTAAAATGTACACCGCCACCTAATGTAGCTAACATAACTTCTATCTTTGATAAAGGATACTTTTCAACATTCAGAAATTTATATAATGTTAATTTAAAGTCACCAGAAAAAAGAATTTTCTTATTAGGCTTAACCACTGGAAAGATAAGTGTTACCCACTTGCTATTTGTAACTAGTTTAATAATACCTTCGTCTTGTAACCTTTTGTAATACTCAATTAACTGCTGCACGTAGTGCATAATTTAGAGTCCTAGCTTTGCAAAATATGAGTGTAGCATCTTTTTCAAGATGAAGTTCTGACTGCAATCATTTAATTTTCCCCAGTTTTATCAGTAAATAAATTAGAAAAATCATGTAACAAAGCTTGCAATTTTGAGAATAATTTAAAATTTCATTTACACAGACCGATTTTGCATTATGAGGAAAAATCTTAAATTCAGATACACAATCACTACAAAATATTAATGGAAAATTATCTTCTGTTATCAGATACCACTTTATCTTTTATGTTTTATTTTCATAAGTAATATTTACTTCAACATATCCTACAGGTTTGAAACTTTCACAAGTTGCACATTTTAACTTAACCTCAAGAGGAAAGATTTTATAACCAGGAAAAAATCTACGAAATCTTTTAAAAGCAGCTGCAGAAATTCCAGATCCGGTATCTAATTCCATACCAGCTCTAGCCTTCTTTTCAATTAAACCCAAAAATGTAATAGGGTTTGAGTCTTTATCATATTTCTCAGTTAAAACATTCAATATATTTCAAGAATTTTTCTATTTTTGAACATTTCTACTTCTATAAACTTTACTTAAGAGGGCATTTTTTTACACAGGTTCCAAATAACATTTATATGTATACATACATTTGCTAAATGGGAAGAATTCCACATCTGTATAACTTTGAATTATTCAAGTCAGAATATGTAGCATTTACATGATCGTTGATATTCAGTTTTTTAGAGCAATTTTATAATTTCTTTGGCTGTACATTTTTAGTAGTTGAAATCATGGAAGACGATAGTATTCCAGTGACGCAACCTTAAGCCTAAAATCGTATCGTATCGTATCGTAGAATTCGTAGATTGAGGAAATCATATACACACCTAACTCGACTTCAAAGAGAACACAAAAAGCCGCCTTTTAATAACTCAGCAAATGATCTTATTATTCTGAATTTTTTTAAACAGTCTTATATCTGCAGTCTAATCCTATTCTGAATTTTTTAGATTTCTACGTGCTCTATTTTGAGATCTAAATGTCCATTTTTAAAGAAAAAGCGATGTCAGAAATTCCTAATTTCGATTACGCGAAAACGGCCCGGGCAATTTTCTTTGAATTGATATATAATACAAATCTGCTTTTATGTAAAGAGAATAAGACAACAGTTGTTTCCGGGAAAACTATATGTATATATATATATATATATATATATATATATATATATATATATTCACATTTTTTCCCCTTCGAAAATGACATAGGCGATCTTATTAAAATTATTATATAATATGGATATATTTTACATGAGCCGAATAAGATCATGTTTGTTTCCAGGAAGACCCTTATTCGTTATATAATAAGCATGAAAAATCGGACTATATTTCTCCGTCATTTATGGGAATTTCACCGAAGATGTGCCACTGTATTCGTGCGCTTAATTTCTTCTGATCATCTTTTAGTAGAAAGTTTACCTATCATCAGTATCTCATTCGGTTAAGCGCTGGCCTTGCAATACAGAGTTAGCGAGGTCTGTCCTCTTTGAAGCAGTAAGCCCTTTTTAAGTCAGTTATGTTTCTATAAAAATGGACTGGTTTATTTTGATTTTTTTTCTTTAAGAGTTTCACATATCAGTATTTCGTGACAATTTTTGAGACAGTAAAAATACTGTAAAATCTGTCTAAGGCAGACTCTTTGTAAGCCGGAAATCTGCCTACCGCGGAAAGACTTTCAAGTCCAGGCGAATCCATTGAAAATAACATTAATACGTGCTCCATAAGCCGAAATCTACCTAACGCGGAAACGGAACGTTTTATAAGGTCCGATGAAAGCCAATTTTTACACGAGACGGAAAAAATAATATTTTAAAACCAAAAAGCATTCGGTAAATGGAACTTTAAAACTGATAGATATATCAAATACATATAATAAATAAATACATATAATATACAAATATAAATAAAAGCACATTTTTACGCATTCATTTGTTTCCGGATAGAGAATTTTAATTTTGAAAATTTTCAGATTTAATTATAAGAAAGTACGCAGTTTGTATTTGTTCAGACCACGGCAGTTTCTTTTTATTTACAATTTTTAACACAAATAAATTTCTGTTTTCTACGGTACATAAATTTAAATTATGAGTTTTTATTTTTCCATTATTCTTATAATAAATAAGAAAAAAAAACAGGCCGTTATTCTTCCATTTCCTTTATAATAATAATAATAATAATAAAAAAAAAAAAAAAAAAAAAAAAAAAAACATGCCGTTATTTTAAATGTAAATGGAAGACATCAAGATTTAAAAAAGGTCATACATTCAAAATTTAAAAAAGTATATTTTTAAAAATCATATATATACTTTTAATTTTTAGGATAATTGAAAAAAAAATTGTCTAGTTTATTTTTATGTATCGTATTTCAATCCGTTTCGCTGAGGAAAATACGAAATTTTATGTGTAAAAAACTGTAAATAAAACGAAAATTTCGATTGAATAATAAAAAAAAAAAATGCGCACACTCTCTCTTTTTTCTCTTTTACTTTTCATTAAATTCATAAAATGGAAACTTCCTACTTTGAACTCTCTCTATGTGTAAAAAAAATATAAATAAATACACCAGCTCATGTTTTTTTTTTTTTTTTTTTTTTTTTTTTGTTACAAACTTAAGAAGTATTACTAATTAATATTTAACTTAAAAAAAAGGTACTGAAGATTACAAACGCCAAAAATAGACGACAGTCTTTTTTCACCAATTTGCATGTTTTATTTTGTTATATATTTAGCAAATAATTAATAACCTTCAAATTCTTTAGCTAGGTCTAGTAAAATCAATCCCGTTTACATTTCTGAATTATTGAAATTAGTGTTTTCTGGTGCTGCCATTTGTCTGTCAAATGAAAAATAATAATATTCCGTATAACACCTCTTCCGTACATTTGCAATTTTAAATACTGGTAAATAGGCCCAAATATTTTAATTTGGGCCTCGAAAATTCAGATTAGTACCAAGCTTCAATATCTTTTATGAACAGCAATTATATTTAAGATATTTAGTCATTTATCGTTGCTTTATCATAATATCATCGAGATCACATTTTGGCGAGGTCTTGGCGATTTAATGTTACCAGTTCACTTTGGTAACCTTTTTCTTAGAGTGGAATTTCATTTACTGCTGTGGAAGATTGGTGCTTTCCTGTGCTTTCTGTATGGAATGTACGTATATTCGAACTGTTGATAAATGAAAATGTATACTCAATTATTAAGCAAAAAATTGTAGGTTAGAATCTGATTTAGATAGATTTATTCACTTTTATTAGTGAGCAATTATTGTATTTTAAATAAAAACGTTTAAAGAGTAATATTTCTTGATATTTTTCTTTAAAAAGTAAACTTTTTTTGTAGTAAAATTTAACAAAGATTTATATATATGAAACAAACCATAAAAAAACCCATTTTGTATATAGGTATGCTTTTTACGAGGGGGGGGGGGGGGGGTAGAATTAAAGATGAATGAAAATCACGATTATGAGTTGGTCCTTTGGTCCTTTGGCCTTTAATATTTTTTTTTGTTTTTATCTTTTTATTACTGACCTAAAATAGTAATGATATCAATACAAGAAACCCTTAAAGGGTTATAAGTTTGCGACGCAGCACTTTATCTTATTGCTATAAGAATTTTAAATATGGAACTTAAAAGTAATGATATCAAATTTTAAGTGACGCTATGCTATTAATTAATGATTATGTATACATACATTTATAATATTTATTTCATCATTTTATTTTTGTTTTATTTATAATTGCATGTGTAAGAATTATGTTAAATTTAAAAGGATGTACAAAAATTTATCCATTCATGCTTTATCATTCACATCTTTCATAAATTCAAAATACGAGTTTTAAAAGAGATGTTTTTTCATACACCACAGAAACTGATTAAATAAATTTTAATTTAAGGCCTCACCTGTAAATGAACAAAATGTCGTACTGTATTATAATCTAGCAGCAAAATCTTGAATTGATTCATTTTGATATTGAAATCTTTTTTTCTAAATTATTAATAAATTTGTTGGGAGCAGGACTTAAGTGTTTAAGCAAACTATCAACAGTTTCAGCATATTTTAAATATTCGCAATCTCTAGGTATACATAAATCACATTAAAAGCTCTATAATGTCGGTCCCATACAAGATAAACAGATGGATACATTTTTTTCGTCTTTAAAATCATGTAGAACGGAATTTTGTTCCAACATCTTTAGGTAGGTTGTGAACGTTGCGATTGTATCACAAAACTCTTTAAGCGTTGTAAACATTTTTATTTATTACTTGCATCAAAAGAGAAAAATAAGTTGTCACTTATCACCCCCGGAAGTACTGTAGAAGACTATGACATATTAACAGCCCAATAAAGTATTACAAATAACAGTAGATAAGTGAAGCCAGAAGTTGAGAAGATTTTCCCGGCCCAATCATTATTTTTGGTACACTTGTACATTTTTATTTTCCGCGTCGCCATTAATGTGTCTTTATAACTAATTAATTAATACTCATCACAAATAAAGAGGTAGCACAAATACATATTTAATATTTAATTAAACCCTTAACAAAACAAATCTCGTCCCTTTGCATACGACCTCACAGAACAGATTCGAATAAAATATTTACTTTTTACAAAGTAACTTTCATGAATTCGGGAGTAAAATTGCGTGGTGCTCTCAACTGCAATCTCAAATTAAAACTAGAAGCACTTCAATGTCAATAAAAGTTATTACGATAACGAAAATATTTTAATACTTTTCTTTTCGAAAATATATTAGTGGAATACAATTTCTAGAATAATATGTTTATTTACGGTTTTCAAAATTAGGGAAAATATATTGATTTCTTTAAAAAAGTTATATAAAATAATTTAATAATGGGCAGTGTTCTACAAATGAAAAATTCAAATCTTTAAAACAATAACACCCTCATTAAAATATAATACTATGTCATATGAGAAATGAAAATTATGTTAAAGTGTAAAATTATAAATGTTATAGTATATCTAATACAATAATAAAATATTTTAAATATAATTCATGTCACAATTTTCAAGATTATTACTGACACTTACAAATTGCAAAGAAGAAATGACATACAACGTATATGCTCGCATATAAACACGTCCCCTTATAAGCAGACCCCAGTATTTTGAATGACAAAATATTGGTAAAATTGGTTAATAAAATGTTGTCCAATTTAAATACATAGTTTATACAGAACACAATACTAAGAAATTACTAAATTTTCGACGGTTTAATTGCTGTTTTATAAATGAAATAGGTTCAGTTGAAATAATTGTGTATGAGTTTTAGTAGTTTCAAAAACTGACAGCTTTATCGAGCACGTGATCCATATAAAGCATTGTAAAACCGCCATTAGCTACATCTTCACTCCTATACTTCAAATCCAATTAGTTACTGGTGATGTGGGTTATTATTAAGAATTTAAAATTGCTTGTTCAATATTTCCCAGATGCACATAATTTAAAAAATATTATGGTTTAATTGTAAACATCCACTTGTGTGCCAGGATGGCGTAATAGTAAAATACTCAAGTTCATACACAACATTAGTTCAACAACAAGTTCATACACACATTATTATATCACTAACTGACATATGCGGAGGCGTTACCTAGGCTTGTGATAATAAGATGAAATACAGGTCGTCCACTCTCAACTGTGTCCAATGGCTAATTCCTAAACTGTTAGTCATAGACACGTAGTTCCAATTACAAAAATGTTTTACATAAGGTAAAGAAGTATTTTTAAATCGATTTGGGTAAATATATATATATATATATATATATATATATATATATATATATATATTAAAAAGTTACCGGATTTAATTTTTTATACGGTTCCACGGTCCTATAAATGATATTTATTAATTATTACCTCTTTCACTAAAAAGAAAGACAAAAAAAAGTCCCGTTCATCTAAGACTAAAATTGACCGAATTATAAAACTTTGAAACTCATGACTCATACCACTTTTCTGCACCTAATACAGATGAGTTCGACCGTGCTTCGAGGGGTCATATTCAAAGTGCTTAAACTATTTGAAGAATTTTTTTTCAGGTGCGTCTCCGCTTTGAAAGACTTTCTACAAGTATTACGATAGAGTTAACTTTTATTAATAAAGTTTTAGATTTATTAAAATAATTGTATTTAAAAATATGTTTCATTTTGTAAGGATTTGAGGCTATTTCTTTTCATGATTTCTTCTAACGAAAATTATGTTATTTTAAAAGCTTTTATTTAACTTGAAACAATCGTATGTATATACTTTCAGTTCAAAATGTGCACTACAGCTTTAACTCAAAAAAATTTCTGTTAGAGGTTAAATTTAACATACTGACCTAAGTCTGATGTCAATGAAGTACAATGATTTTCATTGCTTAAAATTTATGCTTATTTTACGGGATAACACAAAAAAATTCGGATAGATTATCACCAAAAATTTTAAGAACAAGTCTAAGATTAGATAACACAACCCTGCAATGGTTGTGCGTTTAACTTTAAAAATTGATTTTTATGTATTTTTTAGCACTAATTTCAAACTTTACCTTCCTTTTTAACCATCATGTCAGGAATTTTACATAAATCGTAAATTTCAAAGTTAAAAAATAGTAAAAATTTGATGCTATAAGTTATAGAAGATGGTTGTGTTTTTTAACTTTTGATAATTGATATTATGTACTTTTAGCGCTGAATCCGAAAATGGCCTTAATTTTTAACCATTAAGTTAGACATTTTCGAAAATTGTAAATTTCCAAGTTTAAAAATAGAGAAAATCTGATACTATAAAATAGGTGTAAAACTTCTTTTATTCAATGTTATTTTATTTTATTCAATAATTTATTGTTTTTATTTTTGTCTTATACTGGTATTCTTACAGATAAACAGCTCAGTGATCCGATGAGGTTGTGGTGTGGAGCGGTCACTTTGAAATTTTAAACTTTAAAATTTATGATTTGTGAAAAATCCTGATGTGATGGTTAAAGATGAAAGTCATTTTCGGATTCAGTTATCAGAAGATAAAAATCATAAAACAACTAAAATTTTGCAGCCTAGTGTAATCTAATAGCATTTTAAAATATGCATATTTTTTAAAAACAATTTAGGCTATTGCTTTTCACCATTTTATTTAAGGAAAATTCCGTTATTTTTTCCACTTATGTCTTTAGTATAAGCTGCATATTTTGCATTAATACTTCAGAATGATTTTATTGTTCAAATTTATATTGCAGTGTCAAAAATATATGTGTGTAATATATCTGACGATTATTTATATTTCTACAAAATTTGTGAATGACCCCTATTTCGCAGCAAAAAATTTGCACCAACTGTGAACAGCTATTACTCGGTCAGTTTTAATCTTAGAATAATAAGACTTTTTTGACTCACTTGTAGAAAATATTAATAAACATAACATATAGGAACCGGGGACCATATAAAAATGTAAGTTCCTTATTTTTTTACTAATGCTTTTCTTGACCGAAATTGCTTTTCAAATACTTCTTTACCTCATTTAAAACATTTTTTTAATTGGAACTTTATGTCTATGACTAACAGTTTAGGAATTAACCATTGCACACCCTGTGTAACTAAAACTAGCGTTGAATGATTCTATAATTTTAAGTAATTTCTTTTCAAATGAATGTAATTTTGGGGCATCTACTGCTTTCGGAAGCGCACATGCTCGCATTTGTAGGATTATATAGCTTTAACTAAACATCTTTACAAACAAACCTAGACTTGGGAGAACCATTGAGATCACCAGCGTACTTCAAGATGTTCTAGTCGTAGAGATGTTTTAGTGTCATTTTAATTTATATTTTTAAACAAAGATTTTTTCCAAACAACTTAATGGGGGGAAAAGTGTCTTATATTTTTAAACGAAAATATTAAAAAATCTGAGACCCCTCGTTATAGTTCTTGGCGATTTAAATTATGTTATTTTAATATATTAAATTTTCAATTCAATACAGAAGTCCCTGAAAAACCTAAAATGTAACCTTTACAAGTAGTTATGAGTTCATATAAGGCATAATTCAATCTAATATGGAACAAAATACTTAGAAAAAAAAAGCTATGCATAATACCACAAACGTGTGGTGTAATTATGAACAAGGTTATGTAGATCCTTAAAAACTGCGTTGGAGGAAGAATTTATTGATATTCTGTTACAGTATTATCAAAGAGTTTAAAAAATTTCCTTCATATATAGATTCAAACGAGAAAATAATTAATTATTTATTAAGAGCAACGATTCGCATTGATTTTATTTGATGTAAACGAAGGATATACTGAGTCACTACAGAATAGTGACTCACTTTCCACTATTATGGAATTTAATAAGGGCTAAAAGTGTGCCAACGTAGTGTAGTAATGGCGGAACCCTTTCATTCTATCCACAGGAATGTAATATTTTTCTTTCTACTTCACTTTTCTATAAGTTGCTTTCACACGAGCGTTTATAGCACTTTTTCGGAACTACCACAACTCCAACTACTTGATGCGAACTCATTAGTTCCATGAGTATTTCTTGAAAAACAAATAAATATCTATATTATTAATGTTTAAACTATATACGAAAGAACTGACATTTTTTTTAAAAAGTAAAACGTATAAATAGTTTAAAACAAGTAATGTTTTATTATTTATGGTAATATAATGTTTTTTACTTTAAATTATGTGCTTGAGGGATTAAAATTTTCATAAAATATTGTATTTAATTTTATGAAGTAATTCCTTTTGTTATGTGGCCTTTTTAAAGAGTTTAACATCGACGTCTCGAAAGTTAAACAATATCCTTGTATCTCTACCAAAGTAAGATTTTAAATGACAAAACATAGGTATTAAATTAAATTTTAAATTAAATTAAATTAAATTTAAAATTTTTATTCAATTGGTAAATAAATCATAACTGCTGTAAATTTCCAAGTGGGTTATAAAAGTAAAGTCCAGGATTTTTTTCATCCACTTGGAAATTTACAACTGTTCTAAAATATATTGTTGTTTAAGGGTAATAAATATTATTTCAGTAAATATATATATATATATATATGTATTTTAAATTATAACTTTACATGATTTTTCTATAACACAATAATCTTTAAAAAATATTAGTTGAATAAAGTTTCGTCTGTTAAAATTGTGCTATAAAAAAATTGCTATTACCAAACATGATTATGTATTTTTATTTATTCCTTTTCCGGGGGTGTATGTTTCGGAAACTTATTAATAACACATAACAAACTCTCAGTAATAGGGAAACTTAAAATATTTATTTGATTGCAACTGTCAATAATTGTTGGGTATTATTAGAGGTACATTAAATGAAAAAAATCACGTGCTATGCTAATAAAGAGTTTTGGCTAAAAATAAATAAGTAAATGTTTCATATTCCGTGAGAAAATTGACATTTTTAAAACTTGACCCCCATTTCCATGCTGCATTATCTACTTATAATAAAATCTGATTGTCGGTAACTATGCCGGTGCGGACCACTCCAGTGTGCGAATCGACCGTAGCTAAACGCCATGTTAGGCTTAATGAAAAACATATCTTAACATATGACAGCTAAATGATAATTTTTTTCTACTTGAAATCATGTCTGTTCAGCATATTTTCACTAAAACATGTATATCATATCCAATTATAATGTATTAAGCTCCAGATTGAAAATAAGCTATTATAAACATCAGATTTCTAGATATAAACAAAAGAACATTGTTGCCATTCACAATTTCCGAATATTGAAACAAATGAATGACTCTTTGAGTGCTTCATAAAAAAAAAAATACAGTTTAATTATCTGATTTTGTTCTTAAAATATTTGTAGTAGCATATTAAAGACTTTAAATAAATTAATTTTGTTTTAAACCTTCAAAAACTATTTTTGCTGCAGTCTATCGTCAATTAATATAAACAATCGAAGTTTGTTGAAAATACGAGTTAATATTTGCATGTAATTAGCATATTAAAATTTAATGGGAAATTTTCAGAAATTACATTTCACTTTGCTAATTATTATTATTATTGCTAAAAAAAAATCAATATTCATCATTATTCATATGAATCATTCATATGAATATTGATTCATATATTTCACTCTTTTGTAGTGGCAACAGTGAAACTTTGTTTCTTTAGGAAAACACATGCTGGTATTTCGCCGCTATTCGCTTTGATCTATGAATGTTTTAAAACAATTTTTTAATTTTTTATTATGGATTTTCCGAATGAATCGCTTTCGGAAAGAAGGCACCAATTGACCAGGAAAATATTTGCACGTTGGCGATCACGGCAATCAACGGATTTCTCAGTTTGCCTGATAAACTTAGTTGAGTTTACATGGAGCAGAATTAAACACCGATAGGCACAATTTTTTGTTTATTTTTTAGATAAACTATGCATATTTTAAGTTCATGTTCATTCAGATTTTTAAAATCATTTATAACTCACAGGAACGTTTCATTATAATAAAGATTTAAAGAAGAAAATTACAATTTTTTTTTTTAAATTTTACTAAATTTTTGTACCGTTAAAAAACATAGCTTTATGTATGTGAATGATGCACATAATGGTTTTATAGTTTTAGCCAAATATATGAATCAAATTTTAAAGTTTCATCTAAAATTAAAAAATAAACATATGACTTTTTAAAGAAATGCCACATGTTTTTTGTTTTATTTTTAAGTTTCTTATTTCACCTATGCATATTTTAAGCTGAATTTAATATATTTCTGTGAATTATTTTTTGCTGTTTAAAAAATGCAACAGCTTTTTTTTTTTTTTTTTTTCCAACTATGCATATATTTTTAAAAGCATTTACAGACATGCCACTTTCCAGCGAAAACATGGAATTCCACTTTTTCGGCACAATTTATCATCCTTGGGATTGATGCAAATCAGTATTAAAATTTGTTGACATTTTTAGGAAGAGAGGGGGAGTGGTAGCAGAATTTGACAAAATAAAAATGCGAGTACAAACAGGGGTAAATTGATTTTATTTCTAATCCTTTCCCATGACCTACTGTGCATTTAGTCCATGTATAGAAACAAAGAGCATGAAAAAAAAATAAATTAACATAGCCAGGCAAGCCCTGATTACCGAATAGGCACGTGAAGCCCGTGCTTCCCCTAGAAAAATGTTGAAGAGGCCCGAAATAAAGAAAACAGGGGGCCCCAACACAAATCTTATATTGAATTAATTCCATTCCAAAATTTTATCTATTTTCTTTTCAATTAACTCAATGTATATGGATTTAAATAAAATGTTACATAAAAAGTACGTTTCATAGCAAATAACCACATTATCACCATTCTATAGTTTGTCCAACCAACCAAAGCCGTTAATTCAACAAGCAGTATGATGCAGTAGCGTTCAACCAATCAAAATCGAGCGGGCTAGCGTAATGTCCACCAGTTTGTCTATATACAGGGTGATTCAGCTCGTCGGTGACAAACTTTAAGGATCGATAGAGCACACCTAGACGAACATTTTTGAATAGGGAATGTAGGGTCCCTGACGCGATGGTAAGGCGCTAGGCGCTTTCGAAAATTTGGGTGCCGAAATTCGAAACGTCATAAAAACTAGGGAAATGGTTAGATTTTCTTGCTTGTTGCGTCGAAATGATTCTGTTTGTTTAGACTTTCTTCAGTACCAATTTGATAAGCGTATCTCTTAAAACATGGATAGGGGGCGCTGCAGACTTTGGAGAGCTAGAGAACAACTTTAAGCCCGTTATTTTGATAATTTAACACATGCTCGCCAAAGTTTATACTCTAACTTAAAGTTTGAACCCAAAAGTAGAGCCCTGCAAAAAGCGTAAGAGCCGGAATAAAATGTCAAAGTACAGGGTGGTCGAAACTCGAAGGCTCCTAGGAGATAAACAAACAGATTTCTTGACTTATGGCATGCATTTTCATGATTCTGTTTGCTGGGGCTCTCTGAAACTCAGTTGAACGGTACAAAAAGAAACATCGATAGGGGGCGCTTTGGGCAAAAAACATAATTCGTTGACATTTCGGACGCTAACTGGAAACGGGGCGCTACGATCAGTTAGAAACAAAACAAGAGAGTAATTTACTTATCATACGAAGCTATTAAAACTGCAGTTTGTTTGTTTTTTTTAACAAACATAGCTGGTTTCAATCATGCACAATGCGCGCAATAAAATTTACATAAGGTGCTTTTTGCTGATTTATGCAAAAGATATCGTACCATATCGATATGCAAAAGATACGTAATGCGTAGACGACAACGCGAGATGACGTAGTTGTATGCGCAGACACGTCTTTTGAACGTGCGGTACCTACTTAAGCTTCGGGTTACTTGTCTGCAGATCGGTAGTAGGATGGAACGGTACACAAACTCTGAATTGGCTGACATGCATTTGGCGTATGGCGCTGCTGGTTGTAATGGACGAGCCGCTCAGCGGTTGTACGCCGAGCGTTACCCCAACAGGCAAATCCCCTGCCATGCCTTCTTCGCTCGAGTACACCAGAGGTTGTCCACAACTGGATCTTTCGACGGAGGCAGGCCTGAACGGGAGCGATCAGTGAGCACCCCCGACAACGAAGAGGCTGTGCTTAACCTGGTTGAGGACAACCCAGGTCTTAGCACGAGAGATATCGCCAGACATGTTGGCATTTCGCAAGCAACTGCGTGGCGCATCTTACGTTCCCGGAATCTGCACCCCTACCACATCCAGCGGGTGCAGTTGCTCAGAGAGCAGGATTTTGGCCCTCGAGTGGAATTCTCAAGATGGTACTTGGCGATGAGATCCAGGGATCCCCGTTTTGTAAACAGCATTTTGTTTACGGACGAGTCCACCTTCAGCCGGGAGGGAATGTGGAACGCCCACAACAGTCATGTGTGGTGTGATGAAAATCCACATGAAACCAGAAGCCGAGCAGCCCAGGAGCGTTTCTCAGTAAATGTGTTGGCCGGCATTCTGGGGGATTGCCTCATTGGCCCTTATTTGTTACCTGAATGGCTGACAGGTGGAAATTACCTGATTTTCCTGGATCAAGTGCTGCCGCAGCTTCTGGATGAGGCGCACGTACCCGAAGGTTCGCGTCGCCAGATGTGGTTCCAGCACGATGGAGCTCCGGCCCATTACACGAACGACGTGCGTCTCCATCTAAACGCAAGGTATGGCCAGCGGTGGATCGGGCGTGGGGGTCCAGTTCACTGGCCTGCCCGATCACCAGACCTCACCTGCTTGGATTTCTTCCTTTGGGGTTACCTGAAGGCCGAGGTATACCATACACCTGTCAGCAGTGCTGAAGAACTTGTGGCGCGCATTGTGGCAGCTGCAGGGCAGATCAGAGATACTCCTGGCATTGTTGGAAACACACACTCCTCAATGCGACGGAGGTGCGAAGCCTGCATCATGGCCCAAGGTCGAAATTTCAAGCATCTTCTGTAGTGTTATTTTTTGTAAATAAATTTCCAGTATCATTGATGTTTTTGGTCTAAATTTATTCAGAAGTGTTGAGCAGAGGTAGAAAATGTGTTTTCATTATTACTAACTGATCGTAGCGCCCCGTTTCCAGTTAGCGTCCGAAATGTCAACGAATTATGTTTTTTGCCCAAAGCGCCCCCTATCGATGTTTCTTTTTGTACCGTTCAACTGAGTTTCAGAGAGCCCCAGCAAACAGAATCATGAAAATGCATGCCATAAGTCAAGAAATCTGTTTGTTTATCTCTTAGGAGCCTTCGAGTTTCGACCACCCTGTACTTTGACATTTTATTCCGGCTCTTACGCTTTTTGCAGGGCTCTACTTTTGGGTTCAAACTTTAAGTTAGAGTATAAACTTTGGCGAGCATGTGTTAAATTATCAAAATAACGGGCTTAAAGTTGTTGTCTAGCTCTCCAAAGTCTGCAGCGCCCCCTATCCATGTTTTAAGAGATACGCTTATCAAATTGGTACTGAAGAAAGTCTAAACAAACAGAATCATTTCGACGCAACAATCAAGAAAATCTAACCATTTCCCTAGTTTTTATGACGTTTCGAATTTCGGCACCCAAATTTTCGAAAGCGCCTAGCGCCTTACCATCGCGTCAGGGACCCTACATTCCCTATTCAAAAATGTTCGTCTAGGTGTGCTCTATCGATCCTTAAAGTTTGTCACCGACGAGCTGAATCACCCTGTATATATAAGCCGTTCTCTGTATGTATGTCCTTTATACAAATCTTCAATCTTTGACCGATTTGCACGAAACTTAATGTACACAGGCTGTAGAATATGGAAAAGAGCGCTGTCTACTTTAAAACATCATCAGACCACTATTTATCCCTTTTTTTCTACCACCTTCCATTATTCAACATTATAGAAATATTTCTTTTTTTTTTTTACTATTCAATTGCTTCTTTCCCGTTGCCACACATCTAAAAAACTACTCAATGATTTAAAAAAAAAATGATAACTCGAGTACATTGATTTATAAGCCAAAAAAAATTCAGATTGTCTCACTATATTTTTGCTGTTTTTGAAATTGATGTCATTCAAAAAAGGAAATGCAGATTTTCCATATATACGCAAAAACTTTAACTAAGCATGCGTTAAAATGACGTAGTACCTTATTTGAATGTTTCTGAAGTTAAAAAATCTATTTTAATGAAGTCGTTTGAATATCAAGAAATCAATTTAGAAAAAAAAAGATAATAATAAAAAAAATCGTTTGCTAGATATGACGTCAATTTTGTGAATATGATTTCAAACTGGTTATAAAAACCGGCTTCATATAATGTATTTCCTATTTTTTTGTAATGGTGTATCTTTAATTATATCATTTAGATAAATGTTTTAACACTTGAAATGCAGTGGTAACTCTCTACGATTTATAACGAATACGGTTATATAAATAAGATTTTTCTATGATTTATATTAAATGGAAGTTATAGCGACTATTTTTAGGGTAAGGTTTTTTTCTCTTTAAGCAAAACTTCATGACTGACATTACGATTGAACGCTTTTGGAAATTACGTCATTTTAATTTTAATGGCTGTGAATTTGGATTTTATGAATGGAAATATGAGTTTCCATTTAAAAATTATCGGCAGTGCATCTTTGTATACACGTGTTAAAGATGCCTGATATACTGCTCGTTAATTTGAAACACGGATATATTTTTAAGTATGTTTGTTAGATTTCTCAACAAGTACAGGGAAAAGTATGTTTGGTATTTTCGTTTTAGCGATCACTTATTTATCTGAGTAGCACATTTCGCCCGCTACAGAACAAATCTTGAATTAAAGGAAATATATGGATTGATTTGAACTTGCATTTTAAAGCAATATGTATCTTTATCTCAAATGTCCTTCTGTATGGCTGAAAACAATACGATCATCAATGCGCTATTATATTTTCTAATGTGTAAAGACAAAATCTCGGCTGTTAAGGACCAATTTTTTTAGTTGATCATTTACAGTAGGATTTTTCTAAGAATGATAGACGGATATGCAATATACTAAAACTTTTCCACAAAAAATATCTAACTTATTTAAAAAGCTAATCATTTAGAATTGGTTTCACCTCATTGTAGAACATTTCAGCTAATTCTATAACAAATCATGTACAACAAAATGTTATATAGTAAAATTATTCCAGAAATTTCTGTCCAAACTAACAGTGCAAATTTCATCAAAATCTGTCCAATAGAACATTAAAAAAAGGCTAAACTTTTATAATCGGTCTCATCTGACTATTGAACTTTCTTCTATAATTTTATAAAAAAGCGACGTAAAACTATATGCAATATTTTAAACCCATCCGTGTAAAATTATCTAACAAACAATGCAAGTTCTAATGAAATCCATTCAGAATTTTTAAAAAGACTAATTTTTCATAATCAAGTTCCACATAAATATGGATTTTCCCCCCATAATTCTATGACTAATCTGCTTATAACAATGCTACGCACCAAAACCTTAACTAAAGAGCTAATAGTGCAAGATGAATCAAAATTATTTCAGAAGAACTCAAGTTATAAGCGGCCGGAATGAGATTCTCACAAGAAAACAAATACTGAAATTTGCCAATTTAGCTATGTAAAAGAGCACGAAAACAAACAAATACTGAATAATTTAAAATGTTTTTGAGCAATTAAGTTTATCTTCTGTAACTTTTGTAACAGGCATCTCTCTATTCTAAACTAGTCGGATGTACCAATCCCAAAACTTTCTTCTATCTCATACATGTTAATACTTCAAAATTCGCTATCACACTGCCAAAATTAAATGGCAATCTATGCATCTCATGAGGATTAACGATATGAAATTCCGTGCATTAGTTCTTGAGATATGACTATCGCTGAAATCGTCTAAATTCAGCAAAATGCTGCCTAGCAGCGCCACCTATTGGGTGATTTATACCAAATCCTAATCAGCAACAATTTATGTCAACGTCTGACTGAATCTGAAGTTTGGAGAAAATCCGTACATTAGTTTTTGAGATAGAGCAAAAACGAAAATCGTGAAAATTTCTGCATAGCAGCGCCACCTATTGGGTGATTAACACCAAAACCTAATTAACAACAACTTGTATCAACATACAACTAAATCTGAAGTTAGATGAAAATTGGTCCATTAGTTCTATTGATAGAGCTATTGAGGCAATCGTGGAAAAGGCAGCAGAGAAGCGCCACCTGTTGGGTGATTTACACCAACACCTAATCAGTAGCAAGTCATATCATGGACTAACTTAATCTGAAGTTTGATGAAAATCCGTGCGTTAGTTCTTAAGATAGAGCTATTGGGGAAATCGTGTAAATCCTGCAAAATTCATCATAACAGCGCCACCTGTTGGGCGATTTACACCAAAACGTAATCAACATCAATTAATATCAAGGACTAACTAAATCTGAAGTTTGATCAAAATCCGTGCATTAGTTCTTGAGATAGAGCTATTGCAAAAATCGTGAAAAATGCAGCATTGCAGCGCCACCTGTTGAGCGATTTACCCCCAAAACTAATCAGCATCAATTTGTATTAGGCACTAACTGAATGTCAATTTTTATTAAATTCCGTGCATTAGTTCTTGAGATAGACCGCCCACAAAATTTGTGTCACATACACACAGACAGACAGACAGACAGACTCACAGAGTCAGAGACAGACATTTTGTAAAAACATGTTTTTTGGAAACTCTGACCCCTAAAACGTGTAAATCCGTCGAAAACCGGAATTCGAAAATTTTCATGAATCCAATACTTTCTTCTTGTAAAGATAGAAGAAATTAAAAAAAGTAACTACCGCTGTCACCGCCGCCGCCGCCGCCGCCGGTTTTGAATTTTTTTGTGACCAGATGTCTTTCTTCGTTAATATTAAGAAAAATAATGCATACAAAAATATGAAAATCGGTAGTATTATACAGAAATGTTTGATAAACACGATGATGCAGACAGTTTTCAGATCGAAGAATTATTTTAAGAGATATTTAATGCTAAAGTTGGACAAAATCGTTCCACTAAAAAAGTTTTATAGGAGCAAAAACTGTTCATAAGAATTTAATCATTTTTAGATCATTTTATGCGTTAGAATTTGCCGGAGTGCAGATTGCATTAATTTTTTTTTTTATTTGGACTAATTTTTTGAGGTTTTATTTCTATTTTAAATTCAGATTTTCAGCATTTCTAGAGATATTTTTAACAGATTTTAGAAAGTGATATTAATTTAAACTGTTGCCAACTGTATAAACAGCGGAAGCAATAATGTTTGCTTCAAAAAAAATATATTTATACGTGTAAATAAATTAAAAATTTATTTACACGTGACTATTATAAACAGAAAAAAACATTTGGAATTAGAGTTAAATAATTATGTACAAAAAGCAGGAACTTATTAAAAATTACGCCATAAAAACTATAATTACACGTGAATTTTAAGAGAGAAAGGAATTTGTAAAGCAATAAATTTATTAACATGCGTTAGAAGTCTTAAATAGGAGAAATTACGTCATATTTACGTAACATTACAGTTATTACATAAAATGAATACAAAATAATATTGCAAAAATGTTTAAATTCAGAAATTGCGCTAGACAGTTATTTGATATTTTGAGCGGATACATTTCAACTATTTTTGTTAGGAAAGCGCAAATAATATTTCATTCCTAACACAATCATTTTCACTTGAATATTAAAAAGAGAAAGAATAGTTTGGTCAAAATTACGTCAGATTAAAAACGATTAATTTAAAAAGTCTCATTTAAAAGAACTTTCTTTTCGCTTTGTTAAAAAATACCAGGAGACAAAGACTCTGTTTACTTAATTCCTTTTATATTAGCTTATTTTGAAATGTTGTTTTATTTGTATTTTTATTAATGTTGTACTAATTTATGTGTTTTTTCGTTATTTAAAATAAAAATTATGTCAATTTGTATAATTTGGCGATTTATATAATTTGGCGAAATTGGTCGACGGGAAAATCAAGTAGTACCGCAACGGATTTGGCGTTAAAATTCCGCAATCAAAGAGAAATGAATAGAAATCCGTTTATAGAGAGATCGCCACTGTTTTTTAAATTATAATTCAATCTTTCAAAATCTTTTTAAAGCCGATCAAATTTGCGTGCATTTAGAGTCTACGGTGTCTGGACGGGGGTTGGCGAGCGTAGCTCGTAGGGGGCCGAGCCCCCTAGTATTTAAAAAAATTCAAGTTCGAAAATTACTTTAAGAAACATAAAAAATCTGTAAATTGAGATAAACTTTTCAAACAAATTACTGAAAGTGTTTTTTGTTTTCTATTAGACGTTGAAATAATCGTAAGCATGTTGCTTACAGATCTAATTGCTGCAAAAGCGTAATTTATTGGTTAAGTGATTAGGTTGTTGCCACCAACAATATGATGATAGGCGTTACTCATAGATACATCTTTTCTTCATAATATTGCATTAATAGCAAACGGATATATCTTTCTTAATTGGATTTCAGGCATATTTAAAAATTGTTCCGAGACCGAAAATTAATTTAAAATGGATAAACAATCTGTAAATTGAGATAAGCTTTTCAAACAAATATTACTGAAAGTACTTTTTGTATTCTATTAGACGTAGGAACAATCAAATGTGCGATGTTTAAAGTTCGAATTGCAGTAAAAGTTAAATTTATGGTTGGGTTAGGTTGTTGCCACCAACAATATGATGCTAGTATATAAATGCTATAATACTCATAACAATGCCTTCTTTATGATATTTCATTAAGAGCAAACAGGTATATCTTTCGTAGTTGGGCTGCATGGAAATTAAAAAATATCCATGATTGAAATTACTTTAAAATCCATTCAAATAAGAAAATTGAGATACAATTCTCAAATGAATTTCATTTGAAAGAACTTTTTTCTATTCGACAGTGTGAAAAACAAAATTGTATGATGTTCATAAGTTAAGAAAAATTTCAATAAAGGCACAATTTATGGGTTAGGTCGTTGCTATAATCAGAATAGTGTCACAATTGTCATTGTGTTTGTAGTTTTTTTTTTTTTTTTTTTTTTTTTTTGTATATTCTGAAGATGACTCAATGAAAGAGTCGAAACATGTAAATTTTTAGTATTTTTAATGTGTGTTTTTTTTTAATTGAAATGACGTCTTTTCAGAAATAATTGTAGTATTTTAATATATGTTTTGACATTTGTTTGGAATATGTGTTATTATGATATAGTTAATAGTAGACGTAATTAAGACTAATTTACTTATATTTATATTTCTGATTGGTCTTTTTAATGATTCGTGGACGGAAATGTACCAATCTCAGTTACTGTCATTGCCGTATTATTTCATGTTAATGTATTTTACACGAAAGGATCCTTATTATTGTCACGGGCGAAGCCGGGTAGTTCTGCTAATTGTTAATATAGAAAATTATTCTGTTATTGTGTTTGTTTAGATTAGATAATTCTAATGTTATACATTAAATTTCACTAAAAGTAAAACAAGTTGCATTTAAGTACTAATTGAAATAATATGTAATTGATCGTAGTATTATCTTTTTAAAAAAATCCATATGATAAATTTACATCCTATATTTCTGTATTAATTAACTTAATTATCTCGATTGTATATTCGATAAAAATAATTCTTAATAGAAATATTCAATTTTTCATGCGACTAGGATTTTAAAAGTTGTTTACACAACAAATTATTTTTATGGTGGAATCCATTTAAATTTCAATACATTCAAATCCTGTATAAAGCTTAAATTTATTTTTATTTTTATTTTTATTTTTATTACAGTTTCTCATTTATTACTTATCAATTCCGAATTAACATAATTTTTCGGCTAGTCATTATCTTATTTTATTCCATTTTTATATAAAATTAAAACATTAATATATTTGAAAAATTGAGATAGTCGCAAACTTGTGTTCAAACCAACATTTGCGGAAATTAATAACAAATCATAAAAAAATCGCGAAAGCTTAAAATAATTTGCTCCAAATACTGAAATTTTCGGAAGTCATATTAATGTTTCTTGTTTTGAAATTACTGAGGCGGAATTATTTCAAAAAGAAAATCGTGTAAAGTTGTAATAGCGACAAAATTAATTTTCTCTCGAGACATATGTTTTTGGCATATTAAAGTTTGATTTTCGTCGTATGTTTTAGAAAAATTAATAAATAATAACTCCAGAAAACATTTTTTTTTCTCTTATCTACTATTGTTAAAGTGCATTTAATCCATGTCTCTTCACATATTCCTTACTAAAATGTGAAATAAATATTGCTAAATGTATAAATATTATAGGTATTAAATAATTATAAATTGTTAATGAAACAATATTTTAAAATATTGTTCAGTAATCTTTATCTAATTGTTAGACTGTAAAAAATACTAAGTTTTGTGCAGAATATAACCCTTAACTATACTGATATTATAAAAAATTAAAAGTTCTGTGTTTGTTTGATTGTAGTTGGGTAATCTCTGGAACTACCAAACCGATTAAAAAAAATCTCTAAAAATGCGATTTGGTATCCTAGATAAGAAAGATGAAATTTGGCATTATTGTTACTTATAAGATATAAAAAATCTCTATGAAAGTTTTCTGAAACATTCGAAATTTCAAAGGGATGAAAATGCACGAAACGCGTTCTGAAAATGTTCATATTGAATCCCAGGAAGTACTAAACCGATTTCAAATGTAATTGATGAAAATTCATGGTGACCGTCCTTGCTCCAACATAGTCTCTATTTTTTGTCGGTGTCACTACCACCTGGGGGCTGCAGGATAAAACAAAATCTAAATTGCGATTTTCTTTAACGCAGGGGCTAGCAACTTGAAATTTCCTATGGTAATTATGTATAATATGTAAATCCTCTCTAAGCACAGTTATTTTTTGAAAAATTCGAAATATAAAAGGAAATTGAAACAACATTCGGGAATTTAAAGGGGTGAAAATGCGCGAAAACCGTTCTAAAGTCGTTCTAAATCACGTTTTCTATAGAATCACTTTAAATTCCAAATCATTTCAAAAGAAATTGTTGCAAATTGATGGTAATAGTCCCTGTTCCAAAATAGGCTATACTTTATGTCTGTGCCACTACCACCTGGGGATTGCATAAGCAAAAACGCTGAACATCTCGATTTTTGTGTTACTGAAGGGGCTGGCATTTCGAATTGGCATGGTAGTAACTTATAAAATAGAACATCTTATAAAGTCTTTAAGTCTTCACGAAGAACAGTTTCTAAAAAATTCAAAATTGAATAATGTGAAAATGCGCAAAAAGCGTTCTAAATACGATCTATTTTTTGCGCAATTTCAAGAAATATGAAACAGATTTTACAAATAATGATTGCAAATAGATCATGACAGTCCCTGCTCAGAAAATGGGTTACATTTCAGGGGATTCTTCACTCACTTGAAAACACCTATGGGCAGGTTCTTTTTGAATTTCTAGTTTAAATTTTTAAAATTTTGAACGCTTTCTCATAATAGGATAGCTGAGTTAAATGTCTTAAAGGGCCTTTTTGTACTTTTTAAAATTTTGGTTGCAGATTTTTTTTTAATAGAGATACTTCCACATTCGAAACCGATTCCGAATGTGAAAGTACATGTATTTAAAAAAAATGTGCAACATTTATAAAAGTAAAAAATAGCCATATTAGAGATCGACCTCAGCTATCCTGTGTAAAAGAAATTCCTGCCCGCTCGGTTTAGAGGCACAAGTAGAATTCGAAGTTAAGTACAAATTTGAAACTAAATCAAGATTAGAGTTAAACCCAATTCAACAATTTTATCTGGCTGCTTTTTACGAGTTTTTAATTTCATTTTTCGGTATGAGCTGGTTTTATTAGAATCATATTAAGACTTTTATCAACTACACTGCTCAACAAGCTTGATACTTTCTGACACAATGACATACACATTTTTAAACATAATGTTATACAATTGGCAGCCCTATCACAAGGTGTTTTTCTTTCTTCATTCACTGGTTTGTCTGTTTTCGTCGGGGAATTCGGTTCAAAACGTGAAATTTGAGAGTATTTTCTGAAATATCTATTGCGTTTACACAAAAAAGAAAACGTCTTTCAGTTACATAGTTTCTGTACAACAATACCTTCCAGTTTCATGCGCTTCCGAACAAAAGTTAATTAAATGTTATGCATAACGGTGCCCGTTTGGATTTTAGAAAATCCTTAATACGATAATTTTTCCTTCAACCCCTATTTTTTTCTGTAAAAGTCGGTTTTATCAAAACCATGGCAATATACATGTTGTAGATAATATTTCGAAAAATTATAATAAATTTCAGTGGATTTGGCGCCTTTCGAATTAATGAAGTTCGAATTTTTTTTTTCTTTTTTATCTCCGTTCCACAAAGCTTTTTTTGCTTTTTTTATTACTATTATTTCTGTAATAATTTTTTATAAAAAAAACGTAGATAATATTAAGAAGATTTATAATAAATTTAAGTTGATTTGATATCTTATGAATGGACGAAGTTATGAATTGTTTCGTCTTAAAACACTATATTTTTCACCCCTTAAAACCATTTTTATGATATCAAAAATCTGCCCCAAAATACATACATTGTTGGCCCTTTTCCTGGAAGTAATTGTAACATTGAACTGATTTTGTATGTATTATAATTAATAAGTTATATATTTTTTCTGTTTTCACAAAAACCCTCCCCATATCCACCACTCGGTTCGATTTTGTCCATTAACGAACTTTACCGAGACTTACTACCCCTTGATTTTATGTATCAGTTTGGAAGAGGTCTGTACAGAGTTTTGAAAGTTATCGCGTCTATAAAAAAGTGATATATATATATATACATATACAGACAGATAGATCGATAGATAGATAAAGTTTTGAACTGGGGGTGGTTTTTGGATCTAGGGTTCATGAACGGCGTAGATTTGCAAAATAATTGCATAATTTTCAACATAAGGGATAGTGTAATAGGTAGTATATCTTACGAAAGCCACTTAAGAAACATTTAAAAATATTTTAACTTAAACGAGAAATTTTAAAACAACTTGCCCATTGGTATATCATTGCCGAACGGGAACTTTAAAGTGAGTAAAATGTCCCCTTACATCAGCGCGACTACTACCAGAGAGATGCAGGAGCAAACAACGTTCTGAATTATGATTTTTGTGATACTGATGGTGCTAGAAACGTGACATTTGCCATGATAGTTAGTTAGAGGATGTAAATGCTCTCTGAGAAAATTCAAAAAAGAATTCGAAATTTAAAAGGGATGAAAATGTGCGAAAAACGTTCTAAATTATCATTTCTACGCAATCTCAGGAAATACAAAACCTATTTCAAAAGTAATGGCAGCAGTTTGATGGTGACAGTCCCTACTCTAACATAATATATATTTTATGTCGATGCCACTGCCACCTGGGGGTCGCATTAGCAAAAAATCATTCTACATTGCGATAATCCTGATAGTGAATGGACTAGCAACTTTACATTTTTCATTGTAGTTTCTTAAAAGGTGTAAATCATACATAAAAAAAGTAGAAAAAAATACAGTTAAAAAGGGGTTAAAATACTCGAAAAGCATTTAAAAAATGTCCAAAATTGCGATTTCTGGGCAATCGTTAAAAATAGAAACTTGAAAATTGAAACTTGAAAAACATAAAACATAAATAGTTACATCGAAATTTAAAAGAGTGAAATAAGCGAAATCCGTACTAAAAATGTTCTAAATTACAGTTTCTATTGAATTGTTTAAAGATGTAAATTTAAAATTTTGTATTATAGATACATATAATGCATAAATGGTCTCTAAGAATAATTTCATAAAGATTCGAAAATTAACGGGGTAAAAGGAATGAAAAGCCTTTTAAAAACGTTTCTACGATTTGCGATTTCTATTGAATCTCAATCAATACCGAACCGATTTCAAAATTTATGTTGACAAATTCATTGTGAAAGTCAGTTTTCCAACATGTGCTATATTTTTACAAATTGATATATATATATATATATATATATATATATATAACGCTTTTAAAAAGGTGTAATACAAACAACCCAGTGCATCAGGCGCAACGCAGCTTCTTATATGCACTAAGTAAATATAGCTCTATGAAAAGTAAATGATTTATGAAATCCATGAAAAAGAGTGAGCAAAAGAACAATAGAAATCAATGAATATTTATAACTAAAAAACAAACAGACAACTCCTTGCTCTTCGGAAAGTGGGAGGAGTTAAAAACAGGTACCGAAAATAGAAATTAAATCCTCACAGGTTTCGCAAGATATGGCCATCCCCCATACTCCAAAAGTGTAAAAAAATCATCAAATAAACTGAAACTTTCAAAAACTTAACGAAACAAAACTGCTTTAAAAACATAAGCAACCAACCAATTCAAAATAAATAGATCTAATTTTAAAACATAAACAAATTAAAAATTCTTGTATAATTGAATCATTAAGTAATTAAAAACATTGAACATGTGAGAAGGCCATACCCCTGCTTTGACCTGTGAAGACTTGAAAAAAACTCGATACCTTTAAAATATCCACTACGCTCCACATCTCTCCAACAGTAGGAGTTGCATGCAGGGCCATAATCCAAGTTAGACCAGCTTCATCTAGACTTGACTTTCCGTTATCTTCATAAACATAAATTTCATTCCCTGTAACCTCAGTTCCAACTTGACATTCATCAAAATATAGACGTTCTTATAAAGACTTTAGTCCACACTTTTTATATATTCAAGTAGTTCCATCGGCATCCATTACGGTGTTTGGCCACTTGGCTGTTGCCACTTCATAAAACTCTTTTCAAGCTGATTTACATAATGGAAAATAAACTGATATGGAAATAAATTATTGTAAAAAAGATTAGCAGTAAATGTAAAAATCTGTGAACCCAAAAATTCTTTGCTGCTGCAAATCCTATAAAATCTATTAACTTGCCCCAAAATAATGTTGATGAAAACCCTTTTGCTTAAATTTGAACACCAGTGTGGCATTGTTTGAAAAAAATCCCGTTTATCAAAAAGTTTAACTAATATATTATTATCTTTAATTAATAAATATAAATCCAAAAAAATAACATATAAACTATCAACAGAAGCCTTATTTAACTTTATACACGGAGGATAGATATCGTTAATCGATACCAAAAGTTTGTCATCGAATACTATTAAGCCATCGATATTCCTTAAAACTGCAAAACTCTTATTACTGTTTAAAACATAGTTAAATTCATAATAAAAAGGAAAAAGATTAGCAGTAGAACTCGAAAAATTAGTACCCATCCCAATGCCACATACCTGGTAAAAAAGCGAACCATTGAATGCAATAAAATTGAAAACAGAAATTACATAAACTCAAGAAAAAATCTCTTTTAATTCCTAACTCCTCCTCAATGCAAAACAAATCAAACATATTTTTCAATGTATCATAAAGTAAATCTATAGGTATATGAGAAAAAAGATTTTCAAAATCAGAGATATACAAATTAGTAGACGTTATTGGCGTTTTATTAATTTTATTTAAAACCTCATTACTATTGTCAATACACCAAAAATAACTAGTATTTCTATACTTAATAAAAAAAAAA
Source organism: Maratus speciosus (assembly GCA_963932465.1). Lineage (NCBI taxonomy): Eukaryota > Metazoa > Arthropoda > Arachnida > Araneae > Salticidae > Maratus > Maratus speciosus. The sequence goes on from OZ010800.1 coordinate 113,852,111, forward strand.
AAACATAAATACGCTTCAAAACCTCCTGTAACTTAACATTTAAACTTTTACCAATGCCTCTTGAATTACAACGTATGAATCTGAATTTAAAAGGTGTTTTGTGAAATTTAGGAGTCAAAAATAAAAATGAAAACTATGATAATTATTAATAGCAAAATTATATGAATACGTCTTTCTAGCCTTTTTGGTGTAAGCATTAAATTTGTTAACATTTACCGTGTGACTTAATTTTCATTCCTTATAAAATTTACCATTATTTAACTCATTTTTAACGGTGTCAATATAAATGAGCTTTCATATAATTGCATAATTTAAAGCCGCTTTGTCCACAGGTACTATTACAAAATTCATATGTAAAAATTGACTATAATTTATATTTTCTTTGCTGAGACTATGATCAACATAATCCTTAATATTCAAATCATTATTAACAAAAATATCAAATTCCTTTAATATATGCCACTCCCATTCAGAAAAAGCATGAAAGGGGGTGTTAAATTTGTAACATAATTGCATAATGAATTTTTTCAAGTACCTCTCAAAAATCTGAACGGCTGTTTTCTTACTAATTGTCTTATTCAATCTAAACTTAGTACTCAATCCCATCATAGAATGTAAATTTTTGCTCTGTATAATATTTAAGTTTCCAGTAATAACATGTTTATGGAAATCATCTATAAAATCTGAAAAATAGGTATCACATTTACATGTTTCAGGAATTCCACAAGAAAAAGCAAGAAATCTATAATTGAACAATTTTTTACTAAGAGGAATGCTATATTTATAAGCAACAGCAATATTAATATCTCTAAGAGGGAAAAAAGTGTCATAGTATTTGAAAAAAATCTTTAATTTCAAAATTATTGAAAGACTTCTGTTGAAATTTCAAAGTAAAGAAAACCCTGTCAGTCTTAGAATCTGATTTCATAAATCATTTACTTTTGATAGAGCTATATATATATAAATGATGCACTGTTAATTTCAAACTATAACGCTACAGCTTTAAAAAATGAACCAAATAATGCATTTCTTTATAGTAATCATGCTAAAACCAAAAGAATTCATATATTTTGGTTTTTTTTTTTTTTTTTGCACATAAAAAATCTGAAAAAAAGTAGAACATTTCATTTTCTGTGTGCTGAAAGTAAATTTTAAACAAAACTTTTTGTATACACTTTCATTTTAATTTAGACGTAGGTCTGTTATGATTTTGTTTTGTTGAAAAAATGTTTTCTTTATGCATAATTTAGAGTTTTATCATGCGCGCAGCACTTAATGATTTTCACGCATGCATTAGTTTGAGGAATTTTTAAATTAAAATTTTAAATATTAATTTTATATATAGAACATTCATTTTTTCTGGATAATATAGTTACTGATATATACTTTATGCAGAAAGATAAAAATGTCTTAATTGGATATTATATTTGTTTTTTTACTTTGAAGAAGGCGATGCTTTTGACCGTTTCGACAAACTCAAAGGTCCTGTGCGCCCTTGAAGTAAAATAAATATTCAGGCGCTTATTTTCAAATATTGTAGGACGTTACACATAGACAAATTATTAAAGCGTATGATAAACCATTCTCATAATTGTTATTATGAAAAATTCTTTCTTATTATATCCTTTCTATTTGATAGTTTCTTTCTTCCCAATGAGTGATTTAATTCTTCCGATCCTACGCATTCAATTCTAAGAAAACCAATAAACAGAAATCTAATATTCATAGATTTTTGTATCTTGAAATACATTACATCCAAAAGAGAATGAATACGGCAGATAGCTTTTATTGTAGCATCTTCTATTCCGATCTTTTTTCTTTGGGCATATTTCCTATTATATATATATTTTTTATCAATTCAATATATCTTCTATTACATGCCATCAAATATGCTCTTCGATGTTGCATCAATTCTAAACTTAGATTATATTTTTAATAAAAACTGAGGCTTTTTAAAATACTGAATTTGAATATAGTTGAATCAATTGATCTTCTTTTTTCAATATATGTCTTTTTATTCAAAGGGAAATTCGCTTTTATAAACAAAATATCAATTTTGTGCATCATGTGGATGTCGGATAAGTATATTTTTCTCTAACTAAATACTAAATATTTTATGCCGTCACAACATAGTTAGAGTTTTTAATCACATTCTCTGTTGTTTCTGGATAATTCCACATAATTCGACAAACATGGTTTACTTCATTATTTTTTATTTTTCTGATTTACGTACAGTCGTGGAGAAAAAGTATACACCCGCTATTAACTCCGCGAGTAATTATAATAGAAAAAAATTACAGGCACCAATCGATTAGAAATAAAGTCTACTTTTAAATGATGTATATTATATTTGCTTAGGGTGTCATCTACAAATCAAAACCAGACCAAACTTTTTTTTTCAGTAGCAACGCCCTATTTTGACAATATATTTTAAATTTTCAGTTCAATATATGACTATAAATGAAATTTCAATTCATTTGGATGATAAAATTTTGAATTTTAAACATTCAAAATTTAGAGCTTCTAAAGTTAAATTACATTTTCATATTTTATTAATATCTCCTGAAATTACAATCCTAATGTGATATTTTTTTCGTTTAATTATAAATAAGAGATCGTACCCGTGCTGCCCGGGTTACAGAATATTGGAGAAAATCATATTTTAAAATTAAAAAATAATGTATATTTATATACATGCAATATATTTTAGATTGCCCAAAAACAATAAAAAATGTTTTTCACATGAAACATATCAATTATAGAATTAAAGAAAGTTCTGAAATTTGTCAAAAGCTATATTTTCCTATTAGCCGTATGCTAAGAGTTATTAGCCCACGATTTTGCTACTTACGGTATCCTTTTATATTCTGATAACTTCAGAGATTTAGAAATATTTCCGTATGAAATCTAAACCCAACATCATTTTTTTCCTCTCAAAATTTACATACGCACTTCTCATATTCGTATTCCCCATTTTCAAAAAAATGGTATTTTAATTTTATCAGTTGAACTCAAAACTTGCAGCCGTGATTATCAGCAATATCATTACATGCGAACAGTCACACACTTAACTCGAGATTCTAATCTCAGTACCGGAGAGTAAAAAATCACGTAATTTATGTTTTTTAGACACATTGTAAAAATGTTTAGTTTTATCTAAGAAAATGATCGTTTTCTTTTAAATATGAAGTCATTTTCACTTACTTAAACATTTCGCCTAGTGTCTGCTAGTGTCTGAAACTTAGTCTGAAACAAGAATTTTGAATCTGTTAAATATCTCGTCAATCATAAGTTAACGGAAGGTATAAGATTAAGTAATTGCAAACACGAAACTACATGCACTAAATGCATTGAAGGAAAACTGTCACAATCCCCCTACCCTAAGGTAGCATCAAATAGATCAAAGGAAGTTATTTCACTAATTCACAGTGATATTTGTGGGCCTATGAAGACAGAAACATTCACAGGTGAAAGGTATTTTATTACGTTCATTGGTGATTATAGCCGATTCACAATGGTTTATTTACTTTCACACAGATCTGAAGCCTTAGAAAAATTGAAGGATTTCATTGCCCTAGTGAAAAATAAATTTGGGAAACAAATAAAACCCTTTAGATCTGATAATGCAGGAGAATACCTTGGGGATAATTTTGAAAATTATTTAATCCTTAACGGTATTGAACGTCAATTAAGTGTACCATTTTGCTCATCCCAGAACAGCGTTGCGGAGAGAAAAACAGCACAGTTGTAGAAATGGCACGAACCATGCTCTCGGACGCAAGTTTGCCGAGACAATTTTGGGGTGAAGCGATACTTACTGCAACGTGTTTAACTAACCGGCTACCAACTAAAGCAAGCAACAATATCACTCCATTTCAACTTTGGAATAACCGAAAACCGAATTTGCCACATATAAAGACATTCGGAGGCAAGGCATACGCTTATGTAGAAAAATCTAAAAGAGGAAAATTCGATGAGAAGGCCATTGAAGGCATATTTCTGGGATATGATAACAGGAGAAGGGGTATCGGATATGGGTTGGAGATAATAATGTAATGATATCTTGAACTGTAAAATTTCTAGAACATAAGTCAAATAACACTAAAGAAGACGCAAACAACATTCCAACCCCTTAGGAAAATATTAGAGTAGAATTAGGCGGTGATGAAATGACGCGGACGCAGTTCCACAACAAACTCCAGTAGAGCCTAGGAGATCTTTAAGAGAAAACAGGGGTGTACCTCCCGATAGATTCGGAATTAGCGTTAATATGTGTAAGGTGGATGATCCGAAAACGTTGGAAGATATACAAAACTTCAACGATCCAAAAATTTAATATAATTGGCTAGAGGCAACAGACGATGAAATTAAATCGCTGAAAGAAAACAATACATGGGATTTAGTATAACCACTTCCGGGGAAACATATTATTGGATGTAGATGGACTTTTAAAACTAAATTAAACGCCCAAGAAGAGGTGGAGCGATACAAGGCAAGACTGGTCGCAAAAGGATATTCGCAAAAATTTGGGATTGACTACGATGAAATGTTCGCGCCAGTCGTAGCACACATCACCATTAGATGTTTCTTAAATGCCGCAGTATACAAAAATTTAGTTGTAACCCACCTTGCGTGAAAACAGCATTTTTACACGGGAACGTAGATGAGGAAGTCTTAATGACTCAATCCGAAGGATATGTGGTAGAGGGTGAAGAGAACAAAGTATGCAAATTAAAGAAAGCAATATAAGCCTCAAGCAGGCTACCAGAGCTTTGCACCTGAGAATAAGTAAAACTCTAAGAGAAATGGAATTTAATCAATGCGAATCGGATTTGTGTTTATTCAAACGAAATAAAAACGGCAATACGTCATATATTATAGTTTATGTAGACGATATTTTAGTAGCGGGAAAGGCAAAAGATACGGTAGAAATGTACAATGAACTGTCAAAGGAATTTGAAATATAAACATTAGGTAAAGTCTCACAATACCTAGGGATAAATATCAAACATTCGGACGACGGAAGTCTGATATTAGATCAAGAGAATAAAATTGATGAAATTGTAAGAAAATTTAATCTATTTAATTCTAAACCGACGTATACTCCCATGGCTACAGATTATTTCAATTTAAATCCCAACAACAAATTAGTGAGCAAAAATACAAAATACGGGCAAGCAGTGGGGGCATTACTGTATATAGCCACTATCATACGACCGGATATAGCTGCTTGTGTAAATATTCTAGGAAGAAGAAATGAAAAACCTAGAGAGGTTGACTGGTTTGCGATTGAAAAGTTAATAATATATTTGAAAATCACTAAACATTTAAAGTTTGTGATTCATACTGGTAGACAGCCTACTGTGATAGTGACTGGGGAAGTGATAAACTTGATAGGAAGTCCACAACAGGCAGTCTATTTAAATTAGGTGATAACCTGATTTCCTGGTTTTCGAAAAAGCAGACATGCGTGGCTGTGTCCTCAACTGAGGCAGATAACATATCTCCATCAAGTGCAGGTCAGGAAATACAGTGGTTACTTATGCTACTTAAAGAATTTGAGTTACCACAAACATTGCCCATCGAAGTGTTCGAAGATAATTTGCCGTGTATAAAACTGTCCATGAATGAGAAACATTTGTCACGCAGCAAGCACATCGACGTGAAATTCAACAATATCAAAAACTTAGTGCAATGTGGAACAATTGTGTTAACATACTGTCCCACAAAACACATGATCGCTGACATCCTCAGTAAACCCCTAGCTAAACATCAGTTTGAAAAACTGAGATTTCAATTGCAGCTGAGATCATAGCTTTGAAAACAAAAGTGGGGGTGTTGGCGAAAATGGAAAAGCGCCAGATTTGGTGTTCAAAGACTGGCAAGAGAGGATGCCATTTAAAAAAACTTCTCCGCACAAAAAGGATTTTAAAATAACTTGTCTGATGCAACAGTTTATTGTATTTCATCATTTTAATTACATCATCTTTTCTGCGTTCCTGTTATACAAAAAAGGTGTTACTACGTCAGTTGTTTGTGAAACTCTGTACTGATGAAAACGGAAGCGATGAACTCCGGTTTGTTTATACAATATAAACTAAAGAAACATTAGAAAAACTTAATTTGTTAAACATATTTAATTGTAAGAATAACTAAGTTCGAATGTAGTTTTCGAACTCTATTTTTTCATTTCTTATCTTGATAATTAAATTCATAAAAACGTGAAGTGACGCCTGGACTACAAATCATTTTTCTAATTAATAAAAGTGCACAAAGTTATCTTTTCATCTCAAAGTGTAAGTGGATCCCTGGACATCTGGTGCTCACGTATGGATTATAATCTGCAGCAATTCTGTGAAAGGTAAGAGATCGAATTTTCTTACCTGAATTTTATTACTTTTTGAAACTTATAAACAAGAGAATCTTAGGGCCTGCAACACTCACGCCTTTTATATTTATTTAACGGAACTTTGAAAATTCGCGGGAAAGGATGTTATTCTTTTTATTTTGGGAACTTAATTTATTTCACGATATTAATTAAGAGGAAATACCTTTGTTTTCGGACTTAATGTATTTTTAAGGAAAATGTTTTCTTATTTTTAGAACTTTTATTTATTATTATTATTTTTCATATATAATAGATGTGTGTTAGAAAATCGGGAGGATATGTCTTAGAATAGACTAATATTTTATTTTGGAAATGCAAAATTATTTGATTTATTTTGTTTATAAAACAATATGAAATAAAAGCTTACTTGATTTTCATTATGAGAAGATGATCTTGTGCGTTTATTGAATTCATGGTGTAAACGAAATTAACTCGCACAAATTATAAAAATACTGAAGAAAATACTATCACAGCTAAGTAGCACAAAGATAATAAGACGTGATCTGACTTGCACGCGCTTATAAAGCAGGTAACATTTGAGTTACCATTTCTTAAAATACAAAAGTTTTATTATAATAGTGTTGCCACTTTTCGATAAAAGTCTCTTAACATCTAGCTAATGGATACTCTCTTTTCCCTATTTAAGTAATCTCAAACACGGATTTTATCTAATACAACTCTAACTTCACCCTTTTCGCAGACAGAAAAACTGCCCACTTAATGATATCATCTGTTTTTGATATCAGTCAATGAAACTCAGAGCAAAGCAACGCGTGTTATAATTTGCATTGGCGGCAGTCAGTCTACGCGTTCTGCTAACGCATTACGCATTTCGAGTAAACAATATTTTTAATTAATGTACATAAAATGTACTTTGGGAGCCATCTACATATCAAAACGAACCCAAACATATTTTTTTCAATAGCAATACAAAGTTTAACATAATAAATAAATTCTATCCTCTTCAATTAGTTTAAATACAGTTTTTTTATGAAATTCGTACGATTAGTTTCAGAGAAAATAATTATTTTTAAATGAGCCTATTTTAGGGGCTGTATCCAAATGGAAGTTCGGAATTCGATTGTTGAAATGCTACAAAAAGATTATGTCTCTTCTATTGGCACTTTTCTTATTTCTTGCCAGTATGACCATTTCTGTCGCTTAATATTTTTGAACTATTACCAGCCCAAATGTTTCAATAAAATGAGTAATATATATATATATATATATATATATATGTATGTATATAATATATATATATATATATATATATATATATATATATATGTATATATAATATATATATATATATATAAATTATGCTTTTCTGCATATCATATGCGGTCCCTTAAACCATCATTTTGACGATTTTAAGCATAATTTGAAAACTACTCGAAAGAAAGATTTGAAACTGAGATTTGGCATAATGCAGAACATAATAAATTTAAATCCACCTTCTATGTTGCAATTCATATTTTTTTTCTCGAATATTAATTTCATAATTCAGAATTAATATTATAAATCTTTCAAATTTTCAAAATCAATGTATTTATGTTTGGGTGACTACGTAAACTAATATAAATAGAAACTTACTAAATAGAAAATTATTGCAGTAAGATTATAATTTCAAGCTATGTTAACATAAATGTGAAAACGTAATTTAACATGAAAAGCTCTAAATTCTAACTATAATTCAAAAACTTATCATCCAAAGAACTCAATTTCGTTTCTAGACATACTTTGATTTAAAAGAGAATGTCAAAATTGGATGTTCCATAAAAAAAGGAAGCTTCGGCTGGTGTTGATTTGTAGATGGCCCTTTTACCAATATTTATATACATCATTTAAAAGTAGACTTTTCCCCAATCGTTTGGTACCAGTAACTTTATTCTATTAAAATGAGTTGTTGATGTCGTAGGAGTGTTTTCTTTTTTATCCACGACTATACAATTATATAATATTTCAGCTTAATGACACCAGTATTTACAAGAAAATTTATTTGTAAACAAATACAAGTATACATTAGTTTACGTAATAAAACTGAAATTTTTATTTAAAAATTACGGTGAAAATGTAGCAATTAGGTATTAAAATTATGTGATGTTATAAAATTTTTCACAGTGAGTCGCTATTACTAGGGCAGGGGAGAAAATCTTGATTCATTAAGTTCCATACAAAATATATTTTTCATTCTCATTTTTTAGATAATTTTCACCCAAATTTAACTTTGAATAGATTTAATTAAGAAATCATGTCAGCTTAACAGGCGATTTTTTTTTGTGTGTTATATTACTAATATTACTGCTGTAAATTGTTCTAAATGTAAGGTAAGTTACCATGGAATGACCGATGAACATTTTTGAGAATGCAGTATAATCTATCCGAAAATAAGATTTTTTATCCGAAAACAATAAGAATTAAAATATAGTTTACGTTTATAAGAATAATGCAAATTTAAAATAAAAGCGTTAATGAAAAAAAATCCAAACTGCTTTGTAACTGTTTTTGTCCAAGACTATTTTTTTTGTATATTCCAGTATGAATGACTTAGAATAGAAATGTAGTTTTTAAGTTGAATTGAACGTATGTGTTTTCATCTACAAACTATTGACAACACTTTATCTAGGTGTTTGGCAACTTGTTTATAAATGGACTCGATAACTACTTCAGAAGTATAAAAAACTTTCTTTTGGGAAACCATTAATTCTGTTTTCTAAGTCATCCAGATTTTATCATCATCCTTTATATGGAGAAGGTGTTCAAAAATCCTTTCTGATTTTTTTTTTTTTTTTTTTTTTTTTTTTTTTAAGATAAATGTAAATAGAATACGATATTCGACGGATAAAACATATAAATATATAATATTACATAAAATCTATAAATACTCTTATGGTGTTTTATATATTTTTATATTCAGTTATATATTCAGTTTTTCGTGAAATCCCTAGGAACGTTCTGAATTTATTTTGTTTAAGAATACTTTTTTCGTTATATACACTGTAGACATGATGCAAAAATATTTTCCTTCGGGTATATAATTTATTCAGTAATACGTGAAATATATTTTAGTATCATTCAGAAAAATCAAATTCAAATCTGTTAAATAGGGTATGCTAAGTTATAAAAATTTTAAATTAATGTTGTATAAAATATGTTACGAATGTTTTTAAATATGGAAATATTTATTTCTTTTATTTGTAAAAGCAGTGATAATTTTTTTTTTTTTGTTATTTTATTATTTTGTGAAAACTGATGTCAAATATTACATAAGAAGTATTTTATGAATATTTAATGGTTTGTAATGAATATAGATAAAAATAATAGCAAAATTGGCTAAATTAATTTATGAAGAGCAGAATTTCACACGGTCTATACACGTTTTATCTGTATGGTAATACTAAATAAAATAAACTGAGCTGTGTGGTCCTACAATCTAGGAAGGATGTGGGCCTATTTTGCACATCCTGTTTTCTTCCCACTGGGCCCCGAAATGCTACTCAGCTTATGTCCCGGCCACGTGATCAGCCTAACGCGGGACCCTCAGTGTTTAGTTCCCAAACAAGCTTGGTCCTCAATTTATCGACACCGAATGGATGAAAGGCTGAGTGAAAATTGCCCACTCGGCAGTCGAACTCTAGACCAGCAGTTCGGAAAAGAAGCGATATAGAAGTGCATACTCGGAGTGACATGTAAAAATCTATGACTAATCATAATATTTCCAAAAGACTCGGAGTATGTGAAAACTGCTTGGCGACCTGTTGGCGTATATTTAATATATGCTGTACCTATATCAATTTCAGAAAATTGTGAAAGTCGAAAAAATTATTTTTAATTCTCATTATATGACTCTTATATATATATGTAGGAGGAAGATCTGTATTAAATCAGAAAGATTTGTAAGACAAGTAGGAAATGGTATGTCACTATGGTGATCATCTATTATTAGAATTATACTTTTCAATATTTTATTAAACATAACTTCCAATTACATAAATACGTTTAATAATACACTGCTTCAAAATTAAAGGGGAAACTTGTAAAACGGATCGTATTTATGACAGAATTATTTCTTAAACGTAAAATGTCGTTTTTCGAACATAAGGGATATTATACAATACTACTATAACAGAAGACTTACTAGAACAGATTTTTCCCTTGTCATGTGCAATTCCGTTTACGCAGGATTTACTGCAACATATCTTAGTTCACTTAACGTCTATTATTAGGTGCATTGTTAGTAATATTCATATGATTATTATTTTTATTATTCTTTTACAAACTCAAAATATTTATTGCATGTTTACTTAGAAAATCCTCCTCCTAAAAGTGATCTTTCTCGTTCAAATAATGGTAAATAAAGTGAACAAATTGATCCCACGATGTTAAATAAGAATGGGCATCACAAGCTTCAACTGTTGAATGTTTAATGGAATTAGTAATACAAGAAGAAAATTGTTAAACAAATAGTGATATGTAAATACAGGAAGAACAAACATTATAAAAACCTGCAGGTCGCGAAGCAGTTTTCAGATACTGCACCTCACTCAAGGTCCTTTGAAACCATTATGATAAGTGATAGATTTTACACGGCACTTCTATATCGATTCTTTTTGTGTGATATCACTTCTTTTTATGACTGACGTTTTAGGTTTGTGGATTGGTGGCATCATTTACAACTAGTTTTTTTTTTATTAGATATTTATATGCTAATTGAAGTTGAGATAATGAATAATATTTTTTTATAGTTTTAATCTCTACATATTTACTTTGCACTATCATAAAAATACTTCGTTTTTTATTCCACGTAAATTTTGAAGAAAATCCGTTAGGTGGACATCTTACATGCTGCTACAAAAATAAACTATTTTATTTTATTAATAACAACAAAAACTAAAAAATAATAAAACTAAGAGTACAAATTTGATGTCATATCTTTTTTTTTCATTTAAATCTTGAGTCCCTATTTTACTGCAATTCTTCTTTTCAATGTGATATCACTGATGTAACGTGACTTTCCATATATTGTTCGATTATCTAATTATATGCTGATATCGTCAAATCTAATCAGGATGTAATGGAAAAACAAATCCTTAGAAAGTTTAATATTTATATAATAAAGTTAACAAAACTGTATTTAATGTACTTAATTACATAAATTTATATGAATAGTAATAAAGTTAATTTTCTTTAATCTATGAATAACAATAAAATCATTTCAATTAACTCATAAATGTATAGGATGCAGATTTCTAAAACATTATCCGGAAAAAGATTTATTTTCGTGTAAAACTCATATATTAGTCAGATTAACGACTTTGTAAAAAGGGCAAAATAGAAAAAAGTAAAGGTGTACGTCGTGACACGCAGGCCAATATTGAAAAGATTTATCCATTGAATCTGGTAATATAAAATGACTGAAAGATCCGTCATCGGTTATATATTTAACTGGCAGATGTACCTGACTTCGCTCGTGTCAGTAATAAGTGTCTTCCAGGGTAAAATACATTAAAATGAGATAATACGGCAATGACAATAACTGAGATTGGTGCATTCCCGTCCACGAATCGTTAAAAAGACCAATAAGAACTATAAGTAAAATAGTCTTAATTTCATCTACTATTAACTAAACCATAATTAATAATATATGTTCCAAACAAATGTCAAAACATATAGTAAAATACAATAATTTGCTTAAAAAGCGTCATTTCAATAAAAAAAAAGCATTAAAATATTAAAAATTTACATGTTTCGACACATTCATTGAGTCATATTCATCATATACAAAAAAAAAAAAAAAAAAAAAAAAAAAAAAAAAAAAACTACAAACACAATGCGAATTGTGACATTACACGGATGATAGCAACGACCCAATCCATAAATTTTGTTTTTCTGAAATTTTTCTTAACTTATGAACATCATACAATTTCGTTTTTCACACTGTCGATTAGAAAAAAAGCTCTTTCAAATGAAATTTATTTGAAAATTGTATCTCAATTTTTTCATTTGAATGGATTTTAAAGAATTTTCAATCATGTATATTTTTTTAATTTGCATGCAGCTAGACATGAGATTTCCGCGTTTATGCACACCCGTATTTTGTTAGAGAAAATGATATTTCACTTAATCGGAACACTCTTGCTATTTAACAAAACAACATTTTCTCTAAGAATATACCAGTGTGCAAAAACGCGAAAATCTCATCCCTACATGTAGCCCAATTGCGAAATATATACCTCTTTGCTCTTAATGCTATATTATGAAGTAAAGACATTGCTATGAGTAACTCTAGCATCATATTGTTGGTGGCAAGAACCTAACTTAACCATAAATTTAACTCTTACAGTAATTTGACCTTTAAACATCTCCACATTTGATTATTCCAACGACTAATAGAATATAAAAAGTGCTGTCAGTAATATTTGTTTGAAAAGCTTATCTTATTTTTCCGATTGTTTATTAATTTAAAATTGATTTTAAATCACGAAGATATTTTTAAATACACCTGCAACCCAATTAAGAAAGATATATCCGTTTTCTATTAATGCAATATTATGAAGAAAAGACGTATTTTTGAGTAACGCCTAGCATTATATTGTTTGTGGCAACAACCTAACCGTACCATAAATTACGCTTTTACTGTAATTTTATCTCTAAAGATCATTCATCCGATTATTTCAACGAATTTCCGATTATTTCAACGAAAACAAAACAAAAAAAAAACAAGCAAACAAAAAACCACTTGTCGTAATTTGTTTGAAATGTTTATCTCAATTTACAGATGTTTTTATGCTTTTTAAAGTAATTTTCAAGCTTGATTTTTTTAAAATATCCCTGCAACTCTGTTACAAAATATTAACTTAATTGCTCAAAGGTTAAATTGCTCATTGTACATAATTCGGTATTTGTTTGTTTTCGTGTACTTTTACATAACTAAATTAGCAAATTTGTTTGTTTTCGTGTGAGAATCTCATTCCTGCTGCTTATAACTTGGGTTCTTCTAATATAATTTTAATTCAGCTTGCACTATTAGTTTTTCATTTACGGTTTTGGTGCATAACATTGTTATACGATGATTAGTCATAGAACAATAGGGGAAAATTCCATAATTATGTGGAACCCGATTGCGAAAGATTAGTCTTTTTAAAAATTCTGAATGGATTTCATTCGAACTTGTATTGTATTTAGACAATTTTACACGGATGGTTTTAAAATATAGCATATAGCTTTAACTCGCATTGTTATAAAATTATGAAAGAAAGTTCAGTAGTCAGTTGAGCCCGATTATAAAAGATTAGCCTTTTTAATAGTTCTACTGGACAGATTTTGATGAAATTTGCACTATTACTTTGCACACAAATTTCTGGAATAGTTTTAGTGTATAACATTTTGTTGTACATGCTTTGTTATAGAATTAGCTAAAATGTTCTATAGTGAGGTGAAACCAGTTCTGAATGATTAGCCTTTTAAAAATTTGGATAATTTTTGTGGAATAGTTTTAGTATATTGCATTTCCATTTACCATTCTTAGACCAAACACTACTGTAAATGATCAACTAAAAAATTTGGTCCTTAACAGTCAAAATTTGTCTTACACATTAGAAAATATAATAACGCAGTGATGATCATACCGCTTTCAGCCATACGGAAGGACATTTGAGATAAAAATCTATATTCCTATAATATTATTTTTAAATGGAAGATCATATTCACCGATATATTTCCTTTAATTCGAGATTTGTTCGGAGAAACCGATCGCCGCAGCAGGCGAAATGTGCTACTCAGATAAATACGTGCAATATAATGAAAATATTTACGATTAACTGATCGCTAAAACGAAAATATCAAAAATTCTTTTCACTGTAGCTGTTGAGAAATCTAAAAAATATACTAAAGGTTAAAAATATATTCGTGTTTCAAACTAAAAACGATTTTTATTTATGTTCTGTTAATGGAAAGCATATCAGGCATCTTTAACATATGTATACAAAGATTCATTGCCGAAAATTTTTAAATGGAAACACAAATTTTCATTCATAAAATCCAAATCCACAACCTTTAAAATGAAAATGACATCACTTCACAAAAGCGTTCTTCAATCGTAATGTCAGTCATGAAATTTTGTTGAAAAAAAGCATACTCTGAAAAATAGTAGCTACGTTACAAATTCTATTTAATACAAATCATAGAAATATCGTATTTTATATAACCGTATTCGATATAAATCGTAGAATGTTATCACTTAATTTCTAGTATTAAAGCGTGTATCTAAATGATCTAATTAAAGATACAGCATTACAAAGAAATAGGAAATGAATTGTAGCAGTCGGTTTTTAGAACCAGTTTGAAATCACATTGACGTTGTATCTAGCAAATGATTTTTTTTTATTATTATTATATTTTTCCTGAACTTATTTCTTGAAATTCAAAATCCTGTATTAAAATAGATTTTTTAACTTTAAAAACATTCTAATAACGATACTACGTCATTTTAATACATGCTTAGTTAAAGATTTTACATAAATATATGAAAAAGATGCGTTTTCTTCTTTGAATGACGTTAATTTCAAAAACAGCCAAAATATAGTGAGACAATCTGAATTTTTATTGGCTAATACAACAAAATACTCGAGTTATAGATTTTAATTTTTGAGCAGTTTTTTAGATGTGTGGCTACAGGAAAGAAGCGATTGAATTATAAAATTAAAAAGCAGATATTTCTATAATGTTAAATTATGGAAGGTGGTAGAAAAAGGGATAAATATTAACCCTCACTTACACAGGTGGCGCACTGAGTGCGCCAGTCCTTGAAAAATGCTTCATGAATTCCTAGAAAATCACGTGATTAACACCTGCTCTCAACCTAACCTCTTTTCATTTGTTCTTTTCAGAAAATGCATTGGTTAAAAGTTGAAGGTCACAGTTTTCCGTGTTAATTTTCAAGATTATTTTCTGTTAGTCTCTTTTGGCGCACTGAGTGCTACAGCTGTGTAACAATGTAAGTATTTTTTATTTCGCTCTTTTCGGTTTGCTATTTTATTTTTGCATGATTATAAGTCGTTTTAATATTTACAGTATTTATTAAGTAATTAACTTGCTAATATTAAAAATTATATGTATATATATAATTTATATATAAGTATAAACCCGAAATAAGTTGACATTTTTGTATATTTTTCAGGAGTGATAGAAAAAGAAATATAGTTCATCCTGATGATTATGCGAGACTCCTTCAAGAGTTATCAGATGAAGATTTAAGCGATTTGAATGACGAAGATTTCGATTGTGACAGTGAAGAGCAGGTAATCGAGAGTGATCATGATTCTGAATCTGAAATAGAGATATCTTCTGGTACAGAAATTACAGAATCAGATTCAGGGAAAGATGAAAACTATTTCACTAAAACAATATATGAAAGTATAAAAGGAAAAGGAAAAAAAAAAAAGTGAAATCTACAAATGGAAAAAATCTCCTGTCATAAGTAAATATTCGAAAGTACGACAGAAAAGTATTCTAAAGAAGATATTGCCATTTGTAAAACAAAATGATAATATTATAGATGAAATTTCAGCCTTTTTCAAAATTATTGATATAGGGATGATTGACCTAATAGTTTCTAATACAAACTTAAATATTGAGAGTAGACGTAAGAATGGAAATGACAAAGAATATTATAAATTCGTCGGAAAATATACCAGTAGAGAAGAAATTATGGCTGTGATTGGAATTTTATACCTGATAGGTTTGAAAAAAGCTAGCAAGATAAATCTACGTGAATTGTGGGCAAATGATGGCACAGGCATAGAGCTATTACGTGGTGTTATGTCTCAAAATAGATTCCAGTTTATTCTCAGCGTTATTCGATTTGATGATAAAAGTGCGAGAAAGATAAGAAGAAAAAAAGACAAGTTAGCCCCAATAAGAGATTTTTTTGGATTCATTTGTACAACGGTGTAAAGAATCTTATTCCCCAGGGGAATACATCACTATTGACGAAAAGCTTGAGCCATTTCGTGGTAGATGTTCCTTCATTCAGTATATCCCAAAGAAACCAGCGAAATATGGAATAAAAAGTTTTGCACTAGTTGATGCAAAGACTTTTTATACAAACAATCTGGAAGTATATTGCGGAAAGCAGCCTGATGGGCCATATTTTGTTTCAAATAAACCTTTTGACATCGTTAACAGACTAATTGCCCATTTAAAATGATCAGGAAGAAATTTAACAACCGAGAACTGGTATATCAGTTATCCTTTAGCAAAGTCATTGCTAAATGATAATATCACTTTGTTAGGAACAATGCGATCGAACAAAAAGGAAATTCCTCGTGAATTTCTTCCTTCAAAATCAAGAGAAGTTGGTTCTACTCTGTTTGGATTTCAAAACGATATAAGCATTACTTCATATGTACCGAAACGAAATAAAGCTGTTATTCTCTTAAGTACAATGCACGACGATGCAAGTATTGACAAAGAAACAGGAAAGCCATGTGTCATACAGGATTATAATTAAAAAAAATGTGGCGTTGATGTACTTGATCAGCTGGGAGGAAATTATACTGTATCAAGGAAAACATATAGATGGCCAATGCCAGTTTTTTATGCATTGTTGAACATAGCTGGGATAAACAGACAGATAATTTTGGCTTCAGCGCCAAATACAGCTTCACTGAAAAGAAGATATTTCTTGAAGAATTTATCTTTAGCACTTATCAAGCCACATTTAGAAAGCCGAAGTTCTATTATGAATTTGCCCATCAAAAGTAGAGAGATAATCAAGAGACATATCGCTGAAAAAGAGACAACGAAAGCTGAAGAACCACCGAAGAAAAAAGGCCGATGCAACCCTTGTGGTCGTGCGAAGAACAACAACACTACTTTAATTTATTCACGTTGTAAAAATTTCACTTGTAAAAATCATATGTATAATATTGAATACACTTATATAAAATGTATTAATCAAGAAATTAATGAAGATCATGATCTTTCTGAATAAAGAATTTGTAAAGTAAGTATTCCTTTTTATGAACTCTATTCTTATTCCAATGATTTCATTTAGTTGAATTTGAAGTATTATTTTACAAAATATAAAACTAAAATTGAGAAATATATGCATTATTACATCTTTTATGATATATGTTAATCCATTAAATAGTTTATTTATTGAATAATATAAAAAGCGATGCTTTTATAGCTTGAAAATTGGCTGGCGCACAATGTGCGCCACTTGTGTAACAACGTAACTTTCTACACCTGTGTAACAAAGGGTTAATCTGATAGTTTTTTTAAAGAAGAAAGTGGTATTTTCCACGTTATAAAACGTATGCATATGAAGTTTCGTGCAAATCGGTCAAAAACTGAAGATTTGTATAAAGGACATACGCACAGAGAACGGCTTTTATATATATACTAGAAAGGTAGCCCGTCAAAAATGACGGAAATTTAGATATAAAGATATATACAACTCATGTGCAAGAATATGAGTTTTCTCGCTTGTTCCGCAGTGATAGATGAAAATAACACATTTAAAGAACGAAACACATTTGTGAAAAACTGTGTACAGTAGAAGACCACTAATCTGCACAGTTTGGTTCCAAGTATTATGCAGATTTGAGGCTTTTTGCGGTCATGTCTATTCAATCTTTGTTTACGTTTTTTTTTAAATTCATATATTGGAGAATTTAGATTGTTACGCCTTAAAAATAAATAAATTTTACACTTGAAGTAAGGTAAAAACTATTAAATTTTCGTATACGATTTCATGAAATGGTATTACATGGTATTATATGTGTGTGCTTCACGATCTTGGTTACGACGTTGGCGAAATTGGCTGCAACTTGTCATAATCCTAATAGTGTGACCGCTATAACAAAAAAGTAACCAGTTTTTAGCAAAATTTCTGATATAAAGTAGTTTTCAAAAACTTGTGTAAAATTGCAGACTGTTCTCATATTATGTCAGTCCTAAGAATAATGTTTCTAACATTGAAGAGTTTCCATGTATATATGAAATTTAGAAAAGCTTCTCCAAAAGAAAGGTCCTGAAATGACATTGTAATTCCTCTAACTTCAAAGTTTAATCGGGCCCTGATGTTGTTTACTGAAACCTAATAAATACAGTTATTTTGAATATTACAACAGAATTAAACAGTTAAACTTATTTAACTTAAACCCGCTGTTACTTCCCGATGTTATTTTTTACTATTAAGAAAGAAAATTATTTAATTTTTTTAAATCATGCATTTATAATTTTTTCCGTCTTTAATAACTAAATAATGAAAAAATATGCTTTTGTTCTGAGCTCATAAATATGACAATAAAATAATGTAACTAAGAGACATTGTAAAATTAAATCTTTGTGATTTCAAACCATAAACAAACGATACCGCCACCATTTTACCTACTATGATGTCATTAGAATATTGTCCAATGATTGTTGCAGAACTTACTTTGTGAATGATTACCTCAATGATTTAAAATTTTTTTAAGTTTCACGATGAATGAATCACTTGTGTTTGTTTAGGTTTATGGAATGAGATATTAAGCTGTGAACCTAATTTCAACTAAAGTTATCTAAGGATATATGTATTTTTAATTGAAATTAAAAACAATGTTTTGATCTCGAAATAAAAAGTTTTAGTATGTATAATTGGTTATTTCTGTTAATTATTTATTTAGATACTTTTCCATTATAGTGCATTTAAAAAAAAAAGCTTGGCGCAATTCGGGCATCAGAAAGTGAGATATGTTGCCAAAATATATAAACAGCTATGAAAACAAATCTAATGAACTTTTATTTTTGTTTATATATGCACTTATATACATAAAAAAATCGTTTCTAAATATATATATTTTTTATATACAAATTACGGCACAGATTTCAGATATGAACTGGGATACATAACTGGCGCCAAAATGGTGTTATTTTGCCTGCTATGGTAACCCGGCTATTGTTTTTTATTTATTAATAAATTGTTTATTTACTTTTATTTTCTGTTTTTAATTATGTAAACTGTTTTGTTCTATAGCTATTATTCAAACTTTTATTTATTTCTAGTTATTTCCTTTTCAAAATGATAGCAAATAATTTAAAAATATATAAGTAACTGGTATTCGAAAGCGAGATTTCTACCAAATTGGCGTCAAAGAAAAATCACGCCAACCCCGATGCGTATATGACATCTGTGCAAAAATTACGGCACAAATGTCATATTCGCACGATTTTTTTTCTGACGCCAATGTCATATACACACCGGCACCGGGTAGTTAACTCTCTCCAAAGTGTCGTTATTTTGCTTGATATGGTAACCCGGATGTTGTTGTTTATGCTGTTGATGTTTTCGCCAAATTGGCGTCGGAAAAAAATCGCGCCAATATGGGGCGAATATGACATCTGTGCCAAAATTACTTTTGTTTATTATAAAAAATGGGTAAATAGCTTTTTTTACATTAAATAAAGGTACTTGTTAGTTATCCCGTCGACCAAATTATTGTCACCAAATTGTAAGATTAAATGCCAATAATGGTTGACATTAAACATGACCATGTGTTTCTTACGTCATCAAGTGATTTTTAGTTCGACGTTATATTTGTATTTTTATTAATGTTTTGCTAATTTAATTGATATTTCGTTGTTTAAAATAAAAATTATGTCAATTTGTATAATTTGGCGAGTGGTTTGGCGATTTATATAATTTGGCGAAACTGGTCGACGGGATAGCTAACAACTACCTAAATAAATTGCATACATATGGAAAAAATTGCTTGTGAGTATGAAGCAGTAAATAAGTTGTCAGAAAATACGTTGGCAAACTTCTTTCTCGCCAAGCAACTTTTCTCCGAAGTTGTACATAAGCAATGATTGCTAGAAATGCATTTTTAATTATGATATGCGCTTTTATGTTTCACTACATTTATGCATACTATACTGTATGTATAAATGCTACAGTTCATATCCAGGGCTACACAAAAGAATTCGTAAGGGTTACTGAGTATGAGAGTAAATTGCATAAAGGTGGTTTTTAAAGGAGTTATGCGTTTTTACGCTGAAGTGCATTTATTTTACTAAGAAATGTTTGTAGAATATAGATAAAATGATATACAGGGTCACGCAAAGAATTGGATACATAACCGTCTATGGATGATAATATCTGGAAATGTGATTTCAATAGTTTTAAGAGTAGGTTAAATTAAATTTTGGCTAAATAGTGGCATGTAATAACGATACTATTGGCTATGGACGGTAACTGCTGAAATCAATTTTTTAATTTTTTTTATGCGTCTTCTAAAATGTTTACTTAGTTATCTTATTTCTCCAAATAACGAAGTTTTGTTAAAGCATTCAGGATGTGTTGGAAAGTGTTTCATATTCTATGCTTAACGCATGATTTTTCTTTCTTCTTTAGTCTTATTTTGCATTTATTTTATTTTTATTTTTTTAGTCTTATAGTGCTTTATAGAAACTTAGGCACAGTTGTCATATACGCCAATTTGGCGAAAACATCAACAGCATAAACAACAACATCCGTGTTACCGTATCAAGCAAAATAACGACAGTTTGCCGCCAGTTAAGTACCCGTTGTGTATATGACATTGGCGTCAGAAACAAAGCGCGCCAATATGGGGCGTATATGACATCTGTGACGAAACTTTAATATTTAATTTTTAAACTCTTCGCTCCACATCCCTTACATATAGTACAAACTATAACACAGATAGCGCAAAATAATAGACAGTTTGGTACTTTTCTACTGTGGGAGCTTTGGCCTTTTTTTAAAAAAAAGCTTGGTGTAATTTGGGCATCAGAAAGTAAGATTTGGGTTCGTTTCCGTTATACGGATACCATTGTCGCCAAGCGTAATAGATGGCGCAAAATGAAAATCACGTGAATTGAAGCATTTGAAAAATAAAAGAAAAAACATTGTCGATTCTAAAGTGAGCATTTAAAAAATATAACATTTGAAAATTCCAGACTTTTACGAACTATTTCATTAAATCACAATTATATACTTAAAATAAGTGAACAAATAACTGTTATAAAATAAAGCAATAAAATAAAACTCATATTAAACTGCTGGCATAAAATTATAAATATCTTTTAGCATTTTGAAATAATTGGCGCATTAGCATACATTTTGGCATGATGTCCGTATAACGGAAAAGTATCGAGATTTGTTGTCAAATCATATAAACAGCTAGGAAAACAAACTTGATGAGCGTTTTTGTTTATTTTATATGCATATTATTGATGTTTTTATGTACAAATCACATCTGTTTCTTTATAAAATTAGAGAAATGTCTTTTTTATATTAAATAAATCGTTTAAATAGCGAAAAAAATGCGTGGGTATATAAAATGAAACAGTGGATAGGTTCCCGGAAAATATGTTGCCAAATTTCCTTTTTCGCCAAGGCACCTATACTGGAAAAATACCTGCGTGAATGTGCTATTCACGCAGTTAGGAGCTCACATAGTACAGCATCGTCTATTGGCGGTTATTTTATTAGTAGCATCGGGAGGAAGATGTAAAGATGTACTTTAAATTCTCACTCATAGATTTTGAAAAATATCTTAAAAGAGCGGAGTTTAAATTAAATTTCGGTGACCTCCTTTATGAAAGATTAATGGTTTTAAATGGGAATTTCGCCAAATTAGCCAGCTATCACCAAGTTGGCTAACATTTGGCGCTACTGTGGTAACCCTGCATTAGTTTTTTTTAACAATTACTCATTTCAATGAGGCGGTCCTACCAGAATCGTGAGGGACACACAGAGACTTGGATTTTATATAAATAGATAGATTGCCATAGTTTAACGAGAGTTTATTGGTAAATTAAATTTCAGCGATTTAATCGCTTCTTATTATAGCAAATATTTCTACTCAAAATGAACCCCTTAACTGTTTTGCCTGAATACCTCATGATCAAATAGTGTTTACTATCTTCAATACTAAAAGCTTTTATGTACCACTGAATGTTAACTCTAATCTTAGCATACATTATTCGATTGTACCAATCTAAACGCTTTAGTAAAAAAAATGGTAACGGTTCATTGTTTTTAATTTATTGTGTCAATAAAAAACAGTTGAGGGGTTAAATACTTTCTTCCTTTTGTCTACAACGGCTATTTGTATAATTCATCCTTACCTGAGTAGGACGAGTATAGCTCGGTGATATTTCGCTGCGTTCATATTGTATTAAAAAATGCATTTAATTATTATTTCTTGTAATATCAGCAATAATGGATCATACACCATTTGTGAACAATTTAATAATCCGACAACGCTAGAGGCGAATCGCCCAACATTCAAATTGAACGCCAAACATGGGTGATAAAATGGCCCTTCGACTGTCACATAATGCACTTGTTTCGAAGAATCATCCTACATCACGTGAGAGGGCATTGCTCTAATCGAAGCTTGTATTTTCCCCTCTTTCAGCAGTGATTATCTATAAAAATTTTCAGTGAGAAAAATTTCCTGCAGTGTCCGAAAGTTTCAATGAATATAAACAAATAACAGCGATGTTAAATGACTTATATAAAGTCTAAGGGACATGAAAATATTTTGTTACTATCAAAGTAATCTTATTAAGAAAGTTACTGGGTCAGGCAATTACTGGTACCCATTTTTGTGATATCAGAAGTGATGGCCACATATACTTTTTATACTTTATTGCTAAGTGTTCTTATAAATTGAAGTAATATTATTGAGTAGAACTATTGCATTCATTAATTGAAAAAAATATTTAAATACAATTTTTCTGTCTACAACATTTGTTTTTGTTCACGTTACCCTACATACTCTTTACTTTCGATTTTCGTTTTTCAAGAATTCTTATAGTTGATAACTATCTCAGATTAGCGTCAACACTCAGACTATCTATCT
Source organism: Maratus speciosus (assembly GCA_963932465.1). Lineage (NCBI taxonomy): Eukaryota > Metazoa > Arthropoda > Arachnida > Araneae > Salticidae > Maratus > Maratus speciosus. Next base: position 113,875,379 of record OZ010800.1, read on the forward strand.
TCGGCATCACAATTAGCGTCTACAGTGAGCTTTTAAAATAAAAAAAATATATACCTCTCAGCTTTCTTGCTTAGGAATAATATGTATTAGTAAAAAGCGGTAAACCAACGTTTAAAATGCACAAATAATGCGTGAAAAGCAGCAAACAGCTGTTTCGAATCTACAGCGAGATTCTTCTTCAGTTGAAAATAGGGAAAAAAGAACAGCGTGCTAGAAAAAAGCAAGGCTGAGCAAGGCTTTTCAAGCACGCTGTTCTTTTTTCCCTATCTTGCACTGAAGAAGAATCTCGCTGTAGATTCGAAACAGCTGTTTGCTGCATTTCACGTAATATTTGTGCATTTTAAACGTTAGTTTACTGCTTTTTACATTCCTGCACAAAGGCTTTAATTGCTATTTTTAAAATATGTATTAGTGTTATGACGTTTGTTACCTTTGCTTAATCTGGGGTTCGTATTGAGACAGAGACTGGTATGGAGGCGGCCAAAATCTTGAACAATAAGAACGTTTTTATTTTACAATATATTTAAATAAGTTATAAAAAAATATTTTAAACAATAATAACTTTAATTATTTATTTTCAACGTTATATCTTTACTAATACTAGCGAACACCGGAGGGCATTAAAAACGGTAGCTCAAACTTCAGTGAAAAATACCTTTGAAAATGAATCAAACAAATCACTGAATTGCTTAAGTAATAAAACATTTTCAAAGCATTACTGGATCCGAACAATCCTAGCACAAAAGATATCAATGAAATAGACAATGCTGACTCAAAATGTTCCAAAACTAGCATGTCTGCAATTTCGCCCTCTTGAAACTCTGTGAAACCTATAATCATCAAACCGTTTGAAAAAAGCCCTATACAAGTTATTCACAGCGTTCCTAGATTTTAGGGCATTGATAGGAGCAGCAACAGCTCGATGGCTGCGCAAACGTTTTATTGATGGATGTTAAATGTCATCGCACATATTCTAGCAAAGAATTATATTCAACTGCCGGTAATTGTGTTTTGGGGATGGGCACAAATTTCGCCTTACACGTGAAACCATTGCAATTTCCAAATATTTACACATATTTTCGATTGCTTTACACAGAAATACTACAAACATTGTGCAAAACCGCAACTTGGCGACTTCTTCGCTGCGTATGGACCATATGCTGGAAGCTGTAACTATAGTTAACGTCGGAGTAATCTTGAAACTTTTTCAAGAAAACTAAAGGATGTCGGTAATAAAATGTTTTTCAGGGCAAGAGGGTTGCAATCGCTCTAGACTGTTCAAACTCTAAGGGTCAAATCATCTACAGTGTCTTAGCTTATACCGATTGTAATGAAGTTCCAAACGCTGCAATGTCAAATCAGTATATTGAGGTCTTCTATAAAGTCATTGACGAGAATTTATTGTACAAGTTCGGAAATATTCAGCAAACACCAAGTGAAAGAATGGAACTTCCAAACCGTTTATATGGTCTTCTGTATAAAAATGTCAAACATTCAAATCAGGCCTATAGAAACAGACTCAGAGGAAGACGCTTACTCAGACAAACTGAGCATAATGAGACCCAGACAATTTACGAGATCATGTAACCGAAATAACTTCGTAAAAATTCCTGCGAATCTGATAGTTAGTCAGCAGGATTCAAATACTTTCGACGTAGATGAGATTTTGAAAGACGGAAATTCAGACACATCGCTCACCACTACTCTGAAAACTGCTGTCATCGCTTAAACTAAATCCTTGATTGGCTGCACAATACGGAAAAAAGGGGAATTGTAGTTCAGAGAGAATAATTTTCGTCCTGACATCTTGCAGATAGCACGAGCTGCAAAATGTCAAAGAACGGAAGAAATAATATGAACCCCTACAAAATAAATAAATGAGAGAGACAGTGGGGTAAAACGGTAAACTATATATGGTTTGAAGGGCTACAGAGAAGCCGAGAGGGCCTAAGAAGAAGCCAAGAAGGCATACAAAGAAGTCAAGAATTCCTACTTAGAAGCCGAAAAGTTTATCAATAAGCCTAGGAGCATAAAGGGCGAAAGGGTTTTAGAAAAAAGGATTGACATATGTGAGCCATCACTAGTGCAGCGATTTGCCATTACTGGTGTAATGCGGGCCCATCAGTGATGTTTCGGGACTTTTTGCAAGACAAATCGTGTCAAGGAATATATTTTTATTTTATTCATTTTCTTCATTATAAAGAAGCCTTCTATCCTTTCATGTTATATTTTGATCATCGTCATGATACAAATCCGCGCAGTGTAGGGATTGTTCCTTAACAACGAAAACCGGGTATAGTACACGGGTATACACGGGTATAACCGTGTAACATATAGCCGGGTATCACTCGTACTTTTACGATATTTACTTTTACTTCTACATAAAAATAAGACATTTCTAGTTTCTAAAAGTAATAATAACAATTCATAACAATTTGTTTTCGAGAAATCCAGGAATCAGTTAATTACAATTTTCTGCAGTCCAAGTACTATGTTGGATATTTTTTGAATAGTCCAATTTACCTTTCATGAAAAGAAAAAATAATGAATCTTCGTAAATAGCACAGAATTTGGATTGTCATAAAATAAATAATATATTTTCATATGAACCGTATTAACACTAGATCGTCCGACATTTTCGATTTCTTAAAACAGCCGCTGGTGTCAATTCGACTTCACTAAGTAAATTACGCAAAATGGATGCTAAAAATTCTATTATATCACGGTATTAGATCGTTGTACTTTAATTATGAATATATAGTTAAACTAGGGGGCTCTGCTCCCTGCAAGATATGCTCACCAACCCCCATTCAGACACTGCAGAATCTAAAAGCACGCTAATGTGATTGGTTTTTAAAAGATTAGAGAAGATTGAATTATACTGAAAAAACCTGTCGCGATCTCCTTGTAAATAGGTATCCATTCAATTCCCTTTTATTGCAAAAATTTAAGGCAGAATCAGTTGCTGTTAAGACATCCAATGCTTGTTTTCGTGTTCGGTTAAATAAGATCAGTTAAACATTTGAATAGAAGTTAAAATGGAATGAATTAAATAAACGGAGTCTTTGTCAGCGTTATTAAACGATTGACATAATGCAATTTACTACAATTTCTAAAATTTGCTGCTTTAACACCTTCAAGGACGGTGGTTATTTTTTGTACCACTTAATTTCAATTCTTAAATAACACATTGGCACCAGAATATTGGGATGAAATTTTTCCTTTTATTAAGCAAGGGAACAAAAGCATTTTTGTACTTCGAAATTTTTTTGAAAATTCTGGTACCATTCACTAATTTCAAGATTTTACGAATAGAAGTACCTTGTCCGTGAAAGGATTATACGCACATTAGTGTATTAATTATTTTAAAGTTTCCCTTCTATTTTAATATTAAAGTTTAAATACAACTTTCAAGACATAATTTTCAATATTTTCGTGCTTTTAACACGTACTCATTTAATAGTAATTTTAAAGTTTTTTCTGTTTTTAACTGTCAAGTGAAAATAAATTTTTAATCGTTAGGAAATATTATTCTTTGCGCTGTTTTTATAATCGAAAACAATCTCTATAATAATAGCCTAAGTCATGAGATATTATCAACAGTTCCGAGCGGATACCTTCGCTTTTTATATTCCAGGCGGCCATTTTGCTACTTTAACTTTAGCCAGTCACAGGTGTGATAAGTCGCCAAATACTATTCTATCGCCATTATTTTATTTATAATATAACAGTACAAGTCATGTAACTACCATAAACAACGGACTGATCCCTTCGCTGTTCATAAGAAAGGTTTCCATTTTGATTAAAGAATCAAAATTATTTTTTCGAATAAAACTACATAAAAGTTGCATGATCGCAAAGAATTCCTGGTACTTTTAAGTTAGCCGGGTGCAAATCTCGCCAATAGCTTTTTTTTTTTTTTTTTTTAACCCGCCAGTTGGCACTTTTTCATTTTTCGAGTGAATAAAACGGTGCCACTTGTTTATCACATCGACCAAAAATCTGTCGCCAAACTATAAGATTAAAAGCCAATAATGGTTGATCGTAAATTTCACATTCTCTTGACTTTAAGGAAATTATACATGTTTGAGCCATCAATAGATTTTTTTTCGACGTTTAATTTGTATTTTTATTAATGTTATATTACTGTATTTTCTCTTTCGTTATTATGATGAGCGAAGTGAATCCTCTACTAAGCTACTCAAATTACATTTTATCGTACACTTTACAAATAAACTATTCAGAGTTTTGACTTGAAATTAAACATAAAAATAAATTATGAGCTGTAGATTTGCACAATATTATTTTTTTTTACAGAATAACCTTTAAAAAAATATTATTTTAATTAACTTATTATACATGTTTTTCCATTAAGGACGCATTTTTGCAAATAAAAAATGAAACACCTATATTTTCAGAAGAATAAATAAGACATGGAGTTATATTCATGATAACTATACATAGAATCGTGATTAATTTAATAAATAAAATATAATTTCATTATTCCGCCAAAATATCTCAAAAAAAGAAATATTTTTGGACTTGATAGAAATAGAATATAACCTGTAGATTCTGACAATATTATTTTCTTATCGAATGATTTAACAAAAAACATATATATATATTTTTTATATGTTTTTCCATTATACGTTTTTTTTTTTTTTTTTTTTTTTTTTTAACGATTATGAAACCTGCTTAATTCTTGCATTAAATAAAAATCATTGAGTCGGTAAAAATAAATAAAGTCATGAAAGTACGTGAAATATTATCGTTGCATCAAAATATTTCATTTTTTAAAATTATTTAAATAAGGAAAGGTACCTATATATCTACATTTTGCGAAGATGAAATATTTTAAATATTGAAAATAACTGCAGAATTTAATACTTCAAACCGTAAAAGAACATTAAACTTTCTTGTATTAAAAATGTATTTTATTCGAGAAGAAAATATCTATTTTAAAAGAATACAAAATTAAGATTGGTTAGAAGTGGCACGATTTCTCGTATGAAATTTTTAAAATACCCTTTTTATGAAAATGTTAGCATATTTTGAATTGAAATTTGAATTAAAATTCGTGAACATTCAATTATTTAGTTTCAATTATAAAAGTATTTTTTAGTTTTAAGAATTCAAATACGCAATTTATTCTTATTATGTGAAGTCATTTACGCAGACGATACTTACGCATTTTAAAAGAATTATATTATGATTTTTGTTTGTAAAGTGGCAACAAAAGAATTTTAAACAATAAAATTAATTGTTGTAATTAATAAAATGTAAAACCATCTTTAAAAGAGCTTTTAGTTACTTACTTACGCATTTTAAAAAAATTATATTCTGCATTTTTTTTTTTTTTTTTTTTTTTTTTTTTTTTTTTTTTTGTGAAGTAGCAGTAAACAAATAAAATTAATTGTTGTAATTAATAAAATGTAAAAACATCTTTAAAGGAGCTTTTATTTACTTACTTACACATTTTGAAAGAATTATATTATAAAGAATTATACTTACGCATTTTCAAAGAATTATATATATATATATATATATATATATATTTGTAAAGTGGCAACAAAAGAGTTGTAAACAAATAAAAGTATTTGTTCTATTTAATAAAATGTAAAAATATCTTCAAAAGAGCTTTCAGTTGAAAATTTAAAAATATTTTGTAAAATTTTGCTTCGAAAATATTTTTAATTATACCAGTCCTATATCATAAATAAAGAATTCCGATGAAATTCTTAGTTATTTGGCTGAATTTACATTTCTAAAATTAAAATGCGCCAAAACATAAAATAATGTTATTGCTTAATAAAGATGCAAAAATATTGTAAAAAAAAATTGTTACTTTCAAATATTTATCTTATAAAATAATGCTTCGCGAATCCAAACAAAGCATGGCTTTTGCTAGTTTAAAATGGAAAAATATGTCAATTTGTATAATTTGGCTATTTCTATAATTTGGCGAAATGGGTCGACGGGAGAATTAGTATCATTAAAACGCTGCTTTGAAGTAGAAATTAAATGTCATTTTCTGTTGCATTATCATATAACGCACCGGGTTTCGTGTGATTTTTTTACGACAATTTGGCGAAAACCTCGTTTTCGAATACCGGTTACATATCCATTTTTAAATTATTTTCTGTTATTTTTAAAATGAAATAACAAAAAAAAAGTTTAATTAATAACTGTAGAACAAAACAATTTATAACATTTTTTGTAAATAAAAAGAAAATAAATTCAAATAAAGATTTATTAATAAATAAGCAACAATAGCCGGGTTACCATGTCAGGCAAAATAACGCCATTTTGGTGCCAATTAGGTACCCCGTTACGTATATGGCATATGTGCCTAATATTTTTCTTTTCGTTTCGTTTAAAAAAAAAAAAAAGAAAAAGGTGAAAACCATTTATTTTAAATGTTTCAGTTTTAAATTAAGGTTTTGTATTAAATAAAGTGATAATGAAATACAAATTGAATTATGAATAAAATTAACATGATGCGTTTCATAGCATTCATTTAAGGGAGATCAAACTGGTTGCCAAATTAGTTTAAAATAATAACGTTTCTAAAATATGAAAAAAAATATATCTGTTATGATTAAAATTTGAGATGCCATTGTTAGAGAAAAGTATTTAAAATTAGAAAATAATTAATATTTCGAAAACTAATTCAAATATTAAAATTCTAATACCAGTTTTGAGATCCGTGGATCAATACGGAATTTTTGGTGTTAATTACATCGCACAGATATGCGCAAAAGAACTATGATATATTTTATAGTAAAATATATTAAATGATATTAAATTTCACACTTATAGAAAAGGAAACAAAAATATTTAAAAAAGGAGAAATAAATCTGTTGATTTTCTTCACAATATAACATTTACGCAGAAGTTAACATTTTATATCAGAGACATACCTTATTTACAAATTTTCCAGTAATAGGATATTATTTTGGTACATTTTAAACATGGCATCTCCATGTACGAAAATAGTATTTTTCTGCGACGTTATCTTTACGCATTTTAATTTTACATTTTCTGCGTTTAAAAGAAATGGTTTTGTTTAATTCTGGTATATAATTTTGATTTGTGGCCCATTTCTTTTATCCTCTATACAATTTGAACGCAATTCATTTGCTAACAATTCAGTATAACATTTCCTTGAAATCTAATAGCTTGACAACCTCACATAAATTTGTAAAGAAGCAAAGCTTTTATAACTGCAATGTCTACAATGTTTTAAAATGTATCTACAGGCCCTCTCCTTGATGAGGATTTTACAGAATTATTTCTAGCCATCTGATCTAAAATGTCCACACCATATTTGTTTTTATTGTAAAATATTACAGTTTCTGGTGTTTTCTTTTCATTGTTTGCAGTTGTACCATTTGAATGAAGTTTTCTCACTATAATGATTTTCTTTAGTTTTTTTTTCTTATATATAGTAAGTATGGTACCGGTAATTTCGTATTTTTATATAATCGTGAAATAAAGACAACCGTTTTTATTTTTCAGGCGTTCAGCAATTTCGTGCTCGATTAACAGTTTTTACCACACTTTTTTCACATTTTATCAGGTCTTTTCCTAATTCCGGTGAAGTAAAAAAATATATATATCAACAACCACATTATGACCTATACAGTGAAACCTCTCCCTAAGGGCCACGTGCCTTTCAATTGAAAATTGGCCCTTATGAGGGGTGGGCCTTGAATAGAAGTGACCAAAATTTTCATTTCTCTTTGTTTTATCCCGCGATTTTCAAAATCTGCATATTCTTTTAGAAAGTTCTGTTTGTTTTTAAAAGTATTGTTTTTTTTGTGTTATTATTATTATTATTTTTTTTTTAATTCTTGCTGCAATTAAACTGTGAAGCCAATTTTCTTGTAGATGTTCCTTGATTATTACAATTACGAACTTTGATTTTGTCATTCAAATGTAAATGTACACTTCGACTTGTGCTATAAATTTTAATTTTACATAAGCTTGAGCATCAAATTTCTAGTGTAAAAATTGTGCTTCAGTCACAGTTTTTGTAAATGAGGAATCAGTTTTCAAGATAACATGTTATCCTATGTATGCCCAGAACAAAGGGTCAAGTTTTCCCTCCAACCCAACCCCTACAGTTTGAAAGGTCAAACAAAGTTTTAGGAACACTTGTTTGTCTCACTTGTGGTCCTTCATTGTGTTAGTAAATCCCCCCCTACTGTCCCAGCCTTCTTTGTTGCAAGTGCAGTTGTTTTCTGAACTCTTATGCTTTGTTTCAGGAATCCAATACACATGTTTAGGATTTAAGGCACATGTGAAAAAAAATGGCATTTATGAGGGGTAGGTGTGACCCCTAATAGGAGTAAATTTAACATTATGTATACGGGAAAATTTTTCGTACCTAAAAATATTGGCCGTTAATAGAGGTGGCCCTTGTATAGGGGTGGCCTTCAAAAGAAATTTCACTGTATTTTATATGGTTCCATTAGTTTTAGAACTACGGATTCTGCTATCTTTACCATCCGGACGAGATTCATTTTCCCCAAATAAGGAAATAAGTCACTAAATCCAAAGTAATAAAATAAGTTCGAAAGGTCACAAACATCCGACTCATTTTAGGATAATTGTCGGTCATTTAGGATAATATATTTCCAATTTCTTAGAGAATGAGACATTCTTTGCGGTACATAATTCCGAGAAAATTAATTTCTGAAAGTATAAAATATCTCTCAGAAACAAAATGCTTTCAAATGCTTTCAAATATTGTAATAAAGACAAAGAAAATAATTGGAGACATTTAGTTGCCTGAAATGGAATAAACAATTTCCACCCTTTATTAGGGGTGGAAAATATAATAGACATTCCTTAACTGAAAGAGAATGAAATCAAGGTCACATGAACTGGAAAAAAAGACACAAGTAAACTACTTTTGTTAATTTTCTGTTTGGTGTCGAAATAACACTAGCGGACGTTCTAGATGAATTTACCTATAACTTAAAAAAATATAATCACGCAATAAAAATTTCGATAGTTAGTTTCTTGCGTAAAATGCTTAAAAATCTGTATATTTAAGGAATATAGGGATGGGGGGATGTGATAGAAAGATATAGCTAAATTCGGCTTGGTATCCAAATGACACAACGAACGTTCTAGTGTTAACATATGGTTTTGTATATGTCACAAATTACATGGTGCAAAGCCGCATAAAAGTGAAACATTAAAGTTTGAATTTAAACGTCAACTTTATGTACTGCTTTGACTAGGTTTGCAAAATATAAGTGAAAATAATACTTTATTGAATTCAGTAATTTTTTTTCTTCAGTATATTTTCTTTGATTGTCCACTGGTACTCTGAAAAACTTATTTTTGAAATTTTTTTCATTAAATGTATGCCAGCAGTTAATTTCAAAAGATATCATCATTTATAACTTTTGATTTTTTTTTTTAATTTCAGTATTTAAGCGCATAGATGCATTACATGTCTGGTAAATATGCGTTTTATTTATTTCATAAGATTTGATTTGTTAGCTATTTAGTTTGGGAATATTACACATAAACAAACAAATATTGAAATTTTTACATCGATTTAGCTCTTTAGTCTTCCTGAATCGTGTTGCATATATATTTTTAGGTTATTTAAAATTGATTAATAAATGATTATTTTAAGTTGATTATTACTGCTTAATTTTTTTTTAATTACTTTCTACTTAACTACTTGAGGACTAGCGGCTTTTACACAAATTTTATTTGGTTGGCACCACTTTTTTTTTAAATGTTACCTTTGCTTATACAATCACGAAAATCCTCTAATTAAAGAAACTAAATTTTACTGTTTTTTTTTTTTTTTTTTTACTGCTGCCTAAAACAAATTTTGTATGCTCGTTTTGAGGATACATATATACACCCATGGTCCCGGAAAGGGTTCACTATTTACAATTTGAAACTACAAGATATTTAAAAGATAAAATTTGCAATAAAAATAAAAATTTTGATCAAGCCATTGACACGGTAGTAATGATATCGTGGTTTCTTATATATATGTTAACACTCGAAAGAAAAAGCTATCTACTGAGTAACTAAACAGCCAAGTTAGGCGCGTAATACTACGGCGCAGCAACTGAAGTTGGATTTACATTACACCTCCCATACAGTAGAAATCCTCTGTAATCGTGGCGCTCATTGATGACAAATAGTAGTGGTGAGAACTTCGATTATGGAAGATTAAGGGCAAAAATTTTCCAAAACTATCAAATCGCATGATCGCATTTCCATCAAAGAAAACCACGTACAACATCACTGTCTGCATGGTTCTCATATGTAAAGAAAAATCCAACTCTTCTACAAAAAATAATTCGATGTGTTAAACTAATAGAACACAGTCAATACATTTATCAAAATAACGTGCCACCGTTGGATCTTGCAGTCTAACGGTATAGGTATTTTTTAAATATTGTTCTAAGCCATTGATATTATCTTTTTAATAATAATAATAATAATAATAATAATAATAATAATAAAAAAAAAAAAACATTATTATCGTTGACATTATGTGCATAATCGCTCTGACACCATGAACGGTTAAGATAAAAACTTTGCGAATGTTAATATCCATATTAATTCTTTAATTAAGATAATTGTTATATCTTGTCTATTTCTAACATGGAATCTTTTAATAATTATCATTTATGTCTCTCTTTTTTCCCAAGTTTTTTTGTATAATTGATTGTAATCCTATGTTGTTTTGTAAGTATTCTCTGTTTTATTGTTAATGGTACTATCTGCTTCCAAATTTTCATAACCAGTAGTTATTATGTAAATATATTCTGTTAGATGTAGTGTTGTAAAAACTCATATCGATGTGTGGAATGTGCAATTTTCTAATAACTAGCGTTTCATTTTTTTTCTTAGTTCTTATAAAATTCATACCTCGTATTGCATAGTATCACGCCCAGACAACTGTGTTGCTATCTGAAATTAATATTGTGATATATTTTTCAAATCTTTCAATAAACAGGAGTCTTACGCTCGTATTCACCAAATACTTCGACCCCGAGTGATGCCGATAACCTCGTTCGAACGCTCAAACAGTATGCACCTTTTATCCTGATTGGACGTATCCTTGATAATGTCAAATCAAATGTTATCTTGAATGTCATTTGAGCATTCGACCGAGGTTTTCTAGGTCGAGGTAGATGGTGAATACGAGCATAAGTAAACATAATTAGCCAGGCAGGGTTCGTTGTGCTCAAGCTATTAGGTAGGGTTCCCTGCCTGGTGAGAACTTGAACTAGAACTTGAACTTTTAGAAATTGAGACACATTCAGATGTTTTTCGCATAAGAATAACATATATGTGTCATGAAAACCGTCAAAACCGTTCGCGATTTATAGCAATAATTTTATTTCTAAATATATTGCTGCCTGTTAAATAATTTAAATGCATTTTAGGCATAACTAGACGGCTTTCTTCTTCTCGATTTAGTATACGAGGGAAATTGTTATTACTGCTTTCGAGATCATTCTCAATCATGTTAATGATCCACAATCGATAGTATCGGCCAAAATTCCAATTACAAAAGACTAATTATAAAAGAAATCTTAATCCATAAAAAAAAAAAAAAAAAAAAAAAAAATCCCATGATTAGACTTTAGTTGAACAGTTTACTGCTATTCGACTAATGCTTGTTTCATGCAAATCGTCGGAATTGTTTTCTACTTATAGAAACATTTTTTTGTACTGAATTTGTTTTATAAAGTGAAAACGGACTCCCCTTAAATAGGGAGCTAGCTAGATCGTTTTCAGGTGCTTGAATTATTATTGCAGCGAAGTTTTGTGAAAATCGTTCAGCCTTTTTTGTAAGTAATGAGTACTTTTTTTTTAACATTTCAAGACGAATTTCTTTGAACTTTGAAATTTCTAGATTCTTTCTAGAATACTTGGGGCCCTCGGCGAGCTACGCTTGCCAACCCCGTTCAGACACCGCAAATTCTAAAAGCACGCTAATTTGATCGGATTTTTTCGTGTATTGCTTAAATGTATCGTTTTAAGTCTGACGTAATTTTCACCAAAGGTTCCTTCTCATTTCTATTATTCACGTGAAAATAGTTTTGCTGTTAGAAAGGAAATATTATTTGCGCTGTCTTCGAATTCTCAACACGAGAGCAATACGACTCTTGTAGCCGCTTCAATAGCATCTGCATTTGTCAAAATACTTTGCATGTTGATTTTAGAGATATTAGAAATATTAGAGATATCCCAGAGTTGGCAACAAACATGACGGCATTTGGCAACAGAACAGGGTCCCCCCCCCCTATGGTAAACCCCTTCTAGGTATGGCTATGCATTAATTGCTGTTCAATAACCAATGAGATGCGTTTCATTGATAGGATAGCACAATGTGTATGTATATAGATTAGTTTTAAAAGGTTAATGAAATAAATGTCTTGTGCAAGTATATTTTTTAAATTTAAACTGTTTAGCAATATTATGGTTTGGTATTTTTTATTAATACTAAAATTATCAAATTTTAATTATCAATATTTTGCTGCTTTTAATACGTAATCATTTAATTCTCATTTGAAAGTTTTTTCCTGTTTATAAGTAAATAAATTTTTAATTTTAAGGAAATATTATTCTTTGCGTTGTTTTTAAATTTCGCAACAATTTAAAATTATTCATTTTCTAAAAGTTGTAAAAAATATATCTCGATATACTCAAAATATGAATTTAGAATAGAAATAAAACCTGAAAATATATGTCAAATAAAAAATATAAATGAAGTCTGCACATCAGGAGCTTATAATCTATAAAATAATATAAAAATGATTAATTTCCTATGTATAGTTTTTGCTCCTGTAAAACTTTTTTAATTGAACGATTTTGGCCAACTGTAACTTTAAATATCTCTTAAAATAATTCTTCGATTTGAAAACTGTCTGCATATCTATAATACCACCGATTTTCATATTTTTGTATGCAATATTTTTCTTAATATTAACGAAGAAAGGCCTCCGGTCACAAAAAATTCAAAGCCGGCGTCAGCGGCGGTGACAGCCTTAGTTACTTTTTTTTAAGAATAGAGATACTCCAATGGGAACAATCATTACCTCTCAGAGATAATTTCAGATATAGATTTAGATATTTTAAAATTTGAATTTCATATCGGTTATCACGTCTCTCTTATTCGGATATCCTATTGTTACCGCGATTGTTTACTAGCTATTGTTTTACGCTTTTATTAACCAATGTGATCGCAAAATATTAGGATAGATAGAATTTGGAGTTAAATTTGTGGCTTGGATCCTTTTTTTAATTTATGTAAACTATGTCACAAATAAACTCTAGCCTCCAATTAAAATTACATCAAATTTGACATATTTATTTCATTTTATTGAAATCACGATTCTTGATAACAATGCTGTAAAAAGACACTTATCTTAAGTATTTGCTGGAGATAAGGTGTGATAATTACGACCATACCTTAACCATAAATGACTTTTAAATGCGACGTCATATTCAACTTAATCTGTACTTACTGATTATATTATCCCTCCTTTTATTTATAAAAAGCATTTTTAAATGTTGGTTTTATGAAAAATATGACGTCATATTCATCTTAATTCATTACATTTTTATACTTATAAACCTTTTAATATCAACAAATGTCTTCAAAATAGCCGTTTAATTTAAAATATGGTGTCATACTTACCTGATTAATGTACTTACTCAATTTTCTTCTCCATGTATTATTAACAAAAATATAAAAGTTCCGTTATGTTTCCGATATGATGTCCTATTAATCTTCATTTCAGATATTGAAACCTGTTTTCTTTCACATTTCTGGAAGTGGAAGTGTTACAATTGGAATATAATTGCAGTGGAATACTTATGATTGCGGGATTTAAATTTCTGACACTATATAAAAAAGTTTAAATTTTATTGAAAATTATGCATTGATTCTCCATGAAAATTAAGAAATTTGGAATTATTATGAACATTATTCCAATAAAATAAATAGCAAATACCCGGTGATATTTTAAGGGTTATAATTCACCAGTATGCAAACATAATGAAGGCATTTAATGATTCGTTTTCACGCTCACTTCAGACAAAAAATTATAAAATTTCGCAATTATAATATTTCTAGGATAATTAGAAAAAATTGAAATAAAAGGTAGCTACATCTGCTGAAAAGGTGATAGAATAAAACACGCTGTGCAAGTTTGAAATTCACATTTTTCGTGGGTTTTGCGACATGAGAAGTCGGTGTGAGAAGTTGTAAGAATATGAGTTCAGGAGGCACAAAGTGACAAAGATTTTAGGCCTTACTTATTACTAGTAATCATCGTTGCATGGTTTATTGGTGGGCATTGAGTCGTTTTTGGGTGTTTTAATTTTATTTGGTGTCATTTCCATTAGTAAATATTTGAAATTGCATATAGTTATTTACTTTTGTACTTCTGAAAACTGGATGTATCGTCCAACTTCAACTGATCTTTGTGGAAAAGTAAAAACTCTTCGGCAGTGCTCGTTCAATGATGGCGGTCATTCCGGCTGTGTCACAGACACGTGTTACTTCGCTCGCTGTAGCTTTACCTAATTTAAACAGGAATAACATTCAGTGTTGCAGATGTGTTTTAAATGGATCCATTTAACTTAGAAAAGAACAGCAAAAAGCCATTAAAATGTCTTTATACTGATTCAGCTAAGAATCTCAAAGGTAGAAAAATTATGAATTACCCTAATCTATCTATATCTACCCTACATATATAAAACCCTTATGAAACGAATTTATGAAACGGATATATGAAACGACTGAAATATAACGAATTTAAGTTTTGCGACGATTTCTCCAAAAATATGGAATACTTTGCGATAAAATTAACACCAAAAATCAGTATTGATCCACTGATCTCAAAACTGGCATTAGAATTTTAAATTTGAATTTGTTTTCGAAATATTAATTTTTTTCTAATTAAAAATACATTTTTCTAATGACGGCAACTCAAATTTTAATCATAACAGATTTTTTTTTTTTCATATTTTAGTAAACGTTATTATTTTAAACTAATTTGGCAACCAGTTTTGCCTCCCTTAAATGTATGCTAAAAACAATGTTTTTTTTTTTTTTTTTTTTTTTTTTTTTTTTCATTATCATTTTATTTATTACAAAACTTTCATTTAGAACTGAAAATTTAAAAATTCATGGGTTTCACTTCTTTATTTTTTTTTTTTTAAACGAAACGAAAAGAAAAATATTAGGCGCAGATGTCACGCCGCCGGGAGATACGCACCGGGATATCTAAATAGCGCCAAAATGGTGTTATTTTACATGATATGGTAACCCGGCTATTGTTGCTTATTTATTCATAAACTAGGGGGCTCGGCCCCCTACGAGCTAAGCTCGCCAACCCCCGTCCAGACACCGCAGACTCTAAATGTACGCTAATTTGATCGGCTTTAAAAAGATTTCGAAAGATTGAATTATAATTTTAAAAACAGTGGCGATCTCCCTATAAAGGGATTTCTATTAATTTCTCTTTGATTGGGGAATTTTAACGCCAAATCCGCTGCGGTACTACTTGATTTTCCCGTCGACCAATTTTGCCAAATTATATAAATCGCCAAACCACTCGCCAAAGTATACAAATCGACATAATTTTTATTTTAAATAACGAAAGAACAAATAAATTAGTACAACATTAATAAAAATACAAATAAAACGTCGAAATAAAAATAACTTGATGACGTACCCATGTGTAACAACATTTCAAAATAAGCTAAAAAAAAGGAATTAAGTAAACAGAGTCTTTGTCTCCTGGTATTTTTTAACAAAGCGAAAAGAAAGTTCTTTTAAGTGAGACATTTTAAATTAATCGTTTTTAATCTGAAGTAATTTTTACAAGCTATTCTTTTTCTTTTAAATATTCACGTGAAAATACTTTTGTTAGAAATTAAATATTATTTTCGCTTTCCTAACAAAAATAGTTGAAAAGATCCTCTCAAAATATCAAATAAATGTCTAGCGCAATTTCTAAATTTAAACTGTTTTGCAATATTATTTTGTGTTCATTTTATGTAATAACTATAATGTGACTTAAATATGACGTAATTTCTCCTATTTAAGACTTCTAACGCAAGTTAATGAATTTATTATTTTACAATATCCTTTCTCTTTTACAATTCACGTGTATACTTTTATGACGTAATTTTTAATAAGTTCCTGCTTTTTGTACATAATTATTTAATTCTAATTCCAAATGAGTTTTTATGTTTATAATAGTGACGTGTATATAGATTTTTAATTTGAAGCAAACATTATTGTTTGCGCTGTTTATACATTTGGCAACAGTATAAATTAATACCATTTTTTAAAATAATGTAAAAAATATCTCTCAAAATGCTGAAAATTTGAATTTAAAATAGAAATAAAACCTCCAAAAATGAGTCAAATTAAAAAAAAAAATTAATGCAATCTGCACTCCGGAAAATTCTAACGCATAAAATGATCTAAAAATGATTACACTGCCATGTATGGTTTTTGCTACTATAAAATTTTTTTAGTGGAGCGATTTTGTCCAAATTTAGCATTACATATCTCTTAAAATAATTCTTCGATTTGAAAACTGTCTGCATCAGCGTGTTTATCAAACATTTCTGTATAAAACCACCGATTTTTATATTTTTGTATGCATTATTTTTCTTAATATTAACTAAGAAAGTCCTCCTTTCACAAAAAATTCAAAACCGGCGGCGGCGGCGGTGACAGCGGTAGTTACTTTTTTTTTTAGAATAGAGAGATGTTTATTTACATTTATTTTCTTTTTATTTAAAAAAAAAAAATGTTATAAATTGCTTTGTTCTATAGTTATTAATAATTTTTTCTTTATTTATTGTTATTTCATTTTAAAAATAATAGAAAATGATTTAAAAATACATATGGAACTGGTATTCAAAAACGAATTTTTGCCAAATTCTCGTAAAAAAAATCAAGCCAAACAAGTTTAAATAATGCAACAAATCCTATGTTATCCTGTCGATCAATTTCGTCAAATTATATAAATCGCCAAACCACTCACCAAATTATACAAATTGACGTAATTTTTAATTTAAATAACGAAAGAAAAAATAAATTAGTATAACATCTCTCTATTCTAAAAAAAAGTAACTACCGCTGTCACCGCCGCCGCCGCCGGTTTTGAATTTTTTGTGACCGGAGGTCTTTCTTCGTTAATATTAAAAAAACTGTTGCATACAAAAATATGAAAATCAGTTTTTTTATACAGAAATGTTTGATAAACACGCTGATGCAGACAGTTTTCAGATCGAAGAATTATTTTAAGAGATATTTAATGCTAAAGTTGGACAAAATCGTTTCACTAAAAAAGTTTTATAGCAGCAAAAACTATACATAGCAGTGTAATCATTTTTAGATCATTTTATGCGTTAGAATTTGCCGGAGTGCAGATTGCATTTTTTTTTTTTTTATTTTGACTCATTTTTTCAGGTTTTATTTCTATTTTAAATTCAAATTTTCAGCATTTCTAGAGATATTTTTTACAGATTTCAGAAAATTGTACTAATTTAAACTGTTGCCAACTGTATAAAAAGCGTAAGCAATAATGCTTGCTTCAAATTAAAAATTTATTTACACGTGACTATTATAAACAGGAAAAAAACTTTCAAATTAGAATTAAATAATTATGTATAAAAAGCAGGAACTTATTAAAAATTACGTCATAAAAAGTATACACGTGAATTTTAAAAGAGAAAGGATATTGTAAAATAATAAATTCATTAACATGCGTTAGAAGTCTTAGGAGAAATTACGTCATATTTACGTCACATTATAGTTATTACATAAAATGAACACAAAATAATATTGCAAAAAAGTTTAAATTTAGAAATTGCGCTAGACATTTATTTAATATTTTGAGAGGATATTGTCAACTATTTTTGTTAGGAAAGCGCAAATAATATTTCATTGCTAACAAAAGTACTTTCACGCGATTATTTAAACGAGAAAGAATACCTTGGTAAAAATTGCGTCAGATTAAAAACGATTAATTTAAAATGTCTCATTTAAAAGAACTTTCTTTTCGCTTTGTTAAAAAATACCAGGAGACAAAGACTCTGTTTACTTAATTCCTTTTATATTAGCTTATTTTGAAATGTTGTTACACGTTTCTACGTCATCAAGTTATTTTTATTTCGACGTTTTATTTGTATTTTTATTAATGTTGTACGAATTTATTTGTTCTTTCGTTATTTAAAATAAAAATTATGTCAATTTGTATAATTTGGCGATTTATATAATTTGGCGAAATGGGTCGACGGGATAATCAAGTAGTACCGCAGCGGATTTGGCGTTAAAATTCCCCAATCAAAGAGAAATGAATAGAAATTCGTTTATAGGGAGATCGCCACTGTTTTTTAAACTATAATTCAATCTTTCGAAATCTTTTTAAAGCCGATCAAATTAGCGTGCTTTTAGAACCTGCGGTATCCGGACGGGGGTTGGCGAGCGTAGCTCGTAGGGGGCCGAGCCCCCTAGTTAATAAAAATAAAATAAAACGTTAAATAAAAATCACTTGCTGGCGTAAACACATGTAACTTTCTTACAGTCAAGTGAATGTGTGACATTTAAAATCAACCGTTATTGGCATTTAATCTTATAGTCTGGCGATAGATTTTTGGTCGATAGGATAACCAAGTAGTACCGTTTTAATTTACCACTCGAAAAAAAAAATGCTAACTGGCGAGTTAAAAAAAAGGTGATATTTGGACCCGGCAAACATAAATGTACCAAGAATTCTTTGCGATCATGGCAACTTTTATGTAGTTTTATTCGAAAAAATAACTTTGATCCGTTAATCAAAATGGAAACTTTTCTTATGAAAAGCGATGTGTTGTAATTGTTTGCGGCAGTTACATGACTTGCACTATTATAATACTAAATGCCTCTTGCGACCAATTTGGTCGCCCTTAAATGTATGATAATAATTGCAACAAGTTACTTTTATTTATAATTTTATTTATTTACTCAATCTTTCGCCAAAACGGAAGATTCAGACCGAGAAAAGAAAAATTATTTAAGATCATGGCAGCATTTCGTATATTTTTTGATGTTATAAATTTCATCTTCCATGTCTAAAACCGCTTAACTCACTTAGGAATTTTGTTTCATGTCCGTCTGCATATCAATTGTAATGCGTTCATTAATGGGGAGATTTTAACAGGTTAAGTAATCTTCCGTAATTGGGTCCATTGCCTATTGGCGCATTTCAGCTAATACGACACCCAAGGGATCCAGCGTCAGCGTCAACAAAATTACTATGAATTTATCATTTAGACTACAAAAACTTACTGAGAAATGTTCGTAGCCTGCATTTCAAACAAAATATGGTACTCTCCCGTCGACCAATTTCCCCAAACTATATAAATCGCCAAACCACTCGCCAAATTATACAAATTGACATAATTTTTATTTTAAATAACGAAAGAACAAACGAAAGTAATATAACATTAATAATACAAATAAAACGTCAAAATAAAAAATCACTTGATGACGTAAATACGTGTAACTTTCTTAAAGTTCAGTGAATGTGGCATTTACGATCAAACATTAACGGCATTTAATCTTATAGTTTGGCGATAAATTTTTGGTCGACGGGATAAGTAAGTAGTACCGAAGATATTTATGTATAATTCCATTTTACAATTTTGATGCAGCTCTTTCACCATCAAATAAATACTAAATGTAAATATCCACCTCAGAATAAATGGAAAATGTAAGTTATAGTGTAAACAAATAGTATATTTTCAAAGTATAGAAAATAAGTTGTTTTGATACGATTAAATAATAATAATAATAATAATAATAATAATAATAAATGATTCACGTTCAAAGAATAGCGAGCTCGATTTTAAATCTAAAACTTTTTTCGTTGGTTCATAGACGAATAACGTGACGAACAAAGCTGCATTCTGCCCCATGATTTGACAGCTATAAAAATCACTATCAGATTAATTATTTTAAATTCCGCTATGGAAAACTCGCTTTACGAATGATTAACTTCATGGCCTAATATTTTTAATCACCAAAATAAACGAATCGCTATTGTTTGTTTACTTTGATGGAATGAGATATTGAGTTGTCAGCCTAATTTCAACTAAAGTTGTCTCAGAATATATCCATATTTGAATGTAATTTATCGCTTAAACATCAGTTATTTTTGATCTATCTTTCGAACAAAATTAACTTTTGTGCAGTTTTACTGGAAAAAATAATTTTGATTAAAAATAGCTGTTTATCATATAGAAAGCGAGGCTGTCAGCCCGTATTTGGTAATAACAGTCAATTTAGGCAAGCTTCTATTATTAGAGATGAAAGAAGCGTATTTTAAATTAGTTTGATATATGTGTTTTAAATGAAAGTTGTGCATTTTAAATGAAATGGGTGATAAGTTTATATTTTAAGTGAAATGACGGCGATGGAATAATATTTGGCGATTTATCACCTGTGCCAAAGTACCGAAATTGCCGCTTGGCATATAAAAAGTGAAGCGGTCATCCCGGAACTGTTGATGACAGTCAAATGCTTTGCGCGTTTATTATGTAGATAAGTGAAATGATGAAGTTAGAATAATATTTGGCGACTTATCGCCTGTGGCTGTCTAACATTAAAGAATCAAAATGGCCGCCTGGAATATAAAAAGCGAAGGTATCCGCCCGGAACTGTTGATAATATCTCATGACTTAGGCTATTATTATAGAGATTATTTTCAATTCCAAAAACACCGCAAAGAATAATATTTCCTAACGATTAAAAAATTATTTACGGGACTATCAAAAGCAGAAAAAAAATCTTTAAAATTACTATTAAATGAGTAAGTGCTAAAAGTAGAAAAATATTGAAAATTATGTCTTGAAAATTGTATTTAGACGTGAATATTAAAAGATAAAGGAAACTTTAAAATAATAAATACATTAATATTTGTTTAGCCCTTTCAAGGGGAAGGTACTTCTATTCGTAAAATGTTGATGTCAATGAATGGCACCATAATTTACAAACAAATTTCGAAATATGAAAATGCTTTGTTCACTTATTTAATAAAAGGAAAATTTCTCTTCCAATATTCTGGTCCCAATGTGGCATTTAAGAATAAACATTAAGTGGTCCCAAAATGAACAACCGCCCATGAAGGGGTTAAAGCAGTAAATTCTATTATGTCAATCGTTTTATAACACTGTTAAAAAATAACTGGAGGGAAAGACTCTGTTTACTTAACTGATTTTATTTTAGCTTCCTTTCAAATGTTTAACTGGTCTTCTTTAATCCAACACGAAAACAACCATTGGATGTCTTAACAGCAACTGATTCGGCCTTAATTTTTTGCAGTCAAAGGGAATTGAATGGAAACCCGTTTACAGCAAGATCGCTATAGGTTTTTTCAGTATAATTCAATCGTCTCTAATCTTTTTAATACCGATCAAATTAGCGTGCTTTTAGATTCTGCAGTGTCCGAACGGGGGTTGGCGAGCGTAGCTTGCAGGGGACAGAAACCTCTAGTTTATATAGAAATGTCTAGTGTGTGTGGGTATAGCCAGACTTGTCTCGATGAACACGTACTGCCACCCACACGCGGTTTGTGCCGTTAGATAGCCCTTAGTATCCTGCTGTTAGTAAGGCAGTTTAGTCGCGGTGCGTGGAAGCGGAAGATTACAGGGATACTCAAAAGTATTCCATTACATTACGCCATATGGGGAAAAATCGTTTGAGATGTTTAATGATGTTACAGCCTTTCGAACATAAAGAAATTAAAATGCTTTTATGAAATGCATTTAAATATACATTCTGTAGCATATGCGGATCAAAGAGTATTTATTATTCATTTCCGGGGCCTCCCAAAAGAGTTCCGAAACGTCCTAAATTGCGATTTTTGCACAATCTTAGAAGTTCCGAACCGATTTAAAAAATAATGGTGTCAAAATTATAGTAGCAGATCTTGCTCCAAAATGAGCTATATTTTATGTCGGTAGCACTACTCCAAAGGGGATGCAGGAGCAACAAATTCTAAAAATGCGATTTTTGTGTTACTGAAGGGTCTAGAAATAAGACATTTGGCATGGTAGTTACTTATAAGGTATAAACGATCAATAAGAAATTTTCTTAAATGCTCGAAATTTCAAAGGGGTGAAAACGCGAAAAAAGCGTTATAAAAATGCTCTAAATTGAAATTCTCAGGAAGTACAAAAACAATTCAAAAGTAATGGTTGGAACTGATGGTGGCTCTTGCTCCAACATAGTCTCTGTTTTATGTCGGTGTCACTACCAGTTGGGAATTGCAGGAGCAAAAAACGTTCTACATTGCATTATTTGTGATGCCGCAGGGGCTATTAACTTGAAATTAGGCATGGTAGTTATTTCTAAGATATAAATGATCTTTAAGAACATTCCTTGAAAAACTCAAAATTTAGCGTAAAAATGGGCGAAAAGCGTTCTAAATTGCGATTTCTACGCAACCTTTGGAAGTATCAAATCGATTTCAAAAGTAATTGTTGGAAACTTTGGAAATTGATGGTCACAGCTCTTGCACTAATATAGGTTCTATTTATGTCAGTGTTACTTTCAACTGGAGGTTGCCTTACCAAAAAACATTCTAAATTGCAATGTCCGAAAATTTCCTAAATTACGATATCTATGCAATCTAAAAAAATAATGAACCTATTCCGAAAGTAATGGTTGCGAATCAATGGTGGCAGTTTCTGATACTACACAGGCTACATTTTAATCTGGTGTCACTACCACTTCGGGTTTGACAGGCACAACAATCTTTTTAAAAAACCCTTTAAACTTTCTAAATTACGTTTTTATAGGAATATTAGGAAATACAAAATATACGTCAATGCAATTCTTGCTTTCAAATGAGTTCTTTCGGGGTGTTCAATAATCGGTTCTTTCAATATGCAATGTAGAAAATTTCAGCCCAATTTTTAAAGTTCAATGAAAATTTATCATCGAGTAGGCTCGCTAATGCCCATACCAAATGAAACTCCAAATTCCTACAAATATATTTTGTTAGTGAGAAAAACTCGAAATAGATTATGGTTGCACAACGACACTGGGGGAACAACGATAAATTATTCAGGTGTTATAACGTCTATTCCATAACCATAATCAAGTGATCAATGTGTTCAAGAACAGAACAAATGTTTGCAGACAACTATAAGATCATCATTCTGGCCGACAAAAGACCAGCCGGTGAGCATGAACAAAGGTTTAATGTACCTGAAGTCAATGAAGTTGCAGTGATAATTGTGGATATTAAATATAGCCACCGTGATATCTTTATTCAACGCCGAAGCAATGAACTGCAACACTGCTGAAATTGCTGAAACACATCGCTTAAGGAGACTGGTCCTCCTGACATTAAGCGTGCAATATATTCTGACCCGGGCAACGCCGGGTATTACAGCTAGTAATACATATAAAATAAAACTTTCTGCTATTAATCAAACTGTCCAACTGAGTAAAAATATGTACATACTAAGCAGTGGATTCTAAACTTGGCCTGGTTACAATTTCACTCAGTTGATAAAACGACCGATATTTCTAATATTATAGTCTATATAATCTATATACTTTCAAACTGAAATAATCCGGTCGCGGTTTGAATAGTAAACGACATTTGACGTTTTTGGATGCTGTATATTGTTCGTCGATGGTGTTCATGACTTTTACTGGTACTTCCGAGAAAGACGGCATCAAATATCCTCAATCTCACATCGAAAACTGATGAATCAGAATTATTCACTCTCAAAGAAAAGGTCAGCATGTTTCGACTGTAGAAAATACCCCATATTCAAAGAACGTGCATTATAAGAGCAACTATTTGTTTGTTAGAAATTACAATTTTACAAGCAATAAAAGTTTCGATTCATGTACAGTATATTAGATTTTTTTAACTGTAATTTTTGCTATCATAAAAAATAAATTCGATCAGTAAATGTATTTTAAGGCATATTATCTCAGTAATTGCAGTTTATATAATAAAAAAATCTCACGATTTTTATGCACTACTTAAAATATTACAATCAATAATAATAGTATATTTTGATATTCACATAAAGCTCTAAATAACAGTAAACATTTTCCCAGTGTTTGGCGACTTATTTGGCCGTACATGTGGTCAAATGTTACTTTTTTGCTAACATGGTCATCAGGGTGAAATTGGTGCAATGCATAGCACCGTATCATTCGAAAACGTTAAACTGAAACATCTTTTTTTATAGCTAAATGGTTTGCATTAATGTTATAAACATATTTCAATTTCATGTATATTAGTAGGGGAGATGGGGGCACATGTGAACAGTTCGCATAAATATAGCTTTTTCTCGTGACTGGATTAATTTCTATAAACAAAACCTACTCAATATAGTAAATAGAACTTTTTTTTTATACATGGTAATTTTTTAAAAATCACCTGTATAGTTCTTCTTACATTTTTTAATAGTTTTATAAATTCGAAAAATTGTTCACATGTGCCCCATCAGCGGGGTAGTTGTGAACACACGTGGGGCACATGTGAACACAAGGAAATATATCCTTTCACATGCTTTTTATTCTGTGATTCATTTGTCATCGTAATCATTAGTTAATTAACTGTGAAATTCACCATAAAGAAATATATATTTCTCTAGTTTCTGGGTGATATGTTTAAGCAAAAGATTATAAAATGAAAATAAGTAGATTTTGGGGGTGGAGGCTTAGATCATTCATTAAGTATTGCTGAAATAAAATAAAAAAAATAAAGAAGCAATTTTAAAAAAGAAATTCAAACTTTTAAATTTTGCTTAGGGGTTTTTGTTTGGGGAAAATTTTAGGGAGGGCGCGTTTACATACTATTTATTTCAAATCTGCCGAAATACGAAAGATTCCCACTTCTGTATTTGCCTTATTTACTTGTAAATTATAGATAAAGGAGGGTTTTTTAATGATTTTTAAAAAATCTCGACTATAACCCCCCCCCCCCCTCCTAAACTTCTTTTGCTTTTGAAAGAGAGAGGGGGTTACAATAGAGATTTTACGGTAGTTATCAGTTTAAAAATTTTACTTTCTTAAAATATTACTCATATCTATCTCCATTCAAAGCATCATATACATAACTGTTTTAGATATGGAAGTAAGCCATCATTGCAAGTTTAGAATAAATGTAATAGAAAAATTTGCAAAGTTGTTCAAGGTAATACTTTTGTATTAACAATGCATAAAAATATTGTTGTAAACTGTTTAGTAAAATAATATATAACACTTATTGCATTTTAGAAAACATTAAATTTATTTAAAGTACAATTGAATGTAAACGAGCTTGTTGCTCTTTGTGTATTTGCTGAAATATGTGTTTGATGAAGTTTTAATGCAAAATCAACTTTGTGTAAGGAAAATATCTTCTATTTCAGGAAAATTATAGATAATGGAACTGACATTATTTATCATTAAGTTAACTGAAAGGAACAGAATCACAGAATGATTATTGGGGTACTTATGTACTGTTCATATCTGCCCCAACTTATCTGTTCACAAGTGCCCCACATTGCTGCTTCCGTTAAATTGATAAATCATTAACATTTCTCAATTTTAGAAGAAAAAGAACGCTATCAAAAATATGTATTAGTATTCATAGTATATGTTAAAACACTCAAATTCAAATAAATGAATAAATAAATAAAGTTATATGCTTATCAACTTGGAACAAAGATTTTACTTTTGAGATCTAAAAACAGTGTTTTGGCTCCATAGGACAAACAAAATGTCAAAAAGCTTCAAAATTTTTTTTACCATATGTCTACAGGTGCTGTCATCTTTAGTAATTTTTTTCAAATTAAAAAACTTATAATAACTATTGAAAAATTGCGATGTTCACATCTGCCCCCTGTTCACATGTGCCCCCATCTCCCCTACACCATGCATATTATAGATGATATATTCTACTCAAACAAAAAGTGATTTTAGTATTTGATAAAATCCGTGAAAGAATTATTGATTTTGTTTATGTCTTACGTATTTGTTCAAACTAAACATAGCGATAATCAACAGAAAGCCTAGTTTTATGCTAAACATGTTTATTAATAAAAATACACTTTTTAAATTACTTTCGAAATTCTTTTATTAAAAATTGCATGGAGCATGCATAAATATTACATGGACGAAAATAGCGATATTGTCCTTTATTTAGTTAGTACATTAATTATTTTAGCAACAGCTTGTCCCAAATTAGAAACAAAACTGTTTATCAAAATGAAAAAAAGTAATAAACCGACAACATTTGCTACACAGTGCAAAAGTGGATTTTTTCTTTCTTTGTTCAAAGTATTTTCAATGCTTATAATAAGGAAAAGTATATTTTGTTGTTACTAAAATAATAAGCCAAAAAAGACATACAGTAGAAAAAAATATTGATAAAGACAGTTTTTAAGCAGTAGGATGTAATAACAAAATGCGAGGAAAAAGTGGCTAATTCAGTTTTGATAAACAACCAATTTAATATAATAGAAAAACATGAGATATTTTCTGAGATTAATTTTGTCAAATAAAAAAATAAAGACCATGATGTAAGCGAAGAACCACATTTGTTTAGAAATATTTCTTTTTAATAAACTGATAAAATACATATAAAATTGTAATAAATAAAAAATGTTCGTCACATATAAACGATATATAATTAATTAATTTTCTTATTGAAGGGATAGACATTACACTTTTTATTTACAACAGTCCATAAATTTATACTTGTAACAACAAGGGTCTGATTACATCAGACCACGTTTGGAATATTGCAGCAAAAATAAATTTTCTATTTCTTTATAGTTTTCTAATGTTTATGAACTTATTTTCTATTAAAAACTAACAGCGTTATTTTTAAATATATATTATCTTATATTTAAGTTTTATATTTATTTTGCAGGATCTGTAAGAACTATAATTCAAGAACGGGCCAGATAGCATATTAAAATTTAATTCATTAGCGAATGACACTACAAGCCACATTTTCTTAAGATTAGAATACATTTTAATTATTGTAAGTATTTGTGAAATAAAAACATAATATAGCGCACATTGTACATGTAAAAAACACACAATATATAAAAACTTAGATTTGTTGGTAGGTAGTATAAAGTTCAAAAGTTTAATGCCCCTTATGAGACATGGTGTGTCTCTATATAGGTTTGAACAAAACACTAAATCATCTGAAAAAAATATTATATTAAAAACTTGTCCTAAAAATAAATTTAATAATAAAAAATGTATGTATAAAGCTTAACGAGAAAGACCATCTAGGTAAGAAAAAGCAACGAGATACAAAATTACTCAGCAAAAGGCATTTCAGAAATAAAACTCCCTTCCAGCAACAACGAATCGAACGCGAAAAAGTGTCATTATCTTCTTATGGAAATGTCATAATTGTTTCACGCACTATTTTTATGTGAACACCTTTAGTGAATCTTGTATAGATTTCGTTTTACTACAAGTAGTTTGTCATCGTGAATAAAGCATGCTAAATAATTGCCAGCGGCAGCTATAACGAAGTATTGTGTTTTCATAATAGATGTTGACGTTGGAAATGATGACAAACAGTTGTAGAAGGAAGACTTATTCCATGGGTCAGACAAAAGATCAGCCGTGTCCTGAATATTACTTCATACTCAGACAAGAACAGCAGGATCTTTGCAATAACCGCAAAGCGAGCCCTCGGCAGCAGAAATGCCGACTGCTGGAAAGTGGGTAATCGGGTATTGGCTGAAATACATATACACACATATAGCCAATAACATATGATATGGCGAGAATTGATTAAGAGGATAAATGTTTTTTTTTTCGTTAGTCATAACTGAATGGAGGGTGTCAAACGGCAAAATATTAATTTTTACCGCCAAATGATGAACGGCTCAATACGAAGAACAGAAAACCACAAGTGTGAAATTCTACAGGGGGTTGCCAAAAGTCTCGCGGGATTAAAGAATCGAAAATGAACTTTAATAAAAATATAAAAAGTTAAACGCAAAGTACCGATAATGAAATAATTTTATATGTTGCAGAAAAGAAAGGCAGCGGTAGTAACGGTCAAAAGCAGATGTAAAGTGTTTGGGAAAATTCTGCATCCTAACAAAATTAGGCAAGTGAATGAAATATGAAAAAGAGTTGTTAGACGGGTAGGATATCATTTCTTTTATTTTACCTTCGGTCAGAGAGTTACAGGGAGAGAGATAAAACTGACTTTTTAATTTTATAAAAGGAAACGACCATTACAAAATAAACTGAATCCAAATCCAGACTGATAATTAAAGTTAAGAATTTAGAAATAGACATGGATTTAAAGGGAGGAAAGAGGAAAAACATTAAAAAGTATTTTGTCAAGTAATACCTTCACATTAGCTTGTAATTTATCTGAATAATTTATTTTTACCTGTAATGAGCAATACAACTGATTCAATCTATTTTCTCTAGGAAAAACTGTATCACACAGTATTTATTTACAGATGATTTAAAACAACAAATTTACTATAATGCATAAGTAATGCTATTTCTGGTTTTAGGAAATTCAAGTAAAGCTTTTATGAACACTAAA
Source organism: Maratus speciosus (assembly GCA_963932465.1). Taxonomy (NCBI): domain Eukaryota; kingdom Metazoa; phylum Arthropoda; class Arachnida; order Araneae; family Salticidae; genus Maratus; species Maratus speciosus. The sequence continues at coordinate 113,903,995 of OZ010800.1, forward strand.
TTTTACTTAATAAATGAAATCATGTACGCATTACATACAAACCAGACACAATATATTTGGTAGCTTTTCCTGTTAGAAATATATTTAGTTGTTGTAAATCATGCCTTTTGTTTGGCAGCTATGCTAAAGCTGTAGAAAATTTATGAGTAAAAGCAAATCTTATTAATAATTAAGCATATTGTTTGACTGGTATTGATATTTAGATAAATATCCTTTAAAAAAAAAAGTAAATCATATTAGTTATAAATACATTAACTTAATGACCTGGAAGAACTGTAGTGACCAGTATACTAGACAAACATCAAGACAGGCTTGAAATCATGCGCAAAATTATTACATTATACGGGTATTAAAAATCAATGCTGCAAGGCAAGCTTTTAATTACATCATAATCATGTCAGACTGAATTGGGGCGATTACATATCACACAAAATGAATACGTTCATTATCACACTAAGACACTGAAACATTGGTTAAGAGCAACAAATATTATAGTACTTGATTAGCCTGCATTGAATCGTGTTTATAATTCTATCATAAATGTATGCAGCATTCGACCGAAAATTGTCTATTTTAATGTGGTGCACTAATTTTCTATTTATGAAGATAAAATCGCAACAGAAAAGGCGTGGTTTAGCGTGGAACCAAAACCTAATCTGAAGTGTTAGATATCAACGTCAGTAAATGTATTCGATCGATTATAATATAATAGTGCTTTTACCATTTATAAAAAATTAATCATAGTTATAGAAAAGTGCTAAATTAAAGGTTAGTCCCTAAACATTTGCTCGAAATATTTTTTTTTTCATTTTAAGTTATATTACGCAATTCATTTGATGTGGTTAAAACATTACTATTATCAAAAAGAAAAAAAAAAGAAAAAAAAAAAAAACCCTACTTCAGACCAAATAGTCAAATGATTTATTGAGTCTATTAAATGAAATATCAGATGGAAAGTAATTTTTATAGGCCATTTCATATGACTGCTAAATTATAAGTTCAGTCTGTAAGTTCACTTTTCCATCAGACTTCGGCAGTACCACTGGCGTAAACGAAAGGCAAATATTGCAGATCCAACATAATTTATTGTAGAGGAGAAACCATAATGAAGCTGAATAATATATCATCATTATTTGCAATTTTACTTACGAGATTTGGTGTTGAAAGTCAGACAGTCAGATCTCTCTACTTAAAAAAAAAAAAAAAAAAAAAAAAAAAAAAAAAAAAAAAAAAAAAAAAAGTAACAAACGCTGCCGCTGTAAATGAATATTTTGCGACCGGGGATCTTTCTTCGCTAATATTAAGAAAACTACTGCATACAAAGGTATGAAAGTTGGTATTGTTATACGGGTCATTTTCAATAAATGCATACAATTCAGAAAAACATTTTTTTTAATTACTTTTAAATTTCACATTAAAAATGAAATAAGTGATAATGTACAAGTTAGATGTGTCTGTAAATATAATTAATTAAGCACTTTAGTTTTTGGTATGATTTTTATACACTATTTTACTATATTTCATACATTATTTACCAATAATATGGTAACAGACTTGACATTAACAGCAAAATATCTTCCAAAACCTACATGCTAATTATTAACACTAAGAAACAAAACAGAATCTTTAATATATTAACTAGATAATAACATTCAAGCAAAAGAAAGTATTAAACCTATATTTTTAACATATAAAATTAGGTAACAGACTTGACATTGAATGAAAATACTCACCTTTATAAAAACTTCTTTACTCCACTACGCTGTTGTTTTTCAACTGCAAAAGAAAATGGCTACAAGTAAATATTTAACTAGTATAAGTGTTTTTATTGCAAATGTGCTGCCGTCTCTTGGTGAAATTGTCAACCTTTATTTCATGAAATGGTAGCTTGGTAACAGACTTGACAAAATATGAGGGACAAAATGTTTTGTAGATTTTCTTTATTTTTTTTTTTTTATTATTTTATTTATTTATTTATTTATTTTTTTTGCTGGAATAATGTCAGAAATTTAAAATAATGATGATTTATCTCATTAAATGTCCCAATTACTTTCCTTTTAAAGTGAAAAATGAAGTGAAAATATATTACAGAATTATAAAATACAGAAGAGGGACAGCTATTTTTTTCTTCTACTATATGCAAAATCTGCATCTTTACGAAAAAAAATATGAAAGTGATTATTTTTATGTTTTAGAAATATGTTGTGTAGTGTAATTAAACAAATATAATATTTATAGTCAGTTTTAAATAATATATTATGAGTACTTTTTTTTTTTTTTTTTTTTTTTTTTTTTTTTTTTTTTTTTTTTTTTTTACTGTGGGGCAGCATATGTATGCAAATTTTGAAAATGACCCATACAGAAATGTTTGTTAAGGACAGTTTTGAAATCGAATAATTAGACATATTTAATGTTAAAGTTGGTCAAAAACGTTCCATTAAAAAAAGTTTTATAGAAGTAAAAACTATAAATAGGAATTTAATCATTTTGTATAAGGGTAATACATTAGAAAGCTCACGGTGTGCAGACAACTTATTTTGGTTTAATTTGGCTAATTTTTTTAAGGCTTATTTCCATATTAAATTCACATTTTCAGCATTTTGAACGATATTTTTTACATATTTTAGAAAAGTTTATTATTTTAAATAGTTGCCAATTGTACAAAGTGTGCAAAGAATATTATTTCCTTCAAAAAAAAAAAAAATATATATATATATATATATACGCAAACATTATAAGCAGAGAATAACTTTCGAATTAGAATTAAGTTTAAAAAGCAGGGATACATTGTAAATTACGTCATATAAACTATATTTTCACGTGAATTTTAAAAGAGAAAGAAAATTATAAAATAATAAAATCATTATAATGCATTAAAAGCCATAAAAGATGCAAATTACGTCACGCTTAAAATAGCAAAATAATAATATTTCTAAACAGTTATAATTTAAATATATATTTACGCAACACATTTATTTCACATTTCCAGATGATCTTTTAAACTATTGTTGCCCATTCTAAGGCAGCTCAAATAAAAATATTTCCTTTCTAGCAACAAAAGTATTTTCACAAGAATATTAAAAAGAGAAAGAAATCTTTAAAAAATAAATTTAATATGCTTTAAAAGAAGTAAATTGGAGTAATTACGACATATTTAAAATGACCAAATAAAAATAATCAAACAAATTAAATTAAAAAATATATTTACACGAGACATATATTTCATATTTTGAGATGATCTTTTTAACTATTGTTCATCTTTTTAAGACAGCGCAAATAATATTTCCTTTCTAACAACAAAAGTATTACGTGAATATTAAAAAGAAAAAGAAAACGTTGGTGAAAATTACGTCAGATTTAAAACAATACTTTTACATTTTTTATTCTTATAGCGCTGTTAAAAGATACCGGAAATCCAAAATACTTCGTTTACTTAATTCAATTTATATTAGCTTATTTACAATATTTAACTGATTTTATTTAATCAAAGACGGAAACAGCCACTGGATCTCTTAACATCAGCTGATTCGACTTTAAAATTTCCCTATCAGAGAGAAATGAATGGAAGCCCGTTTACCGGGATATCTGCACTGGTTTTTTAATTACAATCGTAATCTGTTTAAAGCCGATGAAATTAGCGTGTTTTTACAGCCTGCGATTCGGGGGCTGAATCGGAATTGACGAGCGTAACTCGTATCGGGTAGAGCCCCTTATTTAGAGCGCCTAGAAGATACAGTGTGGAAAACGGCTACAAAATAGTGCTAAAAAATTGAATCCCATAAATGTAAAACGATGCTGAATAACAAGATGTCTATCGTAGCGCCATCGTAGTCATTTAAAAACGATAGTCATTCTAAAAGAGACTATTTAACCTATTTCACGTCATTCCTTAACTAAATTAGCTTATAACAGACCAAAATATCTTATATTTATAGTTTCCGATATTTAACATTCTATAATTTTTTTAAACACAGTGTTTATATTGAAAAGAGTTACGAGATGGCGCTCGTATCAGCATATTGCCGCTGAGGATTGTTGGAGATTTATGGGATACAAGTTTTTAGCACTTTTTAAAGCATTATAGGAATAGCCGTTTTCCACACTGTATCTTCTAGGCGCTGTACCTTAGTGTTATAAATAATCGTTAGCCATATTGAAAGGTGTTCAAACATTGTCGTGAAATTTAACTGTATATAATTTTGAAGTTGCGTAATCTAAGTAATATAAATATATCTTCATTTATTTTTATTCTTGCTACAATATTTCAAAGTATTTTTTTGTGTATAAAGCTAATGATATCATGTAAAATAAAACCAACGCAATTAAATTTTTCAACACCAGTATATTTTATTATATCAGATGAGAAATGTTACATATTTTTCTGGAAGATATTCAGACTCAATTTAAAAATTTTAATTTTTTTAAATAGTTTTATGAAAACTGCATTGATTGACATGGTATCTTATATACTTTTTCATCTGCTATACGAGAGCATATAAATTGTTAAAGTTGCTTGATTTAGTCTCAACTGCAATAATTTTGGATTAGGATACACAGGAACAGCTAATGAAATTTATGTCAGATTCAACGAAAACTAATTAGCGATAATAAATCTTTAGTCCTGTTTTTCTGGTAGAAAAATACATTCCTCCATGTCCACAATTAATATACAAACTTTAAAGTATGTCTATACTGCTAAAAGACAAATTTTATTGAATCTACCGAAACATAATACAATAAACTCGTTCGAGTCATAAAACGTCATAAAAAAAAAACCCAGAAAGTAATATATTTTCGAGATTTAAAGAAGGATTTATGTAAAAATGGTTTATTTAACGACCGCTAATTTTCGGAAACGTATCTGAGAAGTTTTTATAGTGTAATTATTAGTTTTTAGAACCGAAATATCGTCTGTCAGGATTTAATCAATTCTTAATTAAAACTTTTCATCTGCATAATTTAAATTATACATGAATATAAAAAAATTTAGTGTTAATTTTAATGCCACTTATTTATCGTATTTTCATGTAAAGCATTTGTTTAAGTGGACACAGTACTTACAAATAGTCTAACTATCGATTTTTTTAATTATTGGGACAAAATATCTGAATGCCTTTTAAGAATGCACTGGTAAAATTTCAAATGTGTATCTTTAATAATAAAACAGTTATAAGAGATTTCATGCCTGATGACATAATTTATTAGGACGCCTAAGCTAGCCTGCTTAACATAGATCGTAGCTGAACAAAAGAATGGACACAAATGGGAATTATTTTGTTTCCTGCAGGAATATCCATATTTAAAAATATATTATGGATTTAAAAAAAAGTTTCTTTAATTAAATTTTAGTTAATTATGCTGTTCTGCAAGATTTTATTAAAATTACATTTGGTTTTTATTATTTAATATAATACCCTCAAAGATATTACAGTATTATTCAAAATCGATAAAAAATAGTTTTAAAAATACTGTGTCCTCTCAATGTGAAAGTAATTACTTGAGAATTGATAGCATAAGAAAAATCAGATAGAAAAAAAAAATTGTTTAATGCACATTAAAAGAATCGTTTTTGAAGATCAAGGCAGTAAAAGAAACCTAGTTATTGTAAATATGATTTTAAAACTGAAAAATATTTCAGTTTTTAAAGTTTCTAAAGATAGAACGCTTTTTGTAATACGTGTTAAACTCGTAAGATGTTATTCTATATCTCCGTTCGTGGTTATAATATATTTTTATAGAGTAAAGACTGTTGTATATTTTTACAGTGTATAAAGCTATTTAAATCGGCTATATAATGAACTTTTTATCGAATCCCCATGTTCTAACAGAAAATTAACTTTCTTGCGTTTCTCCCAGTGGGTGTTTACAGCAGATGCATCAGCTTGTCCAATTTTATTATGATAACTTTACTTAGAACAAAATATTCAATAAATAAAATAAATCTCCTATTTCACGAAATAAAGCTTGATTTAGGCTACAATTTTTATTTTGTGAAACTTTGTCAATATATGTGAGTACTTTTTCCGATATTCTGCATGTTTATTTATGGCATACAGCGTAATTTTTGGTGTACAATACTCATATTTGAAGCCTTGAATGATCCATAAAAATGAAATGCGTCTTATTCATTGGATGTACTGATTTTTATTATTTATTTATTTATTTATTTTATTTTATTTATTTATTTATTTATTTTTTTTTGTAGGTGCTGGAATGATATATACATGCTAAAATATATCCATAACTTTAATACATTGCAACACGGGTAATGAGGTTGATTAATATAAATTTAAAAAGAGGAGATTAATTTTTATGATTCTTACTATTCGTACAGTGATAGCACCAAATGACTCTAGGTAAACGATGTAATTAACAATTCCCTTCGGGGAAATCCAAAGAAAATTTAATATATTAAATTTTAAAATTATAATTAAACAATGCGCTGTGTTATTTTTTTCGGAGATCGTTTACCTTCTAAGTCTGTAATTTCTTTTATATAATAATTTTTTTTAGTAAATTATATAGATAAATAGATTATTTATTTTACATTCCCACATCTATAAGAGAAAAAATATTAATTAAGAATTAAAATAAAGAAAAAATTACTCATATTCAAACTTGATTACATTTTATTATAGGAGAAAATTTACAATAAAAAAGGTTATTTACATATTGTGGGTTATATATTTTAATAGTAATGCTGATGCACATCATTATATATATATTTACCTATTTCAATTAATCAATCTATTTAATTAATTTTATAACACGTGAAATATCACCATAGTACGTTACTTTCATAGGTAATGCTTATTATTGGTAAAAACAATGGAATAAAATCATAATGGACTACCTGATCCACTGCCCCCGGCAGCATGTAGAATTCTCGTTGCTCCGAGAATGTCCCACAGGTAGGCACAAAAGGTCTCCAAAAAAAAAAATGTTGACACAAAATATTAATCCTTAATCGGGCATCACATGTATTTTTAAGCCAATGTTGGGGTAACTTATTTATATATATATATGTATTTTATATGTTATTCATGGTACAGCATCTGCTAAAATCCAACCGCAGCATCTTATTTTTTTGCTGCCATCAGCATTGGGATAAAATTTGCAAGTGAAGTCTGTCTCTTACTTACACTAAAAAAAAAAAACAAAAAAACGGACATTGTCCTGTTTACATTATTTATGCAAACATAAAATTATACTATATAGCTAGAAAATTTGCATACAGAGTTGCCACCCATCATTACAGGCGAATATCATTGGTCGACTCTGAATTTATGTGGCGCAACCTTATAGGTTGAGTTTTTGCTGTACTCAGTTATATTTATTTTTACTTTATTCCGTGTGTGTGGTCCTTCTGGTCAAAGGTCAGCTGTAAATTTCGTTGTTATGCCCTCATGATGTCCTACACAACTATAAATCGTAATTTCGATGACTTTTGTAGATTTATTAGTATCGTAAATTTTATCTGTACGATACTTTACCAAGACATGCACTTAACCTAGTTCAGGTTCCATTATAGACATACGAATGCTTCTTTTTATATGCTGCCTCGTATATAATAACATCATAGTTTATAGATAAAAGTTAAAGTTTGTTGGAAAGACATATTCTTTCCATCAGTAGGATATAGGGTAAAAGCACCAATAGTCGGCCACTTAATCATCTCCGCCTCCAATATGGAAAAAAAAAGAAATTCAGTGCAACGTGTTTCTTTTTTTTTTTTTTTTTTTTGCTTGACCCTGCTCCTTCAGCTGGAATATAAAGTCTCATGTCATTGTTCAGCACTTTGTGTGCATCCTGTCCTATGTTGTATAAATAGAGTCATTGACACTCACTGAGTATCATAGTGGTTTCGATGGCTTGAAGATGTGCATAGCAAGTCCTTTTATACGCCAACAGTTCTGGTGTACGGATCACGTCGTCGAGGCATAACTGTCGTAGTAGATTGCACTGTATTTATTAATTATTCCATTGTTTGCAATTTAGCACTCAACAATTTAATGTTAAATTAGCCAATTGTATATCAAAGCAACCAATTTTGGAATAAGTAAGATAATAAAAGCCAAATTTCTAACATACGATATGTAAATATGAGTAGGCAAACAGTTACACATTAAACTAACATTACACATAAAAGACAATTCATTATATTTCATATATAATAATAAAATACTCAGAGAGACAAAATTTGTATACAATTATTACATTATGAACTCGTGAACATACGATATAAATTTTTTATATCATCCAAATCTACTGGTTCTTTAATTTAGTGTTTCGCTGATAGAATGTATGTGTTTTTATTATTATTATTATTATTATTATTATTATTATTTTTTATTATTATTTATTTATTTATTTTAAATAAGTGGTGTAGATTTACATATACATCGCTTCTGAATCGCTAACTGCCACTAAAACAAACATGCTCGTATTTGATTATCTGACTTAACAAATGATATTTGATTAAAAAAAAAGAGATGAATCAGGTTTCTCCTAAGCGCAAATCCGATTCATTTCAAGAGCAGGAAGAGACTTTTCATTCCTCTCTCGGCTATGGAGAAAACTGGTTGCAAGATCCACTTATCGATAAAGAAAAAAAAACTCGTTACAGTCCTAATCACTTTGTCTCCCCCATGAAAATTTATGGACTGTGCTGCAAAAGCGCGGGACCGACTGAGGGGTGAGCTGATTACATGAATTTTCCCACAGTATCAAGTCGCCACCGTAATAGCGTCGCCGGTTTGGAATCACAAAGAGAAAAAAAACTGAAATCGTGCCATCTTGGACTCAACACTAGGAATCTGCGAGAATGTATATTTTCATAACTGCAACATTCATTAATAATCTTTTTTTTTTATTTTTTTTTTTAGAAAACATCATCAGCAAGACAAGTATCCTGCCTAAATCGCATAACCTAAAAGGCGCAGATCTGCTGGCTCCAATGGATAGAACAGAAATGAAGGAGTAAGTTTTACTGGTACCCCTTAAGGTTTGTATAATATAGTACTAGTCGAGGTATGAAACAACAATTTGAAGGTAAGAAAGTAGTCTTGACGTGTACTTCGTAAGCACGACTAACATTATAAAAAATTATATGTAACTCTCGCTAAATAATCCAATATCACTCAATGATTGAATGTTTTTATAATTTATGTTTTAATGTTGTTGTGGAGAATAAAATATAAGTAATATTTTAGGTATGTTTTTTTTTTTTTTTTTTTTTTTGAAAGATTGGCCAATCTATGCGCTCCTATTAATATTATTATTTATCATAAGCAATACCTAAACATCTCATTATTTTATATGTTTTGTATATGCATTATGTATTGAGAGTCACATTGTATTATACACAGGTACTAGTATTTTTACTATTATGGGTTAAATGTTAATAACAAATGTATTATTTATTTATTTATTTATTTGCATAATTTAACAGTGTTAAACCAAACTGTGTTATGCCTACAGGAGGTATATTATTAACCCTTATGTTTTAATTCCCATTAGCCTGTGAAAACCTACCTACGAAGTAAGTAGAGTCTGAACAAAAATAACTCGGTGCGAACAAACAAACAAACAAAAAAAAACGAGGGGTGTGTGTGGGGGGGGGGGGGGGTTAAACGGAACCATAAAAAAAAAATGAGGATCTAATCTACAAAATTCCTAATTATTACATTTTATTCTTCTTGTTACATCCATAACAAAATATACCTAAATGACTACCCTTGTACTTAATTTTATCTTAATTTAATTAGCGGTGGAGACAGAATGCTACGGAAAAACTGGATGACGTGCCTATTAATAAGGAATGTCCACTCTATAACGAACATCGGTGCACCACCTCATGCCAGCAACAAGGAAATCAACATTACAAGAGAAGGAATTCTCATAAACAGGTACGATTTATTTTGTACTAAATTACCAGAAACCAAGGGTATAAAATTTTAATTGAGAAATCCCATTTAATTTATGTAATTAAAGGCTAAAAAGATATTTGTTTATTTTTATTTTACAGAAGAGAAACAAGAAAGGTTTAGGTAATATAGCCTAATTTATTTAAACATTGATATATTCCTCGTTAGTTACCTGATTATTTTTAAAAGCAATACATCATTTATTTATTGCCATATTTAGTATTTAATTTATTTATTGTTACGTGAAATTTTTTTTTTTTTTTTTTTTTTTGAAAAAGGGAACTGTTTACTTAATTCGAATTAGAATAAAAGGAGTGTTGTCCAAACCCTGAATAATTTTCAGATTGGCAATCAAAACGGAATCCTCTTTAAAATTTTTTTTGTTTGTTAATTAATGAACACGAGAAAGAAAATATAATTTATTATCTTCGTGTAAAATCCAGTGTAATGTAATTTAAATGACAATATTTATATAATTAATATTTTATATGACCTTACAATTCAATTAATAGACTGAGTAACAGTAATACTTTTTAATTTATTTAACTTATTTTTTTTTATTATTATTATTAAATTTACTGCATGACTTCAATTATTTGAGAGTAAAATAGTGATAAGTTCACCCTGTTAAATAAGAAAAAAGAATATTTTTTATAATATGTACACTGTTGTACTACAGAAAAAAAAATTATGTATAGCAAATTTCATAATAAGAACTAACAATGCATATTCCCTGCCTCAACTGTAATTTATGTCAGCCCTATTGGCAGAAACATGCTATAAGGACTAGCCGCTAAATCCCAAGGTATTAATAAATATTAAAATTAAACTAATTTATTTTTACTATTAATAAGAAAGTAAGAAAAAAAAATTATAATATTTTATAATAAAAATGCTTGAAAATTAGGATACTCATAATATGTTATACTTTGCAGTTGACTCTCTGAGGAATGATACGACCAGGAAAAAAAAAAAAATAATAAATAAATAAATCAAGCGAAGCAGAACTTCAGGACGTCTCATTCCAGCCTGCCTCTGATTGAAAACAAGTAAGCAAAATTTCATTTATTGCATGCCATAGAATTGTACCAATGTTTTTTTTTTTTTTTTTTTTTTTTTTTTTTTTTTTTTTTTTTACTGATCAAAACCTTATGTGCACAAAATTGTTCCTTCGAAACTGGCCATTCTAAAGCAACAAAGCAAACTCACTCTCTGGCGCGCAGGTTGGAGGGTGGGGGTGGGGGGAAACTAATCTCTCTCCTCTGCCTTTTCTATCTGAATTCTGCTCGTTATGAGGGGTTGTTTTGTTTCTCTCAGCGGCATTACTTTTATTTTGGTCTTTGTCACCTTGGAACCAGCAATTTTGATTGGAATGCGTTTTAGAATTGCAATAATCGCAATATTTAGTTACATTATTTGCATTCGAATTCATATGTACTTTAATGTTGTTTAATTCACTAGTCAATATTTTAATTTTCTCCGCACTTTCCATATTCATTTTTACTAATTCCTTCATTAATTCAGGGTCCTTATTAGCAGTGATATTATTGAGATCTTTAACATCGACATGTGCAAAAGCTCTTTCTAATTTTAATGCCATCTCACATGCAGTGTTAAAATCCTTCGGAGCATCCTTACGAATTTCTAAGCTAAAATCGCTTCTAATTGCATCCAGAAATCTAGACAACTTTACCATTTGCGTAAATTTGGAGTCATTATCATCCCCAATATCCTGTCCACTTTTTTTTTTATATATAAGTCCGCTGCTGCTTTAAATTCTAATATAAAGTCCGCCATATTTTGATCCGGTTTCTGCTTAAGGGAAAAAAATTTGTTTGTGCCTCACTAAAACTACATTTTATCTCGAATAATTCTTTTAATTTCTTTTTGAAATTGTCTAAATTACTGTCCGAAAATAATTTTTCATCCCTCATTAATTTTTCTTTAGCGGGACCAACGATTCTTGCCTTTAGAATCGTTAATTTAGAAATCGGGCTTAATTCGGTTTGATTGATTAAATTATCAAATTGTAATAAAAAGGAATTTATGTTAGATTCTCTTTTTCCATCATAATTAGGTAGTAAGCCGATTACACTCTCGGCAGTTATTTTGTCAGTGGCCATGATATATGCGTTTTTCTGGGGTGTATTGTTAATCGTAATAGTAGTTTTCTTATTAAAATTTTTATTATTTATATTCTTGTTACTACTTTTATTATTATTTGAATCTACACTATTTTCTTTCTTTGTATTTGCCAGTTCTTTTAATTGTTTCCTAGTTGTAACTCCACTTACCCTTGTATTATCTCTATGACTTTTACGTTTACAATTATTACTCATTAAATAAGAATGTAATGTAAACTAAGTAATATATATATATATATATATATATATATATATTTTTTTTTTTTTTTTTTTTTTTTTTTTTTATCAAGAGCGACACAATATACCATCAAAAATAACGCCTAGTTATTAGCATCAATTTTATACATGTAAATAAAATTTTAAAACATAGTAATACACATCAACACTGCGAAATAGTGAAAAGGGTTTTAAAAAAATGTACAGTATTATAAAATAGCAAACTGTTAATTTCGCTTAACTGCATTAAATTTGCAAATTTTATACACAGTGATTTAATAATTATGACCAAAATTATTTATTTATCAAGTACTGTGATTGTATTTATCATATTAATTTACTCATTTGTTTCCATCAAACATATAATTACTATTATTATTGAAGTTTACAATGTACATAAGTTATTTTCATTACTCAGTGAAAACACAAAGAAATTTTGTTTTTCAATTTCTGTTGTAAGTTATATATACATATATATAATAATTTTATATAATAAGCACAATAATATTTTCTCTTGTAGTATAGTAATTTCTGTTTGCCGATTCATATGTACTACTAAAACCGACTATGGTGATACAAGTAAAAAAAAAAAAAAAAGGAAAAAGAATTTTTTTTTTATTAATAACCTATGGTTCGGTCTCCTAAAATTAAATTAATTAAATTAATATAATTAGGAAAAGGCTAAGGCACCATTACAACTGGTTCACTCCCCTATGCTGGAATGATATATACATGCTAAAATATATCCATAACTTTAATACATTGCAACACGGGTAATGAGGTTGATTAATATAAATTTAAAAAGAGGAGATTAATTTTTATGATTCTTACTATTCGTACAGTGATAGCACCAAATGACTCTAGGTAAACGATGTAATTAACAATTCCCTTCGGGGAAATCCAAAGAAAATTTAATATATTAAATTTTAAAATTATAATTAAACAATGCGCTGTGTTATTTTTTTCGGAGATCGTTTACCTTCTAAGTCTGTAATTTCTTTTATATAATAATTTTTTTAGTAAATTATATAGATAAATAGATTATTTATTTTACATTCCCACATCTATAAGAGAAAAAATATTAATTAAGAATTAAAATAAAGAAAAAATTACTCATATTCAAACTTGATTACATTTTATTATAGGAGAAAATTTACAATAAAAAAGGTTATTTACATATTGTGGGTTATATATTTTAATAGTAATGCTGATGCACATCATTATATATATATTTACCTATTTCAATTAATCAATCTATTTAATTAATTTTATAACACGTGAAATATCACCATAGTCCGTTACTTTCATAGGTAATGCTTATTATTGGTAAAAACAATGGAATAAAATCATAATGGACTACCTGATCCACTGCCCCCGGCAGCATGTAGAATTCTCGTTGCTCCGAGAATGTCCCACAGGTAGGCACAAAAGTTCTCCAAAAAAAAATGTTGACACAAAATATTAATCCTTAATCGGGCATCACATGTATTTTTAAGCCAATGTTGGGGTAACTTATATTTATATATATATATATATTTTATATGTTATTCATGGTACAGCATCTGCTAAAATCCAACCGCAGCATCTTATTTTTTTTGCTGCCATCAGCATTGGGATAAAATTTGCAAGTGAAGTCTGTCTCACACTGAAAAAAAAACAAAAAAACGGACATTGTCCTGTTTACATTATTTATGCAAACATAAAATTATACTATATAGCTAGAAAATTTGCATACAGAGTTGCCACCCATCATTACAGGCGAATATCATTGGTCGACTCTGAATTTATGTGGCGCAACCTTATAGGTTGAGTTTTTGCTGTACCCAGTTATATTTATTTTTACTTTATTCCGTGTGTGTGGTCCTTCTGGTCAAAGGTCAGCTGTAAATTTCGTTGTTATGCCCTCATGATGTCCTACACAACTATAAATCGTAATTTCGATGACTTTTGTAGATTTATTAGTATCGTAAATTTTATCTGTACGATACTTTACCAAGACATGCACTTAACCTAGTTCAGGTTCCATTATAGACATACGAATGCTTCTTTTTATATGCTGCCTCGTATATAATAACATCATAGTTTATAGATAAAAGTTAAAGTTTGTTGGAAAGACATATTCTTTCCATCAGTAGGATATAGGGTAAAAGCACCAATAGTCGGCCACTTAAGCACTTTATTTTAGATTATAGCTCAAAGCGGATTTTTAAAAAGCAATACACTTTTCTTTGACTGTTTCAGCAATTGTTTGATAAAACACTGATTATAGTTTTTATTTATAAAATGTTAAGCATAAAAGTGACAAAGTCGCTAGTAGTCGGCCATCCAATTCTAGTGTTCGCCATCACTGGACCAGTTGTCGGCCACTTAAATGCTATGTTATTGTAAATAACTTAAAGTATAATTTTTATAAACAGAACAACATTTTAACGATAAAATGTGTTAATTTATACTTTTCTCAGAATGTTTCAGCAATAATTTAAAATATTTTAATATTTTTTGCACTTTCCAGCATAGTTTATAAGTGTTTGTGAATTTGGGTTGTCTCCAGTCTGACGGAGCTGTAACACTCGTAAATATACTCGGATCTCCCTGAATTTTCGTGCTATTGCCGTTAACACTAGCACGGTCACTATTGAAAATAAGGTGAGTAGAATTTATAGTTCATTTACAGGGACAGCCAAAAGTATTCCGATGCATTACGCTCAATGCGAAAAAAATTCTTCAAGTTTATTTTAATGTTGTTGGTCATTTCAAACATAATGAAATTGATATGCATTTATGAGGTGCACTAAACTACGCATTCTGGACAATATGGGGTCCAAAGTACTTATTATTCATTTATAGGGCCCACAAAAGAATTCCTTTACATAATTGTGTAAGATGAAAAACAGTTTGCAGCATATTTTAGTTCTGTTACACTATATCAAATATAATGAAATTGATATACTACATTACTGAGGCTTAGTACAATATACTTGCTGTATAACATGATATGCATAGCATTTATCGTTCATTTCCAGGGACACAAAAAATTCGGATACAGTACTGTATCTTTCTATTAGCGATAATTGCCAGAAGTGTGATTTCGTTTATAACATGAATTTTTAAATTTAATTAAATCTTTTATTAGTATGCGGTGTGTATAACTGATAAGGCTGCACAAAAGAGTTTGTAAGCTTATCGGAGTATCAGCGTGAATGGCTTTAAAAAGGCTTTTAATTGAGTTATGCTCTTACTACAGTTTAGTATAGTAAGAGTTATTTGTATAACATAAATAAAATCATATACAGGGCCACGCAAAGAACTGAATACATGACCTCCCAGGGATAGTAATGTGTGGAAGTATGATTTCAGTAGTTTTAACCACGTTTAAGCCTCAATTAAATTTTAGCTTAATATGTGTAATAAAAATCTGTTGGTAATATACAGGGCTGTACAAAAAAAAATCAAGTATGTTTTCGTATAGTGGTGGAAATTGCTGAAGGTGAATTTTCAATATGTTATGCATTTCCTTACTATACTAAGTTTTATCAAACTATCTATAGAAAAATATACAGATCTTTACATTGAATATAGGATTGCACAAAAGAATTTAACTACTTTTACTGCTAGAGCCGTAATCTGGTTTTCAAATGTATTATGCTTTTTCTAAAATGTTTGCATTTTTTACAGTATTAAGCAGCTAAATTTCGTTAAAGAATTCTGTAAGTCATGGGAAGTGTTTTTATAATCTGTTTTTGATGCATGATTTTTCATTCTTGTTTCTTATGGAAAGTAAAGTTAAAAGTACCAAATTATCTAGTAGTCGGCCTTTCAAATTTTTGTTTAGCCATCGTAGACTAAGCGGCGCACAATGGGACGTTTTGCCGATCTAAGTGGGCAAAATTCATTTTTCCAATTATCTCGGAATTTGACAGAACTGAGTAAACTGGTAGCTGAATGTCTGTATTTTCAAGATCCGTACGAGTTTTTTGGGGAAAATCCGAGGTGTCCATTAATTAAGACCGTAAAGAAGACATTTGCGTAGTTGGTTTGAGGGATTTTCAAAAGTTGTACTAGCTTCCTCTAAGTTTTAAAACACGTCGTGACTACTCTGTTTTATTTGAATGCACGATATTGTTGAGCATATATTACAGGTTTTTCAAGGTAAGGTCAGATTTAACCCATTTTTGTTTGAAAATAAGCGATATTAAAACCGCTTAACTGCTTTTTTCATAGGTTGAAATTCTGGACCATCTTTACAAAAACCATCTTGCCTTTTAACATATCATTCAGCATTATTCAACAACTAGCAGGCTACACCCGCTTCGCTGGTCCATTTTCCAAATGATCCTTGATCAAACAAAATTATGAATTCAACCTTGTATTTTAAATTAATATGTACCTTCACCGGGAAAATCTTTCCGCATTTGCTGAATACTATGCGAACGCTATTTAGCTATTATATTATCTTGTGGGTTAGGCAAAATTCGGGCTATTCAGAAGACTTTTTACAGTATATATTTAAAGTAGAGGATGGGAAGAAAATACGGCCGTTATGATAATCAGAAATGTTAAAATGTTCTCTAGTCACCACACTACTAAAATGAGAGATAATTACAATGATTGCAGAGAGTGACCACTGAACATTAATTATGTTTAGATCATTCCCTCTCGCTTGATAGTTCTTGAACTCCAGGCTTCTCAGCTTGGTGCTATGTGTGGTTCTGGTAGCTTAGATACAATTTCTCTCTACGTTGCATTATATTTTGTAATATACGTCTTCAAGCAGGTCTACTGCAGTTTTCTATCTTCAGATTACAGCAGAGTAAGTACGGTAAAAAAATTTAATAAATTGATTGCACACAAAAAGTCTTTAACTTTCATTAAAAGAAATGTGAATCACATAAAAGTGGATTTTTAAAAATGAAGTGTTTGAATAAAATTAAAATAATGTCATTTTCATTACCATTTCCTTTTTACATATATACCACTTGCAATTATGTAACTGTTAACCTGAAAAAAGAACCTCGATAACTGATTATGATAGAAAAATAAACCTCTTGTTTTCATCCAATCAAAATCTTCCCAATCTTCCATAATCGGGTGCACAGCTACGTTTTACGGCAAACATTAGAAGTGTTTGCAAACTATATGGTTACAAATTTGCCAGAGTTAACACACGTAAAACATACTTAATTATGCGCTAAACTACATTCCATTAAATAAAGTCAAATTGTTGTTGGCTGAATTATAGATCTTTCGCCAAAAATAATCTTTGTAAATGACAAATGAAGTCAGTTATACAAAACTTAACAACCCAACACGTTATAATATAACGAAATAATCTTTCTGATGCACCGAAGACCTTTTTTCATTTCTCTAAAGAGTACAATAACACGGAGAAATAAATACACTTTTTATTTTCAAAATTAAATTATTCTTCTGTCTGCTGTATAAATAAACCTAAAATCGTTAATTTCCCCCTCAATTTAGCGAATAGGATTCTGCATCAGAAGAACTTGCTTTATAGTGATTTCTATTTTCAATTTTATCTGCATTTCAGGTACATTTTTTCTTATCTAGGCTAAAATGATAAATCAACAAATATTGTTCCACCAGCCACCATTGGAATTTAAATTTTTTTCCAAGTATTTATTTTTTAGTGACAGTAAAATAACTGTAAATAAAAAATATATAATACTAAATCTTCTGTTCTACGTCTGTTTCATAATGAAAAAACATAAATTTACTAATCGCTAAGTACAAATTTCATGTAATCTTCTGCCATCGCGATCACTGTCCAGAGACTCTTTCAAATATAAAAGAAACATCCAAATAGTTCAGTAAATACACTAAATAGCGGGTAACTTGATTACGGAAGATTAATCCAATATCAAAAACCTTAATTAAAAAAAAAAAAAAAAAAAAAAAAAACGGAAACAGGGATGACGAATTCAAAAGATAATCGAAAATTTATTTCAGTAAGCAATTTTTATTGTAAAATATTTTCTTTTGTGGTATTAATAACGCAAAATTACATAAATTTTCTTAAGAATAAACTTTAGTACTTAACATTTGAAACAGTAGACTTTTCTAAAAGGGAAATTTGCGATATATCCTTCTATATATATATATAAAAAAAAGTTTTGATTTGGAAATGAACCAATGAAAATCTGCGCAGATATTCCGGGTAGATCGGCATCCAATTTGAATGCTTCAGCATGGCCTTTCATCGTTAATATTAAAAAAAAACTGTCCTGTATATAAAAAAAAGTTTTGATTTGGAAATGGACCAATGAAAATCTGCGTAGATATTCCGGGTAGATCGGCATCCAATTTGAATGCTTCAGCATGGCCTTTCATCTTTAATAAAAAAACTGTTGCATACAAAAATATGAAAATCGGTGGTATTATAGAGAAATGTTTGATAAACACGCTGATGCAGACAGTTTTGAAATCGAAGAATTATTTTAAGAGATATTTAATGCTAAATTTGGACAAAATCGTTCCATTAAAAAAGTTTTATTGGAGCCAAAACTATACATGAGAATTTAATCATTTTTAGATCATTTTATACGTTACAAGTGGCACCGACATAAAATGTAGCCTATGTTGGAGCAAGGGTTGTTACCATCATTTTGACACCATTATTTTTTAAATCGGTTTGGTACTTCTTGAGATTGTGTAACAATCGACATTTAGAACGTTTTTTAGAATGCTTTTCGCGCATTTTCACACCTTTTTAATTTCGATTTTTTAAAGAAATGTCCTTAGAGATACTTGGTGTCTTATAAACAGTTATCATTCCAAATTTCGTGTTTCTAAGCCCTTCAGTAACACAAAAATCGCATTTTTAGAACGTTTTTTGCTTCTGCACCCCCTTTATGGCTAGTGGCACCGACATAAAAAGTAGCTTATGTTGAAGCAAGGGTTGTCACCATCATTTTGACACCATTATTTTTTAAATCAGTTTGGTACTTCTTGATATTGTGTAAAAATCGACATTTAGAACATTTTTGAGAACGTTTTTCGCGCATTTTCACCCCTTTTTTATTTCGATTTTTTTAAGAAATGTCTTTAGAGATCATTGATGTCTTATAAGTAACTACCATTCCAAATTTCATGTTTCTACGCCCTTCAGTAACACAAAAATCGCATTTTTAGAACGTTTTTTGCTCCTGCACCCCATTTTGCCCAGGGGCGCGGACATAAGATGTAGCCTATGTTCTAAGTTTGACTAACACCGACATTTTGATACCATTACTTTTGGAATCGGTTCGGTAGTTCCAGAGCTTACCTCCTAGAAATAAACAATTTTTACCTCTTTATAATATTAGTATAGATATGATAACTCAATACAGCCATTTTTACAAATACTTCTAGTTTTTCCTGTAAATCATATAATGGGAGAATTATATAAAAATAATTATTAAATTGACCAAAAAAAAAAAAAAAAAAAAAAAGACTAGTAAAGAATGTAACCTAGATTTTATTTCATCAAGTTTTCAGACACGTTTTTATTAACCTGGCACATGCGATAAAAGAGCTAAAAAGAAAAAAAAATTCCATTCAAAATTTCAAAATTTTCAAATCAAATTTTAAGATTCATTTTTTTAACCTATCGCAAGCGATAATTCGCCAAATATTGCATTAATTGTAAAATTTCACAATAATTTATACTTTAAGCATTACAAATATTTATTCCATGTTAAAATTAAATATTTTCGTTTTATAATATTATGCCTTATTAAAACTTTTTTTGTTGTTGTTTTTTAAATTAAATTTCAGTATTTTTTTTCATTTATTCGCGAGGTTTTTGCATTATTTTCTAACAGATACAGCCATCTTAATTCTTTAATCAACAAACCTTTCGCCAAAAGATAGTCACTGGCAACCTTTTCGTTCAAAATAGCAGTAAAATACGAAATTTATTATCAAAAATCATAGCTATCCCTGTATATTTTCTCATAGACCACCCCGGGAATATTTCCTATCGAATGATACAATTTGGAAAAAAATCCACCGGATAGTTTTTGAAAACACTCGCCTTGAACTTTTTGAGCTTACTGCTTTATAATATATATGATAAGCATTATTTTAAATCAAAGTGCCATTCCAAAAGTTTTGAAAAATTTAAAAACTCCTACAGATGGCTGTAGATCTTTAAGTTTTTATTAATAAGCAATCATCATATTACCTTGCAGTGCACGTATACATGTTTAGTTCAAATCTTGCAAGTCAAATTTAAACAAATTTTAATTATCCAATTGAGCTGAAACAATGAATACGTGTGTAATTTGAATAGCAAAACAATATTATGGTAATTTAAAT
Organism: Maratus speciosus; assembly: GCA_963932465.1. Classification (NCBI taxonomy): domain Eukaryota; kingdom Metazoa; phylum Arthropoda; class Arachnida; order Araneae; family Salticidae; genus Maratus; species Maratus speciosus. The sequence goes on from OZ010800.1 coordinate 113,924,597, forward strand.
ACTTGTTTAGGATACTGTTTCTACAGGGATTCACAAAATATCGATTACAACATGCAAGTTACTTTTGAACCAATTTCTATAATCTGATTGAGCTGAAACTTTGCTCAGGATATGTAGTTATGATGGCAATGCAATATTATTATAATGTATGGAACTTAGCATTCACGCTTTTTTTTTTTACAGGTCCGCATAAAAACTAATTCAAATCTTGGAAGACAATTTTAAAGCACCTTCAATTACCTAATTGAGTTTAATATTTGCCTACATGTTTTCTTTTTTAATAATTCTATTAAATTAAAATTTGACGAACGTATAAATTATGCATTTTTTACAGGGCCACACAAAATATCGATGAAAGATTGTTGCTAAAAAGCAGAAATTTTAACCAAAATTTCAAATTAATTAAAATTCAACAAAATTATTTAATTAAATTTCAACAAAATGACTATAGAATATTGATATACACAATAGCATTTTTTTAAATTGAAAATAAAGTGCCTAGCAGTTGTATTTCTTTTACAGGGACACATAAAAATTTCGGATACATTACCGTGTATATGTAGAAATTTTATTTTAATTTGAATAAAATTTAAGTTTATTTATTCACACAACAGCATTTTTTCAAACGAAAATAATTTAGGTAGCATTTATATGTTTTACAGGTTAACACAAAAAAGTAAAGTTTTTTAATATGATTTTATTTTAAACTTTTTCTTTTTCTGGATGACTAAGCAAATTTCTCGTGCAAATCTGAGTAGACAAAAATAAAATAAGGAATGAATGTTAACTTACCGGATGTCCCAAAAAGGACTGACTGGTTTTAAAATTCAATAACTTCCAAACGGTGACAGATATTGAAAAAATTCTTGCAGGAGGGTTATGCATAAAGTCAAAAGTTTTTTTACAGTGATTTTCGATTTTAGTTCGAATTACAAACAATAGATGGCGTTGCGATCAATAGAGGCTAAATTCAGGCTCGATTTTTGGTACTTCGTAGCCCGGATAATACATTTTCATCTCCTTTTTCTGCATGGAACAACAGAAAGGACCAAAAATCGAGCCTGTATTTAGCGACTATTGCTTACAGCGCCATCTATTGTTTGTAATTCGAACTAAAATCGAAAATCACTGTAATAAAACTTTTGACTTTATGCATAACACTCCTGCAAGAATTTTTTTTTTAATGTCTGTCACCGTTTGGAAGTTATTGAATTTTAAAATCAGTCAGTCCTTTTTGGGACACCCGGTACATGTGTGAATTAAATTGTTTTTACTTTATAGTAAAATAAGTTACGTTTAACGCATTCTTTGTAATTCATTATACTTTTATTTTGAAACATTATTGTTAAATAAACCAATTATTTATCAATATTTGAGCTATTTTATTAGGAATACATTCGAAAAATAAGCAAAATCTAAATAAATTTCAACGAAATAATATTGTCCACCTAAATCGTTAGAACGTTCCACTGTGCGGCGCACAGTGGAGTATTTGGTGGATTTAGCCGGCCAAAAATATTTCTTAATGAAAAAAAAATTGGACTAAAGTTTATTATAGATTAGTTTATCTTATTACTATCACTTTTTAGTAGTTTTCTTTGAAAAATACATTATATATATATATATATATATGTGTATATATATACAGGGTATACGGAAAACATTGTAATATGTAAAAATGACTTTAATGCAAACAGAATATTAGTGAATATATTGTATTCTATCCATCAATACAAATGTTTTTTTTTTTTTTTCATATACAGTGAAACCTCCCTGTGCGACCACCTCTATTAAGCGACCACCTGAACGACCCTTTTTTCATGGAACGAAATTTATCCCCATAGGCTCAATACTAATTTTACCTCCATTCAGAGACCACCCCAATTGAACTCCCCCCATGAGCGACCCATTTCTTTGATGAAAATGAAACAAATTTCGTTTTTTCCTGGTCACTTTTAAAAGGTTTGATTAGAAAAATAATTCCTGAGAGGGCATTGTTCATCAAACTTCTAATCTAAGTTTAGAATTTTTTTTAATATCGGTAACTATTAAATCTTTTAACCCCTTTGTGCCTTTTTATGTTCCTTGTAACCAATATGATTTTTTTTTCACGAAAGAATGGTTATTCCTACTTGATTCATGCCATCTTTTCTGAAATTCAGGTTTGATATATATTTTAAAATCATTTTTTATTTGTAGCTTTTGGTTTTCTGAATAATTATTTTTGTTAACAAGATAATCCTCGAGGAAGTCTAGTTTTTTATCGAAATCAGGCAAATTCTGGTTATCCATAAGGTTGAAGAGTTCTTGTCTTGATATAATTTTAACTCCTGATAGACCTGAAATAATTTTGTACATAAAATAATAAGAGTAATTAATGTTAAAGATATTTAGCTTTTAGAGTTTTATTTAAAAATGCTCATATATAGAAACACATAAGTTTCTGTAAAAAAAATCCATCCTGGCATCCTGGCAGTTTTTTTAAAGTTATTAACTGCATAGCTGATGCATTTAAACTGAAATACATCAACTAGAATCATCGGAAAGCATAAAAAATTCCTTATACACTATACAATTTTAAAAAATATAAATTTGATGCTTGATCTTACATTTTAAAAACCATATATAAACATATGATATGAAATATAAACATATTTACTTGGCTCTTTTGAAATCTAAAAATGATTGATATAAGTAAGAGTTTAAAACAAAAAAACTGACTTAAATAAGTAGTCGCATAATCGAAGTTGAAAGTACGGCAGATCAAACTATTTCTACAAGCAAATATTAACTGTCGAATCAGTAAATAAAAGTAGAACAAAACATTGATCATAAATATAAATTTTAATTATTTTATGTCGTAGATGATACTATCTGACAATATTTGCAATTTATCTTTCCTAAAATATTTTTTTTTAATTTATTTTAATGAAAATGAAACATTTATCATTTAAGGAAGCACAACGTGCTTAAAATAAAGTATTCCAAATTACCGATTATTCGTAGATATTGTTTTGAACGTTATTAATTAAATATCTAGATCTCATTTAAAGTATAAAAAAATCATTTGGACACCGGGAAGTGTAAAGAATTTTTTATAGAATATTGAAATTAAAAACACAAATTTCAAACATGTTCGATAGATTTTTTTGCCTCTTTACAAAATCTTCTAAATAAATAAATATAAACAAAAATTTATTTACCCGAACTTTCACAATCCATAATTAAATACTAGATGTATGTAGGAAGCAGAATTTATAAGATATAAACTAAAACAGCGCAACATTTTCTTAGAAGACATATATCATTTTTTAAATTTAGAACATAAAAAAAGTAACATAGAACTTCATAAACAGGCGCAGACAATATTAAAAAAAATTATGGGTCAGATATGTAAATTGTAACTTTTTTATGTCCGCAACGATACATTCTGACAATAATTTCAATTTATCTATCTTATAATACTTTTCAAATCGAACGGGAAATACAAAAATTGTCATTTACAGGAACATACAGTTGTGTGTTTGAATGGAATTCTTCTAAGATCGCAGTTTTTCGCAGCTACAGTTTTCAAAATTATTAACTACATATCTTGAACTGTCATTTAGATTAAAAAAGATAATCCGGATCGACCCTGATGTATAACAAATGCTTTATAGGATATTGAAATTAACAACACAAATTTAAAAAATATACGGCACATTTTATGTCGTTTTATCATATCTGTTAAATTAACAAATATAAATATATTCATGTGAAAGGTAAGCATATGTACATGGGCTTTCAGAATCCTGAACTATATGGTATAAACAAAAGTTTATGGGGGAAAAGTCACAGTGAAATAAACAGGCACAAAATGGAACTTTAAAGTACAAATAAAAAACTTACTGCTACAAACAAGTTTAACCTTCCCTGGTACCAATTTTCTCGCACAACAGAAAAAAAATTATAAATGTACGGTGAATCCCCATTTATTTATCTTCTTAATTGGGTACATTTTTCTCTCTTAAACTGCGTTTCTAAAAATTGACTTTTGGCCGGCTAAGTTAGAAAAATACTCCACTGTGCGGCGGGCAGAGAAAAAAAAAATTATTGCGTCATCTTGTTTCAAAATGAACTTATGATGCAGGACAACGTTATTAACACAACATAAATGACTGATCTGTCGATGCATATCTTGGTATGATATTAGCGGCAAGGAGTGCCAAATCGTCATTCTAGCGTTACCATATTGTCATCGAGTTTCGGGATGAAATTTTATGTTGCAAATCTCAACTAGTACAATGCAAATATTTCAGATTGTCTTGGATTTCGTTGTTAGATATGAGCAGAACGCGGCGCCAATTCTTCATTTTTGCGATACTACCTCGTTATCGAGCTTCGAAATGTAATTTTAAAAAGTTGCGTATCTCAAATATTACATTACAAATATTACAGTCTGCCTTGTAATATCTTTGAACGATGTGAGCAGAATGAGGCGCCAATTCTTATTTTGGCGGTACTATCTGATCCTCGAATTTCGAAATGAAATTTTAATATGTCTCTTTCGATTAATGGGTCAGGTACTCTTTGAACCAATAAAGTACATGAAAAAGTGACCTCTGTAAGAATTGCAGTCACTCTTTAACTAATTGACTTCTAATTATAAAATTTAAAACACATGTTAGGAACGATTTATTTTATAAATTTAAGTTGTTAAAAAAGGTACACACATATATATATATATTTTAATTCATTTTTAAAGATAATACAATTTTTACGAAAGAATTATTCTTGCATGCATGGCGCACATGATTTTTTTCCATTTGAATGGCTGAAACAAGCCAAGATTTTTTTTTTTTTTTTTTTTTTTTTTTTTTTTTTTTTTTTTTTTTATGAGTACAGGTATAAAGTGTTTTCAAAATTAACTACAGTGAAAAAATAAAACTTGTAGATACTTGTAGATCTCGAGAAAACAATTTAATTTTAAAGAAATTCGAAATATCGAGATTTTTTAATTACAAAAGTAGTCGTAAATTCTATACTTCTTACTTTAGAAACATAATAATAGGTCTTTTGTGCTTCTGTATGTTTAATACATTCACCGAAAATTTCGTGAAATTCTAGGTACCCGTTTTTAAGAAATCGTGCGCGCAATGATCAAAATCGCTGTTTTGAGAAAATGGACATTATAGATTAAATTACCCCTTGATCATATAGCAAAAGCTCAAAGTGTTTTAGACATAACTTCTGTTCTAATGCGAATTTTTGCGTGGGGTTTGTTTTAAAATGTTCCTAAAGAATGACATTTAAATATAAGCTATTAAAAAAATTATAAATTTTTGGATGGTTTAAAGGTTACCTGACCCCTTAATACGATTTAAGTATTTCAGTCTGTTTGTGGTATCTGAGTACTATAGAAACATAACTGATCGCCAACTCATTATTTTGGCGGTACTATTTCGTTTTCAATTTTGAACATAAAATGTTAATGATTAAAGTTAAAGATTTGTATAATACAAATGCTTCTGTCTGTTTCGTGATATCTTCATAAGGTGTGAGAAAAACAGGGCGCCAATTATTCCTTTTAGTTGTACTATCGCATCATCGAATTTCGGAATGAAATTTTAATATGTTGCATATTTAGAATACTACAGTAAAAATATTACTATTTGTTTCGTGATATTTTGGTACGATATGATCAGAATAAGGCGTCAATTTGTCGTTCTGGCGGTACTAACAGATCGAGATTCGATGTAAAATTTTAATATGTCATAGATATCGATTTTTGATATTCTGTGTAATGTATATTTTAAAGAGCCAGTTCCTTTGAAAATGAATAATGTTAGCTTCAGTTTTTAAAATATAAGTTCTATAGAAGCAGAAGATGGGACTTTAAAAACGAATAGTTAGCCTCTAATTAATATTATTGCTGACTATTGAGTTAATCAATCAAATGATAAGATTTACTTTACATTATTGAAAAGTTATCACAATCCCTGCCTTTGTGGTTATTGAAATATTGCAAATGATATTTATGTACTTATTAACACTAGGGATAAATTATATTTGTGTGCCTATTCAAATCAAGAAGAAGTTATATTTCCGTATTTAAATATTATTAATTAAAACGCACTTTGTTGAGATTCCATCCTAATAACCCGTTAGATGATTGCGAGAAAGATTCCACCCCTTAAATTTTGAATATCTTATAACCTACTTATTGAGAGCATTTATGTCTTTAAAGTAAAACCCATGTAAAATTTCAAGTTTCTAGCAATAGACCGCGCAATTCCCAAATAATTCATCGTTTTATGTATGATTTCCGCACATTTCACACTTTAAATTTTCCATTTTGAAAAAAAACTGTTCTGTGCGAGTTAGCAACAGCTATTTCGAGTTTCAATCCAATATTTAAATTACTTACTTTTATTTCTATCTCTAACAAGTATGACGTTTTTTGATTAATTTATTTTTTTAATTTCAAATTTATCTTAACTAATATCTTAACAAATATTTACGTTTTATAAATAACTGTCATTTAATATTTCAAGGCTTTATCTTTAACATTTTGATATTAATCATAATTTTCAAGTTTTTTAGAACCTTTTCTACTCATTTCAGCCTTTTATTTTCCGCTTTTTTTAGAAACCATTTTCAGTGGGCATTTATCTCCTTAAAAAACACCAAGTCAAGTTTTAAATATCTAACATTCTCAGTATTACAAAAAAGGGATACTTAAAGGGATATTTTAGAACGTGTTTTGCTTCTGCAGAGACTGTCACTATCATTTAACTTCTACTTTTAAAAATGATTAGGCGGTTTCAAAATTTCCTCCTACAAAAGAAACAAACAAACGTGTATTACTTATAACATTAGTATATTAGAAGGCTTCATGATGGTCGATTTTCCCAAACGAAATATATCGCTGAATTTGACATTATAAATACAAGTTTAAATTCACTGTTTACATATTTTCTATCGCCGTCGTTAGAAATTTTAAAGCAAAATGAGTCTTTATCTGAAATATCACTGCAAATTGAAGTAAACTATACGAATACCATTACACTATTATATGTTTAATTTGTCCTGCAAAATTTGCGCTGATAAGAATCATCGAACAATTATTGAGCTGATCATTTACAGTAGGATTAGTAAATAAGGGTAGAACGATATAATTCAATACAGTACAAAGTCTAAAGTCCGGAATACTCGGTACTTTTCAAAGTCCGAACTTCAGATTTTTCAAAACTTTGGGTCATCAAAAATATTGCCTATCCAATAAGAAGAAAAATATATTTCACTAATTAAAAAGGCAACGTATAACGTTCATATATTAAAAATTGTTTATAACATCTATTAATGCTAAATTAAACAAAAATTTTCATTAAATAAATGATAACAAAATAAAAAGTAAAACAAAACATTTATTTAACGGAACATACAATTTAAGAACAAATCGTAGCTTACGTAACTATTGAACATTTCAGTTAATGTGCGCTGCTTTATTAACTTAGGTTTATCATTAAGAAGTTTTTCTTTTATTCTGTACATAGGCATGAGTTAAGATTCAGTAATAAAGCTTCTTTGCTCTAGGCCATTTTTTTTTTTTTGTTCGTTTGAACAATTTTGTTTTTTTTCCTCCTTTCTTGAATATCTACTGTCGCTGGAAAGCCCTAACTTTAGACAATTCCGAACTTTGGGTGACCGAACTTTAGACTCTGTACTGTATATTAAAACATCTCTTAAAACATTATCTAATTAACAATGAAAATCTCATCAAAATTGTCTAGTGTTTTTTTTTTTTTTTTTTTTTTTTTTTTTTTTTTTTTTTTTAACGATAATACTTCTTAATCGAGTTCATCCGATTATAGAACTAAGCAACGTAGAATGATATACAGCTAACTAAAACATTTTCTGGAAAATTATCTAGCTGACGTTGCAAGTTCCATCGATATCTATTCAGAAAAACTTAAGTTATAAGAGGTGAAATTCTCATTTGCATTTTATGTGATGTGTCCCGGGGTATAAACTTCACGGTGGGTAATAACACAAAGGTTCTAATATTAAGCGTAGTTATGAAGGAATCCGGGAGAATGCCACTTCGGTTTCTGCGCTCCAAGGCTCTGTGTTTTTGAATGAAAAACAACAGCTAAAAGTTAATTTGTTACATTTATAGACCTTTTCGCTGGAATAAGCTCGTAAGAGTCAATGTCCGATCTAAAATTTGCTAGTTAAGTACTGTGATGTGCAGACTATATCGCTCACCCGTAAAAAAATTGACACATCGCGCAAAAGTTCATTTTACATTTTATTCCTCTAATATTTCTGCCGTAGTTGCATCTAGCTGCATAAAAAATTTCGTAAGTGCAGTTATACGAAAAATCACATTATTACACACAATTATTATATTATGCATTTATTATATTATTAATTATATTATTTATTATATTAATTACATATTATTATATTATAGAATTATTATATAATACGCAATATTATACATCACATTGAAAATATGATATGTCTATTTGTGACCACAGAAGAGGTGTGGATTGTTCGGAGAGGTTAAATTACACAACCCTCCAAACATTATCCCACAACTTCATTCTGAAGGGTTTTATACATCTATGCACGTTTTTATTCTTGCATGCAGAGCTAGTGCTACAATTTCATGTTACAGTAAAGCCATGCAAATTTTCTTTTGCCTCTCCTCTGAAATTTACTTTCGTCGAGATATTTCACTTTTCTTGGGGGAGAGTGATGTATTTATTAGGAAATACTTTGCTTATTACATAAATTTATAGTGTATTTCATGTACTTTCAAAATGTTGTGGAAGCTTTTGGATGTATATGCGAGGTATCTTCTATTTTAAAATATACTGCACAAAATGCATACAGGGGTAATAACGCCATCCACTAGTGTTATTATCTTACCAGTGGCTGAGAGGTTCTGCTCTCGAAGCTGGTAGGCGGGAGATGCTGGGTTTGAACCCAATCGCGCCCGTCGGCCTAACCGTTTCGGAGTTTTCGTGGTTTTCTGCAAAACGTTGGAATTTCCATGCGTTAATACGGGTTAGGTTCCCTTAGAAAGACCACCACGGAGGGCGCTCTTCTACGGATTATATCCCTCGAGTAGTTAATAGGCCATCAAAAATATTCCCAACCCACTAGTGTTATTACCCTGGTTGATTCTTTTCAGAGGCAGAACTACATTTTTCTTTCTTTTATACACAAGAGACCATCATTGTCATTGTTGAAAACTAAAAAAGATAAAGAGAAATTTGTACGTCCTAAATGTTGCTAATTGTTTCACGTCAGAATGATGACATACCGTATGATTATTACTGCATCCTGATATCGCAATTAATGGTAAATAAAAGAAATTTGTCAATTTCTAAAGGTGTAGAGTTCGTATCTTTAGAATTGCACAATTTACATGCCATTATTCCATGTTATTTTACAGTTTTGTTTGCATGCTGTTATTACCTGGCATGTGGGTAATAACGCCTAATAGTATTGGTCAAGAAATCACGCCACTACATTTTGTGAATAGATATCTTCTAAAATAGTCTTTCTTGTATACATAATCAATAAGGTGCTGTATCAAATCCTATATTTGTTTGGGGGAAAAAATCTAAAACTAAGCCGTAAAAATTGGTAGAAACTTAACGTGGCGTTATTACCCTAGAACACCTTATATATAGTGTGCATAAAATAAAATGCAAGCAAAAGGTTAAATAAATCTCAACTTGCGAAAATCAAACTACGAAAGAAATCAAATTATTAAAAATAGACTCAAAAAATTGAAATGGCCTTTTAGCCAGTAGTCAACCGTGGTGGCCGATTACGGAACATGTAAGTAAATATATAAATTTTGTAATATGTATAAATTATATACGTATGTATAAATATGTGTAAAATGTATAAATTTTGTTGGCCCAATAATCGGCCACATTAAAATTAATTAATACAAACACACTTATTTAATTTTGATACTGAAAAACATTAGTTTATTAAGTTTTTTATTAATAGTCTTGTAATTTTAGAAAATAATAAAAAATAAATTAATACTAGCCTTTTATAGCCTCAGGAAATACATACTACACTATATATATATATATATATATATATATATATATATATATATATACATATATATTATTGAATTAGTTTATTATATTCCATGCCTATACAGCTTTAAAGGAAGAATTAATTGTAGTTTGGTTGATTTTAACAATTTCTCATAAATATATTTTTTTTCTAAACATTCTTTGATATCTTTAAATCAATTATTTATTTTAGTTTCATCTCTAACATGCATCAAACTTTCTATCAATCTATCAATTTCAACAAGCATTTTCACATGAAATAGAACTTTAACTGACGGAAACTCATTATCTGAATCAGTATAAGCTCCTAAAACAGATTTTTAAAAATCTCGATTGTAGTATCATTCATTTTTAGAAAAGATTGTAGAGTTTATTTTTCAATATAAAATTTTAATGTCTTACCTTTGTCGAGAGATTTTCGATAATACGATTCTCTGTCTTTCGATAAATCATAGTAACACTCACAAGCTTCCTCATAGTGCTTTCCGGAAAGAAGTGGAATTTCGAGAATTCGTCATGTAAAAAAAATAATCCTTCCCTTCGACTGAAATGTGGTCTTACAGGGAGGGAGACGGAAAATAGTGGTCCTATAATGGAGGAAAATTAACATTGAGCGTCTAGGCAAAAATTATAGACCATAAATAAGCGGTCTTTATGAGAATGTTGTATTTCAGGGAGGTTTCACTGTATTTTATTTTTAAATAAAAAAAGACTAACTATATAATTGGTTACATTGAATAACGTAATTCATATATCAAATATTAGATTTTATTGTGTTTTTGTAGAATGCTTCTAGTGTTGCACTATATGGTGAAAGGTGACCGGTCACTTGCGATTTTAGACGTTTTGTCAAATATCTAGAAAATTACATGAGAAATTAACCTGAACCTGCAGGTGTGTGAACAGCATAGTATAGGTCATATATTTAGGCGAAGATTTTACCCGAAACCCCATAGGGGACCGTCAACATATTGAAATAGAAACGAATATCTTTTTGGATAATCCTGTAAAAACTAGTGTAGCAAAAACGTTCAAACTCGAGATCATTAATAAGTGATGGCTTATTTGAATATACCGTGTTAATTTTTATAAGGATAGCATGTATACTCGTAAAGAAATTAAGGTTTTTATAAAAACAGTCCCAAATTTCGCCAAGTTTTTATCTTATAATTTGCAGAGTTCTTAATATATAAAAAAGTTCTTTTCAGAAAATATGGCTAATAACATTGTACACAATAACCGGCAATCAGAATGAAAAAAATAATAAAAATTGTATGAAAAATGAGCAGGTTTACTAAATAATGATTCACTGCGCTTGTCGAAAGTAATTAAAATATAATTTGCATAATGTGTTAGCTAAATGTATAGAGAAACTTTTATGAAAGTCTCAAAAACATAGTTAGAAAAGTCTGATAATAATCGTTTATAGAATAAGCTCAAAATCCGTTATTCTTAAAAGGAAGCAAAAAGGTGAGGGCTGCACAGTGTGGTATTTAGCTCCAAAACCTGAATAAATTATTTTATTCCTCTAACAGCTACAGATCTGCATTTTTACTTGAATTGTAGAGTAAAAATGGTAAAACAAAGTCTTATTTATAAATAAAAGATTTATTCATGAGTTTCATCACTATTACTGTGTTCAAGAATACTAACATTTGTGATATCACTTTCTGATAACAATGTTAGAACTTCTAACGATAAGGCCTCTCTTTTCTTGTTTGTGTTGCATCTCATGCCCGTTATTAGGGGGTCAGAAGTTAAAAGAAGCCAATTCAGGACATCCCTGTTGCAGGCCTCTCGAGAAAACTGTCTTGTGTATTTCAGTCTAAATGACCTAATACATTCTGAAGCTTCTTCACTTAGTTGGCCTATTGGCAGAATAGTTTCTTTTATGACATCTGCTCCATGATGAAGTACTTTGTGCAATGTAGAAGACATAGGATAAAAACCATATAGGGTCACATACAGTTTAGCCGTTGGCAATATTTTTCAAATTCTTCTATATTAATTATGTATCCGCAACACAATATACTTAATAACACTTTCAGCCGATATATCAATTTTTTATGGACTCCAGTTATTGCCGCCAATATTGCGTATTCCTCAAAATATCTTCTGCTGGTATTTCCATCGTTAGTAGTTCCAAAATTTGCTTTGGGGATGTCAACTAAGATCCCGAGTTTTTGTTTGAAATTATCCGAAATGTCTGTTTTTTTTTATTTTCTACCACTTGTTTGTCCTCAGCAGAAACGCAGACGTTCCATTTTTTTTACAGGTAATCATATGCTACGTGTAATTTACTCCCGAAAAATAGTATACGAGCATGTAGCAAGGAAGGCTCGAAGCTTAAATTTTCGTTCTTACACTCCCTCTTGTTTGATAAGTCATTAAACTCTGATGAAGTAACATCACATATGTAGAATCCCATCGTAGATTTGGTGTGCGTTGCGGCATTGCATACTTTTCCATCCGCCATGGTGGATAATATTCTATGTTTTATGGATGCATCGTAAATTGCTGTGCTAGTAGGTGCTGTGATTTGTGATTTGATATCTTTTATTTCTTCTTTTGTTGCGTCATTTGTCTCCTTTATGAATCGAATTCTTATAGGTTGACAGTACCGAGGTGATGATGATGTTGGGTTTTGCCAGAGAATTTTCTTTCCGGGATCGTAAACTGATTGAAGACGAACCACAGAACTTTGACAATATTGGAGTCAGAATCGGCTTAATTTTCAAACTTCATTTAATATTGCATCTGCTGTGACCCGTAACATCCCCACTTATTTATTCAAATTAAAGATCGCTTTTCGTCATCGCTCAAAGATCCTGCAACTTCTCTAAAATGTAAAATCAGTCGTGTTGCTCTATGATCCATCAACTTTTGCACTTTTACTTCGGCACACGTCTTTGTCACCCTGTGAATTTCTTTATAGCATTTTCCTCTTTAAAGAACAGAATAGCGCGGAAAAAGCTTTTATTCATTTCTCGTATTCTCTCATATTGGGCTTTAGTAAGTTTTGCTTCTGTATACATGGACAAATCATGTAAAGGTGATAACTTGCGAGGTTGCTCTTGTCCTTCACGACTTTTTTTCATGGCCTTTACATATTTTTTTGCTCTTCGGGGAACATTTCGTAAGATCTTTTACGATATTGGAAGAATCTACTTTGTCTTGCTACCGGAATTCCATTTGGGTTGCGTAGGTCAATACTCCCATGTCTTTTGATCGAAGGTCTTTGGTTTTGCGTCGTATGCTTCTTTCAATTGAATCTACAAAATATTATATTATTATATTATGTAATAGTAACAAGCACTTACTTAATATATATCTAATAATAAAAATAAGTATCGTTTCACTACACAGAATTGGTTTTTAATAACGGAGAGCTTTTTCTTCATCTCAGCTATCCTTGGATCACCCTCAGAATAATTTCTTAATAATTCTTGCTTCAGAAATTTAAGCTGGTCATCAAATGTTGACTCATTTAAGCGTTGAATGATGACATACAACACATTTCGAGTCATAGACCTCAATCCAGAAGGCCCTGTTAACAAAATAAGTGAAAAACTAAATAGCAGCAATTTTTATCAGAAATTGTAGAAAGTAACAAAAAAATTCGTTAAAAATAAGGGGTTGGTTTTGGGCGGCTGAATGTTATATAACTATATTGTATACTAAGTACTACATGTTACACAATATATTTCATTGCTTAGATATGGTTAGAAACATAACAAAACCCTCTCTAAATATTATAGATAATTATATTTATGCCTCTGTTAATTACACCTACGTTATCGACCATATTGACAAAATAGGATGGATATTCATTATGTAAATGCCATGAGTATAAAGTACATACCTGTTTCATAATAATCCATCACAGCAATAACCACTGAATTGTTTAGACACAAAACTACAAGAGATTTTATAACACTAAAATATGAGCGCATCGGAAAATCACAAAACCACGGTATGCAAACGGCAACTTCCGACTGATCGCGTGACCCGCTGTGTCGCACAAGCACCTTTCGAGTTTTGCATTGGGATGCAGTAACTACTTAACATTTTGAGGAATAATAAAATAGGGTGGGAAACCGATTTTTAAAATAATCATTTTTGGCCATGTTTTAGGGCTAAATACCACTCCGTGGGCTGTATCCAAATACAGCAGTACATGCAATACTGTGTATGCTATATTGGCACTAATCAATGGATATATGGATACAACCCCTCATTTTTATCCTTCATTTTGGGGACAACGAATTTTGAGCTTATTCTATAAACGATTATTATCAGACTTTTCAAACTATGTTTTTGAGACTTTTACAAAAGTTGCTCTATTCATGTAGCTGAAACATTATGCACACTATATTTTGATTGCATTCTCGCATGCGCAGTGAAACATTTTTTAGCAAACCTGCTCATTTTCCATCAGATTTTTATTATTTTTAATTCTGATTGCAGAGTATTCAGTACAATGTTGTTCGTCATATTTTCTGAAAATAACTTTTTTTTTTAATATTAAGAACTCTCCACATTATAAGCAAAAAACTTGTCAAAATTTGGGACTGTTTTTATAAAAACGTTAATTTCTCTACGAGTATACATGCTATCCTCATAAAAATGAACACAGTATATTGCAATAAGCCACTTATTAATAATCTCGAGTTTGATCTCTTTTGCTACATTAGTTGTTACAGATTTATCCAAAAGATATTCGTTTCTTTTCAATATGTTGATGGTCCACTATGGTGTTTCGGGAAAAAATCTTCGCGGAAATATATGACCTATACTATACTGTTTACACACCTTTATTTTCAGGATAATTCCTCATATATTTTTCTAGATATTTAACAAAATGTCTAAAATCGCTAGTGACTGGCCACCTTTGGCCTTATAGTGTGCATTTGTTACTTTTAACATGACGAACATTCAAGTGTAATTTCAGGATATAATATTTTTGCATATAAGTAAATATTTAATTTATTTTAAAAAATTAGCTCTTATAGAATATACTGTGCACTATTTACCAATATTAATAAACTAAAGAAAATTGTCATTTTTCACTTTCATTTTTTTTTTATCCTAAAAGAAATTGTTAACTCCTTCGCGACGTTAATATTTGCTAATAATTTTTAAACATTTTTGCTTGTTTTTTAATATTTTACCGACGGTTTTTAAAAACAGAAAATTTTATGTAAATGAATCGCGAAAATGCTCTGATTAAATAAGGTAAACTTTCCAATTAAAAATAGCTCGTGGGAATAATGAAGGATTCTGAGCACTTTACGTGTCACGTATACCGTTTACTCGTCCTCAAGGGGTTAAATGAGGGGGAACGTCTTACTCACAGGAATATATTGTATATCTTAACTTCAAAATTTAAAAATTAAAATTGCGTTGACAATAACTATTTTTCATAAGGGAAATTTTTTTGTAAGCAAATTCAATTATCGCACATGTTAAAAAACTTTTCTCATATTTTTCGCATCTTTTTTATAAATGGATTTCCTAACTTCTTTGGAAAAACAAAAATATTGTTTAGAAAGGCCATTATATTTTTTCACCTTCTTACAGAGTCTTTTAGATTTTATCGTCATCATTTATATCGAGAAACTTTTCTAGAACTCTTTTCAGATTTATTTTTTAGATAAATTCAAATAGAATTCTGTAAGTCAAAATGTAGCTTAGATAAGGAATGGGATGATTCTGGTCAAGACTAAGTAAGACATCTTTTTTATATGTTTCATGAAAATTAATTTAATCAAATATAAAAAAAATGAAAATTTATCTGTTCGTGTGTAATTCTATACAGATCCACAGTTTGGAAGACAAAATTGAGAAATGTTACGTAGATATGAATTAAAACACGTCTGAGGCAACTAATCGAGGAAGTAATTCGGAATCGAAATAATCTATAGTTAACATTTAATTAATAAATAAAGTCCCAATTTAACAGGAACTTCCTATCAAATATAAAAAAAAAATCATTATATTAGTTGCCAACATTTAAAAATTCTCAATAAAATTCAAAGCACAACAGTTACTTTTTTATTACAAGATTTCCACGTGAAAAATGAAAATGAAATAAATAGTTTGAAGAGTTTTTTAAAAAAAGTGAATGTTACATCATAACATTTCTATTGCAAAATTTCCACGTGAAAAACGAAAATTAAATAAATAGTTTGACGAATTTAAAAAAGTGTATTTAGGCCCTATTGGAAATATAATGGTCGTCAGCAAATGAATATATAAAGTCATTGGAGTTTGAAAAAACGTACTGAAAGATGATAAAAACCCGATTATGTAAATATTGACATATTTTAAAATTTTTAGGTTATCTGATTTTGTTTTCGTTAATTTTAAATCTTATTCATATTTAAACCTGTGTGTATGCGTGCATATTAGAACTTCCAAAAAGGGTCATGCACCTAGAGCTCATTCATAGTGAAGAAATGAAATAAAAATTTGTGATTTTTAAAAAATAAAATAAATAGAATTTTTGTAATTGGCATTTTTCTTTAATCATGAAAAAAGTATTTAAAAAACAAAATACTCCGAAACAACTTCTCATGAAAAGTTTATAATCTTGGTCTCAATGAAAATCACAGATTATATTTAGTAAGTAACTAGTTAATGGATTAAATTTAAATAGTAACTAGTTAACGGATTAAATTTAAAAAAGAGTGAAAATTACATAAATTAACACACAGTAGTTGATTTTTCAAAACAATCATTTCCTAAAATTCCGCTCAAAGCCGGGTAATTTCGCTAGTAATTACATAAAATGCATGTTAGCATGCAATTTATTTCCGTCAAATCACATATAAAAAATATCTATGCATTAGAAGCATCAATCTATTCAGAAAATGAGCATATTGTCTTATTTGTCAAATATAATATACATTTTTTTAAAATTCAGAAACAGAAATATGACATTTTTAATTTTTACTTGCGCGACATACTACTTTTTTATTTTTCTTTAGAAGTCATACACATTCAGATATTTATATTAGACAGAAAGGGATTAAATCGATGTATAGCTAGATTAGTTAAGATTGAATTTCTTTGAAAGCTAAAAATGTTGTTTATAATCACGAAATTGTTAGTTATAAGGAAAGGAAAATTTCCCGCTAAAAACATTATCCAATGGAATGTAAGTATTAAGGTAAAAATTAGATAGTGAACCACGGGAAACTGGCTACGGAATACATAAATTGGATTGAGAAATCGCACCTGTTAATATTTGCGTACGAGTACGACTAATTTTGAATAAAAATATTTGCTTTATTAAAACATTGTATTACTATAAAATTACCATTTGGAAATATATTCAACTAGCGTGACTTAGAAAAATGCGTAGTTGATCTTTCTCCCCTTCATTATTCTGCATTCTACTGCCCTTTTTTTCCAGCACATCTTGTAATTTAAAGATACAGCGGTATATTCAGTGATTAAGTATTAAATGACTCTGCCTAAATCCCTATGTTTTATTATAAACATATTTAAGATAATTTCTTTAAATCATATATGAATATTATACATATTTATTTATTCATTTTATTAATTACAAGAAGCATTTTTTTCTTAAAAACGCATTTAAGTAAAAATATATTTATTAAAAAATCAAATTCAAATAATTAGTCTGTTGTATAAGCATCTGCGTTTATGCTATCTAGATTAAACAGGTTGTAGAAACAGTATAACTGAATTTGTAAAAAGTGAGAAACTCTAATGAAGACAGAAAAACAATCACGTACACACATATTTGAGGCTTCGCTTTATTAAAATCTCAAGGGCTATATTTTAGGTATTAACATATTATGAGACTATATAACATATAGGCGGTTAAACAATGTTTTAATTACAAGGCCGTTTTTAGTATTTCCATTCAGAATACTGTCTTCGGTGCCTATTTTAATGTCTCTTTCCTAACCTTATATTCGTTTATTTGAAGAAAAAAAACATTTATAAAAAAATAATTGTGTCTCATAGATAGGCACTGATAACTAAAAACTACGATAACTAGGCTGTAATAACATTAAAGGCTGTGCTTATTAAATCGTCGTTTTAATTGTTTATGCTGTACCACACCGAGTATTATCTTAAATGAAATATTAATTAAAATTAGAATTTTTTAGGTATTTGAAACAGCTTTACTTTTTAATGCATAAATGAAAATGAGCTATATTTTTCATATTCTAAATCGATTAGAGTTATTTAGATATTACTATTTAAAATTTTCTTTAAAATGTACTGTAGATCATAGTTACAAACACTTTCCTGTTCCATGTAAACATGTCAGAACAAAGACTAACTGATAAAATGAAGAGACATGCTGTCATTGTCTCATTGGATAAAGAATACTCCGATTTAGAGTTTCCTGCATTATTGAAACTTGACCGGGCATTCGTCTTTAAAGTAAGAAGTGAATTTAAGGCTGCCAGGTCTGATGTGTCAACCGTTTAATCCAGGAAATGACATTGTCAGCAATATGAAATTATCAAGACACCGGAATTCGTCATCCGTGACAATGAAAATAATAGGACATCTATGAAGACATTCTATAGGGAACTGCAGGATGA